>MU389735.1:397783-712841 GCA_022578765.1 Xylaria sp. FL0933 | reverse complement strand
TAAATAAAATAATTATAAAATTTTTAAATTTTATAATTAATTTTATAACTTTTATATTAAAAATAAATTTATAATAATATAAAAATAAAATAAAGCTTTCGTAATTATAAAAATTTAAAAAAAAATAAACAATTTTTAAAAAATAAATAAATTTATATATTAAATAATAAATAATAAGGTTTAAGTTTTAAAAAAAATTTAATATATTAAATAAGCTTTAAATATATAAATATAACTACGTTTTATAGTTTATATTAATATATTTAAAAAAAATTAAAAAAATATAAAATATAATAATAATAAAACAATAAAATATATATTTTAATATAAAAACTTAAAAAAATAAAACTTATTTTAATTTATTTTTGCTAATTATATAAAATTAAATATTTAAAATAAAATATTTTTTATTTAAAATAAAATTATATTGATTTTTTATTTATATAAAGCAAGTATATATATATAAATTTATATTATTTTAAATTATTTATAAGTTCGGCATTAAAATTATATAAAAAACACCGATTTATTATTTAACTTATATAATTTAAAGGCTTAAATAATTTTATTTAAATTTTTATTTAATATTATTATATAATTAAAAAATATATATTTTATTAAGCTATAATTATATAAAAATAATTATTTATTAAACGCTTATTAATTATTTTATCGCTATTATTTTAATTTTTTATTATAGTAAATTTTTTTAAGATAATTTAATATTAAATATTTATAAATATATTATATATAATATATCGCTTAAAAAATATACTAGTTAAATATTTAATATTTTTAACACTTTATTTTTAAGATTTATAATTTTATTATTTATTATTTTTTATTATATTTAATTTTATATTTATAAAATTTATATAAATATATTTTATTTTTTATTATCGATAATTATATATTTGCTCGACTATTTTATTAAATTAGCTAATATATTTTATAACGTAAATAAAATTGCTTTAATTATTAAAATAATCGTTAATTAATAAACTTTTATAACTAAAAATAAAGCTAAACTATTTTAAAAAAACGCTTTAAAAATAAAATATAACCAGCTTTATTTATTATATATATTTATTAATAAATATTAACTAAAGTTTATTTATTTTTATAAACTAGGTTTTAAAAGCCGGCTATATTTTAATAATTTTTTTATTAAAATTTTTTATTATATAAAATAAAAATAAAAACTTATAACTATTAAAAACTATAAAAAATTTAA
Source organism: Xylaria sp. FL0933 (assembly GCA_022578765.1). NCBI lineage: Eukaryota > Fungi > Ascomycota > Sordariomycetes > Xylariales > Xylariaceae > Xylaria > Xylaria sp. FL0933. The sequence continues at coordinate 711,607 of MU389735.1, read as the reverse complement.
ATATTATTATAAAAAATATTTTATAATAATTAATAATAAATAAATTTAATTTATATATATTATTAAAAACAATTAAATTATAAAAAAAATAAACTATTTTTAGTAGAAGAAAATAATAATAAATTTAATAAAAAATATTAAAATATATTTTAAGCTTAATATAAGCTAAGCGATTTATAATAAATATTTTTTAAACAAAAATAATTTTAATTATAATTTATATTTTAAAAAATTAATAGTTTTAATTAACTTAAATAATTATAAAAATAAATATTTTAAAATTATTTATTTTATTAGCTATAAATTATTTAAATAATGGTTTTAAACTTATTATTATATAAAATAAAAAAAAGCAGCTTATTTAAAAATAAATTTATATAATTTTAGCAGCTTTATTAAATAATTAAAATAATAAATAATATAAAAAATATTTTAATTAAAATAATATTAACTAAAAATAAAAGCTTTATTAAAAAGCTTAAATAAATAAAATTAGCTTTAACGCTAATTTTTATAGTTTTATATAAAATAAAACTTTTTTAAAGACTTTTAACGTAAAACTAAAAAAAAAATATATATAATTTAAAAAAATTTAGTTAGCTAACTTTACGAAAATTATAATTATAACTAGTTTTATAAATTTTTATGTCGTATAAGTTTTTTTAAACACGATAATTTTTTATATTTTTTTATTAATAGTATTTAAAGCTATTTTATTTTTTTTTAAATTTAATATAATTTATATTAAAAAAGCTTAATTAAAAACTTAAGTAGTTAAATAATTTAAAAACCGGGTTTAATAATATTTTATAATAAAAAATTTTATTAATAATAAATAAAAACTAATATTATATATTAATAAAAAAATATTAATAAATATATAATTATTAAATTTAATTGTTATTAAAAATATATAAAAAGTAAAAATTTAAATTTTTAAAAAAACCGAAAGTTATTAATATTATAAAATATAATAAAAATTTAAAAGCTAAAAAGCACGCAAAAATAATTAATATAGCTAAAAAAAATAAAATCACCGAAAATAAAATATATAATAAGCTTAAAATAATAAAAAAACGCGACGTTATTAAAGCTAAAATTAAAAAGTTTTTTAAAAACTTAAAGCTTAATAAAAAAAATAAAACGCTAATTTTAATATATTTTTTATTTTATTTTAAATTTTTTAAAATATTAATTATTTAAATTATTAATTATAAAGCGTAAGTAAAAAAAAACTAATAAGTAATAATATTAAGTTATAATTTTAAATAATAAATAAATTATTAAATATTTTTTAAGTTTATAATAAAAATTATTATAAAATAATTAAATTAAATTAAAATATAAACTATTAAATTTAATTATTTTAAATAAAACACTTTAAATAAAATAGTTAATAATTTAAATTAAAAATATTTTAAATTAAATTAAAAAAATATTAATAACTATAAGCTTAATATATAATTTTAATTTAAAATAAAATAAGTTAATAATTTTTATTATTTTTATATTATAAGCGATAAAACAGCTATAATAAATTTAATTATATAATAATTAAATATATTTATAAAAAAAAAATAATTATTAAAATTTATATAATTAATATAATAAATATATATAAAATATATTAAATATTAATTATATTTATTAAACGTTATTAAATAATATATAATATATAAAAAAATAAATAAAATAAAATATTAATATAAATAAATATAACGTGATTTATTAAAATATAAACTTTATTAAAATATAAACCGGTTTTTAGATTTTTTTGACCTTTTATATTTAAATATTTTTTTTTTTACTTATAATAATAAAAAACGCGTTTAAAAAAATTAAGCTATAGACCGCTGCTTGCGCTTTTAAACGCGACTTTTATATTTTTTTTTCGAAGCTTGCTAAAATATATTATGTCCCGAAAATAATATTTTGTTGCAGAATCGACAGCGTTGCGCCTAAGCGCAGGAGCAAGCCTATAATTTAAAAATTTATTAAATTAGAAAAAAAAACAATTATTTTATTTATAATTAACCTAGATTTATAAGCGTTTTTGCTTTGAGTATATTATATTAAAAATATAGCTAATTAATTATTAATAGAGCGGAATAAAAAACTGATTAAAAAGTGCTAAATAACGTGCTTTATATAATATACTTTGGCCTTTAAAATATGTTTTAACTGTTAAATTAATTATAGCCGAGTTTTCTGTAAAAATCTTAATATATATAATAAGTATTATTAATATATAAAATAAACTATTAAATAAAAAAAAATTATAAATAAAAATATTTATAATTTTAATAAAATAAAGTTTATAATAAATATAATTATAATTAATATAGTTATAATAAATTTTAAAAAATAAAATAAGCTTAAGCAAGCTTAGCAAAGCAATTAAAATTAGTTTATAGCTGTTTATTTAATTAATTTTTACGGCTAAGCAGTACTGCTTTTTATTATTTTAAAAAAAAAAACTTATTTTTTTTTTTAATATTATAATAGCTTTTTACTACTTAATTAATAAATTATAGTTTTAAATAATAGCTAAATTAATAATAATTTTAGTTTAAAATAAATTAAATATTTTAATAAATATATTAAGCAGTATATAGTCGGTATAAAACGTTTTTTTATGCTTAATAATTATAAAAGCTATTATTTTAAGATTTTTAAAAATTATTATATCGTAAATAATATTATTATTATATTTATATTTATTTATTTTTTTTATAAGCTTTAGCCTTTAAATATAATATATTTTAGCTTGTTAAAAAAAGCTTATAGTATTAAAATTAAAAATATAATATATGCTAGTATAACTTATATTTTAAAAAAAAAATTTTTTTTAGCTTTTTTTAAAGCTTATATAAAAACAATAACGCTTAAAAATATTACTGCTAGGTTTAAAGCAACCGGCTTTATTTTATTTAACTTAAAAATTATTATTTTAAAGCTAAATGTTATACTAATTATATTTATACTGTTGCTGCCCCTAGAATTATTATTAATTATTTAAGCTTTAAAAATATTAACTAATATTTAAAAAGCCGTTTTATAATTTATTTACTTTAAAAATTAAATTTAAATATATTAAAATAATTTTCCGACTAAAATTATTAATATTATAGCTTTATTATTAAAAACTATATATTAAATAATATATAAATAAACTTTAATATTAAATTAAATTATTAGGCTTAAAAAAATAAATAATATATTTAGTAAATATTATAAAATAAAAAATAAACGACTTTAGCTTAAAAATATATTTTTTTTTAAAAAAAAAAAAAGTCTTTAGGTCGCTAAAAAAAATAGTGGTTTAGTAAAATAAAAAAATAATAAAAATAATAGTTATCGCGCGAAAACACCTAAGCGCGCGCGCTATTATAATATATATAGTAATACCGGTTATAACGCGTAAACTTATATAATAAATATAAAAACGTTTAATAAAAAAAATTTTAATTAATTTAAATTATTTTAAATATATTATAGTTATTTTTTTTAGAATGCGATTAAAATAGTTCTTAAAAACCGGTTTATATTTTAATAAAGTTTATATTTTAATAAATTATATTATAACTGTTTAAAAATTAAAGCTTATAAAACGTTTTTATTTAAAAAAAATCTAAAATAAAATATAATAATATTTAAGCTTAATATATTTAAAAAACTATTTATTTATTAAAATATAATATAAAAAATCTTTAAATAATTAATATATTTATATTAGCTTAAAATTATTATTAAGCTTTAATAATTATTTATATAAATATTAGCTATTATAAAGCTTTTTAAAAATAAAAACTAATTAAATTTTTTTAGCTTTATAAATTAAATGTTTTAAATAAATATATTATAATTTTAATATTAAAAAAATATTATTTAAATATATTATTTTATTTTTTATTAATATATTTATATTTTATAATTTATAATATATAATTTATTTATTATATTAAAAAATAAAGCTTATTTTTTAGTTGTTATAAAAAGCTTATTTTTTTATAAAATTTAAGCTAATTAAACTTAAGTTTTAAAAAATATTTTAATTTAAGCTAGTTTAAGCTGCTAAAAATTAATCGTGCTTAAAAAATATTATTAGCCGACTTAATATATTAAACTATTTTTATTAAATTTTAAACTCGGTAATAAAAACATGTTATATTTTATTTTTTAATTTATTTTATAAATTAGTTTTAAGCTATTTAATAAGTTTTTATAAATTATTTATAAAATATTTTAAATTAAATTATATTTAATTTAATTAATAATAACGTAGTTTATATACGAGCGGATTATTTATACGAGCAGATTATTTTTTATTAGATTATATTGCTTTTATTTTATCGCGTAATAACTTTTTAATATAATAATATTTTTAAAAACTAATAAAGCTAATATTTAATTAGCTTTTTAAGCTATTTAGTCGTTTTAAAAAATTAATATTTAACGCGCTTTAAAAATTTATTAAATTTTTTTTATAATATTATATAGCAGAATAAACGGACGTATTATTAAACATAATATCTGCGCTAATATATATAATTTTAATTTAATTAAAAAAAATATATTTTTTAAATATATTTTTAATTTAAATAACCGAGGATTTTTGCTAGCTTACGCTATTATTAAAAATATAGCTAATTTTTTCTGCGACTTATATAACGTAAGCTTAATTAGCAAATATTAAGCTTATAGCTTTATTAATTATAATTTAAAGTTTAAAATATAATATTTACGCTTTTATAATTATTAAAAAACTTTATATAAAGATTTAAAAATAATTAGCGCGTAGTTTAAGCGTTATTTATATATAAAATTATAATATAATATTAATAATGCTAATATTTAAAACTTCGATAAAACTAGTTTTATAATAAGTTAAATCTGCTTATATATAATTATTACACGCGCTAATTAACATAAAAAATATAAATTAATATAGCTTAATAATAAAAAATAATTAATAATAATTTATTTTATTAATTTGCGCGGTTTATATATTTTACTGTTTATTATTTTTTAAAAAATTTATTATTTTAAGTATTAATATTAAAATATTAGCTTTTTAAATAATTAAATATTTAATACTAGTTATAATAAATAAATAATTAATAATATAAGCTTAAAATAAATAAAATATTTTAATAAATATATTAAGCTATTATATATTAATATATATTATATATTAATATTAAACCAGTATAAAAATTATATATTGGCTAAGTTTAAAAACTATTATAAGTTTAAAAATATTATAATAATTTTTCTGCCTGCGCACTTATTATATTTAATTTAACTACTTAACGTTAGGCTTTATAATTTGTTAAAGCAGGCGTACGGTCGTTAAATATTAAAATTTATTAAATTATACGTTAACTATATTATTAAGCCCAAGTTTTTTATAGCGTTTAAAAAAGCTTATATAATAATTTTTATAAAATTAAATATTTTAAAAAATTTTTAAAAGTTAAAATTAATGCTTTATAATCCGCAAGCTATAATATTAAAGCTAAATATATAATTAAAATTACTAACGTTAATTTTAAATACTTTTAATTTTTTTAAACTTTAAGTCTTTAAAACGTTAATAACCGTATAAAAAATATCTGCTTAATTAATTTTTATTAAAAATTAAATTTTTAAACATTAAAAAAATTTTTTAGCGCTTATTTTAAAAACTATTAACTAGCTAGCAAAAATAAATTAAATATTAATATATTAATTAACTTTAGTAAATAAAAAAAACTAAACTTTTTAAAAAATAAATAAAATATTTAGCAAGCGCCGAAAAAGCAAAAAAAAGCACTTATAAAATAAAAAAAATTTTACTATAAAAAATATACATAATTTAATTGCTTAAAAAAACGCTTAAAATTAAATATAGTCGCAAATATTAAAAAGTCGTAATAATAATAAGCCGAGTATATTGCAGCCGCGATAATATAAATAATATAGCAATACCGGTTATAATTTAAAAATTTATAAAAAAAATATAAAAATAAATAATAAAATAAAATCTAATTAATTTTTAATTATATTAATTATATTTGTAAAGTTATTAATAATTAAACATAAAAATATAATAAAAAATAATCTGCTCGCACAAATAATCCGCTCGCATATAAACCACGTTAACTTAAATATATTTTATTTAAAATAATATTTTATTTATAGTTATTATTATTTTTATAACGCTTATTAAAAATAAACTCGATTTAATTATTTTATATAAAATTAATATATAATAATAAATAAAAAACAATTATTTAAGTATATATATAATAGCTTTATTAATTTTTATAAGTTTAATATATATATAAAGCTATTTTTATTATTATTTTATTTTATTAAAAAATTATATTAATAATATTAATATTTATTATTAATTTTTTTATTTATTTATAAAGTTAATATTAATTAATATATTATATTTAATATATAATAAATATTTACTCGGCTAAGTTAAATAATTAAATAATAGCTTTAAAAATATTAATATAGCTATTAAAAAGCTAGCTTTTTATATTTTTAAAAAAAAAGTTTCTTTAAATAAAAACTATTTTTTTAAATATAAATTATTATATATAATAATTAAAAAAATCTAATATAATTAATAAAATTAAATATAAAAAATTAAGTAAACTTTATACTTAAACATTTAAAAATATAGTTGCTTTATTTAATTTTTTTTAAAATAATATTATAAATATATTAAATTAATAACAGCGCTTTATTTAATTTAAATATAAAATATTTTAATATTTTTAACTTTTTTATTAATAAATTTATTTATATTTAAGTTTATTAAAACTTATAATTTATTACGCTTAATTTAGCTAAATAACTTAATAATATTATTAATATATTATAAATATAATTATAATAAAATTTTATTATACTAGCTTGTTTTTATTAATAATTTATTTTTTATTGGCTTTAATAATAATTTTTTAAACTAAGTTAAAATTTTAAAGCTTATAAATTAATATTTTAAATTATTTAATAAACTTAAAGCTAATTAATATTTAAAAATATAATTAATATATAATATTATATATTAAAAATTATTTAAACTTATATTATATTAATAAACTTTTTTACTTAAAAATTTATTAATAAAAAAAATAATTAATTTAAGCTAAATTAGTTTACTTTATATATTAAAGCTAAAATGCCGTAAAAATCGGCTTTTATTTAAATATTAAAACTATAATATTAATAAAACAATAATATAAATAAATAAAAAATTAAAACTATTTAAATTTAAATATAATTAGTTATTATATTGCAAGCTTATTTTTAAATATACGTCCGCAAATAAATTAACGCGTTTATTAATAACTTTAATTAAATAAAATAATTTTTTATATATAAAATTATAACTAAAAAGCTTTATTATAAAACCGTTAATTTTATTACTTAATATTTTTTAAAATAAACTAATATAAAAATTAATATAAAAACTTAATATTAAAACGCGCTAAAATTTATTAATAAATTAAAGCTAGTTTAATACTCCGTTAAAATTTATTTTAACGACTTTTTTAAGGTTTAAATTATATAAAACACTTAATTTAAAAAACTAAAAACTAAATATTATATTAAAAAATTATATTAAATAATAAATTAAAATTAAAAAACGCTATAAAAATAAAACTTAAAAATAATAAAAATATATAAATAAAATATACTTTTTAAAAAAAACAATAAAAACAAAAAAAATACTAAAATAAATATTTAATAATATATTTTTTTTAATTAATTTTAATTTTGCGATATTAATATATATATTAATTTAATAACAGCGCTTTATTTAATTTAAATATAAAATATTTTAGCGTTTTTAATTTTTTTATTAATAAATTTATTTATATTTAAGTTTATTAAAATTTATAATTTATTACGCTTAATTTAGCTAAATAATATAATATTATATTTTATAATAAACGGTTATTAAGCTATATTTTATTTTTAAATATTTTAAAGCTTTATTATATTAAAAAAAAGTCGAAAATTTTATATTTATTAATTTTAATAATATTTTTTTAAACTAGTTTAAAATATTTTAATTAAATATAAATTTAATTAACTAGTTTATTTTTAAAATATAATATTCGTAAAATTTAAAATATTATTTTATTAACTAAGTATAATAATTTTAAATAAGTTTTTATATAATATTAGCAAAATTATTAAAATTAAAACAATATATAAATTTAAATATTAAAAAAAAAATAAACATATAAGTTAAAAAAATTAAAATATAAAAAAAAAAATAATAACGTATTTAAAATAGCTATAACGCTTAAAGCTTTATTATTATTAAAATAAAATAAAAATAAATAATTTAACTTATATTATTTAAAAATTAAAATAATATTAATATATAATAATAAAATAATTAAATAATACTATATAAAAAAATAAAAATATAATAAATAAATACGTAGAAAAAGTTATATATATTAATAATATATAAAAAATAAAAATATTTATTTTAAAGTAAAATATAAAAAACAAGAATATTTATTTTAAAATAAAATAAACATATAAAAATAAAATACTTAAAAAATTTAATTTAATATTTAAAAAACATTTATTTTAAAGCCGGCAAAAAAAAATTTAATAATTAATATAATAGTTAAAAATTTATTTATTAATATATTATTATATAAAAAAGTTAAAATAAAATAATGCGCGTATAAAAAAAAAATCTATATATAGTTTAAAAAAATATAAAAATATTTACTCGAGAATAAAAAAAAATATAAAATTTATCGAAATAATAAACTAGGTTTTTTTTTATATAATAAATATAATAATTATTAAAAGCTAATTAATAAAAAATTTATTAAAAAAAACATAATTATTTAATTTTATAATATAATAATAAATTATAAAACAATAAATTATTTAATAAAAAATAATATTGTTTAAATCTATATTATTTAATTAATATTTATATTATTATATAACTTATTTTTAAATTATAAAGCTAAAGTTATATTTATAAAAAAAAAAAAAAAAAAATTAACTTATTATTAAACTTAAACTAGCAGCTTACTTAAATAATTTAAAACGTGTTATTATTATATTAAACAAATCTTTTTTTTAATAAATTTTAGATTATAATAACTTATATTAATAAAATTAATATATATTTTATTTAATTTTATTTAAATTAAACAAAAGTAGCTAAGCTAACTTATAAAAAACCTCCGGCTTTTCTTGCGTGCTTATCCCCGAAGGCGGTAGCGTACGCTTAGATTTTTATTTTTACTATATCTAAAATAATAGCGCTACGCCTTTAACGGCTAAAGCTTTCTATTTTAGGGATAGCTTGCCTGGCACTACAACGTACTTATACTAATGGTTAGTATCGCGACTTACCGTTCCTTATAAAATAAAATGCCTAAGGGAGCTTTAGATGCTGCGCGATAAACCTCGAGCTCATCGACGAGACTACAGAAACCGTAAGTTCTTTCACAAACGACGCGATAAGCGAATCTAGGACTGAAGCTAAAAAAGCCGGCGCCAACGGCAGCACCAATCTACTCATTACACCGGACTAGACATGTCACTTCTCCTCAGCTGCTTCCTTGTGCCCTCGTCTGCATACTACCACAAGTCTCTAGAGATAATTAACCGAATAAATCTATGACTATGCGTGGCTCAGCTACGGCTGAGACACGCAGCTGGACTCGCAAGGGTACTTCCGGCTGAGAAGTCGTCTACAAGTTGAAACATAGCCAATTTCCCCTTGTGCAGGTCGCGCCGGAGACCGGAGACCTCCATTGAACGAGATTGGACCTCTCATGCCCGCCCACTTACGAAAGCCTGGGAAGTCATCGAGATATTGGGTTACGGATTCGCTGGGCCTGGAGTGCAGTTGCTGGCCCAGACGCGGTGGTGGATAGCTGATCGTGCGTGCGACAGGGGTGAGGCAACGATCTGAGATGCCATTGCACCACAGGAATCGGCGCAATATCCCTGAATTAGTGGTCACTGACTGCGCGTTGCAGTTTCGATCGGGCTGAACTCATTGAACCACTCAAGCGATGATATCCATGTTCCCATAACGCTTGATGAGATCGAGTTCTTGAGCAGGACAGCTGGGGAGTAGCTGCCTAGGATGTTCGTCATTAGTCTGCTTTTCCTTTACCTGAGGGCTCCCAAGAAGGATTGGGATATGCGAACAGACGGTCTGAATGACGATGAGGCCAACACTCGAGCACTGTGGACATATCAACTCTGAAATGCCAGTACGAATGGAGCTGGAGGCACAAATAGAGGAGCCGAGGGCTCACGGCTATGAGGGGCAAACTGCCTGATTCCAACCTACGCATTGAGTATCCGTTCTGATAGAGATGAGCTATCGTAGGTGACGGGATGGATACATCTGACAGGACAGATTGCGATATCTACAGACGATTCCAAGTCACTAGACATTCCCGCGGGAGCCTATATCCGCGGAATATCATGATTTCATGGACGACCATGAGTGCATCTACAGCCCCCAGACGTTCGATGAACACTTGTGGTACACAGTAGAATAAGCTAAATCATGCCTAAGGATAGTCCGTGTCCAAAGTGACTTTCTCTACAACGACAAGCCTACCCAGCCTGCAGCATTTCTCTAGCTGCTGCGGCTGCTCTTACTGCTCCGACTGCTATTGCTCCCGGAGCTGCTGCTCCGCTTGTGTCCCTTATGTTTCTTCTCCTTCTTGTGCTTCTTGAACTCGTGCCCGCCAACGTAGCCACCAACGCCGGCGGGTATGAAACCAGAGCCCCCACCATGTCCGCCGCCGTATCCGCCGCCGTACCCTTCGCTGTGTCCGCCGCCGTGTCCGCCACCGTGACCTGACTTGCCACCGAGAAGTTGTGCGGCGGCCGCAGCGCCGATAGCCCCCAATGCACCGCCGCCACCGCTCTTGCCTGCTAGCGCACCGGTGAGCAGGGAGCCGATACCCCTATCGCCTTGCTGGCCTTGCTGGCCGTGCTGGCCGTCATGTTGCTGTTGCTGTGGGTGGTAGCCTGAATCGTGCTGCTGTGGGGGGTAGGGACTGCCGCCGCCTTGCATGTATTGGCCGGCATGGCCTTGGGGAGGACCACCGTAGCCGTGTTGAGGTGCATGCGGATCGTGCGGTGGCTGCCCTTGATACGGCGACGGGGACCCGTACTGTGGAGGGGCCCCGTAGCCTTGTTGCTGCTGCGGTGGGTACGGAGAATGTGAGGGAGAGGGACCGCCGTACGAGTGCTGGGGCGGTGGGTATTGACCTTGGCTATGACCTTGGGGCGGATAGTGTCCCTGAGGGGGGTATTGGCCCTGAGGAGGGTATTGACCCTGCGGTGGGTACTGTTGATATTGCTGCCCTTGAGGAGGATAGTGCTGGTCTTGAGGGGGATACTGGTTGTGAGGGGGGTAGCCTCCGTCGCCGCCACCGCCGCCGTAGTACCCTTGGTTCGACATGTCGGTGTTAAATCGCGATGAGTTCGACGCTTTGAGAGCGGGATGTATGGCTGTGCAATGAGCAGCGGTACGGCTTGATGGCCTTATACTTGCGTCTGCCGGTACGAGACGGATAGACGTCGAGTTCTGGGCAAGACAAAGACAAAGATAAAGACAAGACAAGACCCTGAATCCCTTGGCGAATTTAAGGACAAACAGCTGGCGGCCTCTAGGACAAAGCAGCAGATGTGAGACGACGACCTACCTAGTATACACTAGCTTGCCCTTGGTCGACCGCTGCGACCGCTACAAGACACAGCTCTGGCATTGTGTGATTGGGTCGTTACACGCTGCCGTAGCAGTTTGCTGCGCCCCAGAGGATTGGGAAAGCTTAGCATAATGATTCGCGTCTTGGCAGGACTACGGTAATGTTGAGACAATGCTGTGGTAGGTCAAGGTGAGGAAGCGGAGCTGGGAAGAAGAAGGGAGTCCAGTAGCAAACCAATTGATTTGAAGCGAACTGTGGCTAAGTTCACTGTAAATTACACCTGCATCATTTTTGTGGTAGTGTCTTCAGGCTTACGCATATAGAGCAACTTAGGATTACGTTTCCTAGAAGAACCGATACCAAGCACCAAGTCACTGACTTCTTTTAACCACCTACGTAACTAAAGGTATTCTCAATTGTAACTATGAGTTTTGATAAAATCACCTAATGTCTAACTCAAATTTATTTCTCAATATCCTCATGACATAGCGATCTGTTTCCTATCCACGTAAAAGACGCCAATGTACCTACTTACAAGGTCCACTGAGCGAGGGGTACAGTTTACCCCTCCAAGCTTACATAAGAGTTGAACTAGTGTAGTCTAATGGTTATAAACCCAGAACACTTTCAAGAATCAACTTCGTTAAGCGTTTGGCATTGTAGAACTTCGTGTTTTTGAGTTTCAAGCCGACCTCTACTTCATTGCATAAGACTATGAGAAAAATGGTGGTGGAAATTCTGCCAAACACCCTCATCCTTAGTTTTCCTCCTACGTGATGTATGAGGTACCTACTTATGTAGTTTGATTCCCCCTTGTAAGCTGTTGTCAAACAGGAACATTGGCAACTTTCGCCAGACAGCAACTTGACTTTGACCTTAGTTGCCACGCAGGCAGCTGGACACATTACCATATACCGCCCGGTCGTCCGGAATAGAGATCTGCGAGGGCAAAGGGAATGTAACTCTATCCATACGCAAGCCTCTCCGTGCCTGATGAGTATCGAGAAACGCAGATCAGCCAGTCATATTGGGACCAAGTACAGAAGAAGAAGTTCAAATCAAAGTTGCCATGATCTGAAATGGTATTTACACAAGACACGACTTCTGCTCCTTGCTACTCGCTAGTCTAGCAATGCCAGTTTAACCGGCGGCAACCCCCGTGGAGCAGAGGCTATTTACCCGTAAAGGTACCCGTCACGAATATACATAGATAAATTTTTACCAGTGTTCAGTCCCCGGACCCTGCATTTGCGTTCGTCATCAACATCGATACCAGGCATGGTCCTTCTAGGACAAGGACGAAACTCGAGCCCGAAACGCCAAAGATCGGCGCGGCGTTTCGGATGAGGATAGCGAGGGATGCGGGAATGGCTTCCAGGATATCTACCTATATGTCGCCGTCGCTGGCGATGCGCGGAGGAAGAGGGCTATATAAAGCTCGTCAAGATCGCCATGTCGCTTGAAGCACCCAGATGAACACAGCGCCGCCATCCAGCGAAACGTCTGCGAGTACTACTATAGCGAGATTGCCACGAGTTCACGATGAGGTCTGCAACCGTACTTCCCATCCTGGCGGCCGTCGCGACCGCGAAGCCTGTCGAGGTCGAACCGCGCCAGAGCTGTCCGGGAGTGTACGTGTTCGGGGCCCGCGAGACGACGGCGCCGCCGGGCTATGGCACATCGGCCGGCCTCGTCAACATGGTGACGGCCGCGTATCCCGGCAGCCAGGCCTCGGCTATCGACTACCCGGCATGTGGCGGGCAGGCGTCGTGCGGCGGCATCGACTACGATAGCTCTGCGAACCAGGGCACGACGGCCGTCGTATCGGCCGTGACCTCTCTGAACAGCCGATGTCCCGATACTAAAATCGTGCTTATTGGGTACTCGCAGGTATGTTACCAATGCTTGTAGCCCAGGAAATAGAAAACATGGAGAGTCGGTCTCTGAAAGAGATATATTTCTACCTCAGAGACGAAGAGCAGTAGCTGATATATCTCGAATACAGGGCGGCCAAATCATGGATAACGCCCTCTGCGGCGGCGCGGGGAGCACGCTCACAGGGACTGCCCTGGCAGCCGTCAAGGCGGCCATCTTCATGGGTGATCCGCACAACGTGGCCGGTCTCCCATACAACGTAGGCACATGTGCCGCAGGCGGGGTAAGCCTTTCCCATTTCCCTCTTTTTTCGTCTACAGTAAAAGACAAATGATCAGAGAGGGCGAATGATGCCAGACAGGAACTGACAATCTTGCGAAACCACAGTTCGCCGCCCGGCCCAGCGGCTTCCAGTGCTCGCCCGCGAGCCCGAGTATCATCAAGTCGTACTGCGATGCCGCCGATCCGTACTGCTGCAACGGCAACGACCCTAACACACACCAGGGCTACGTTACCGAGTACGGCGCGCAGGCTCTGGCTTTCATCGAGTCGTTGCTCGGCTAGTTTAGAAATCAAAGACGTGGGGAGGATTCTACTCGGTTACGCCGTTTCGGCTTGACATATTTATCAGCTGAGGCTAGCAAATTCTTAAATACAATACAGCTGTTATCCCAAGTATGAGCCTATTCATGTGCAGAAACTTCGATATAATTTCCTTTACGTAGTCCAGACTTCTGGTATCTGCGATTACACGATTGGGACATAAACTCCAAGGGATAACCTGCTCCAGAAATTATGTCAGAAATAGTGTGCAGTTCCAAGCCCATTAGGGTAACGTAAAGACATATGGTAATATTGATCGTTTACCAGTAGCGAAATAGTACTGTAATACAGAGACCAAAATACAAAGCTGCGATAACGTGGTGGCTACAAACAAGTAAAAGGCAAGAGTAAATACAGTATGGAGAAGCCGGGTATCTCAGACAGGTTCCTGCATAAAGCGCAAAAGAGCAAACAACCCCCAAACCCAGTCCGTCACCTTGCCTGTATAACCCGTACAACAGATATAACGCCGTTACATATTCAGCTCGCGCTGCGGAAAGCAAAAAGTCTAAGTCCCATCATTACACCACCCATCTACTCTGGCAGTTCATCCAGTAGATATTGCTTGCGCAGTGCGATTTGTTCGTCACCATGCTTCGCCTGTAGGCGCTTTAATTCCTTCTCTCGCTTTTTCTCCTCCTTTATAGTAGAAGGAGGGGTATGGGAATACACCAACGCGAGCGAGTCGTCGTCACGCTGCGTCCAGACACCACTGGTCCTCGGTGGAAGTGGCTCTCCTTGCTTCAGCATCTCCATGACTTGACCTGCATTGCCGATTATCCAACTTGTGGCCTTCAAAGAACGAAGAACGATGTCTTTTGAATAACCTAGGGAGACAAACCGGTCGATGATATCGTCAGGTGTTTCTTTGGGCGGGGAGGGTTTTCGATGAGGGTCAGTTTCGGGAACCGGAGGAGACGATGGTTCATCATTTTGTGGAAATTTTGAGCTGACAGGCGGCTTGGATACGAATGACGAGGGCAAGGTCCGTCGCTTTGGCTGTGCTCTCCGGGTAGAAAGCGGAGCGCGAGCACTTCTGCCACTTTTACTATGTTGCTGAACATTGTCGTCGTCATCATCGTCATCTGGCCGGAAGGGTCCTCGGACTCTGTGAAGTGGCGTGGGAGTGATTTGCCCTATCTTCTGGCGAGATGTGGCTAAAGTCGGGGTCGTGGTTTGTATTTGCGGGGACATGGCATCGGATTCCAGACGAAGCTGCTGTGACGGCGTTCCTTCCTGAGAGTCATTGTCAGAATCGTCTAGACCTTCGCCATGCGGATATAGTTGTGTATCGGGCCCGAAATTGAAATCCTGTGTCTCGGGTTCAAGTCGTCGCTTCCGCCCGTGTAATGGTTCCGGTAGATTAGCAGTCTCATCAGGCCTCCTAGCGTTTGGTCGCGTCTGAGTTCGTGAAATAGACTGAACTACGCCGGAACGACCAACACGCGAATTTGTGGGTGTCTTATCAGAATCAGCAAGAGACCTTGGATTCAAAATGCTAGCCGCGTGTTCGGGAGTCGATGGTATCTCGAGATTGCGGTCTATCCTTCTTCGCTTTGGTGATGACTGTGGGATATAAATTGGACTTGTGATAGTAAGTGGCCGCTTCAAGGGTGGGAGTACTGGAGGAGAAGATGGCATCAAGTTTTCAGATTCTGCACCCGTATCATCTTCACTCGAATCTTCCTCGTCGCTAAAGTCATTGAAGCTCATCATAGCCTCTGCGAAGGGAACTAGATTCTCTTCGTAGCATTGTTGAAGCTCCTTGGGAACCGACTCCATTGACACCCAATCAAAGCCTAGATCCTCGGCGATTTGTTGCCAATCGAGTTCGGTATTATCTACCTTCTTGGATCTGACTGTTTGCCAGAGGTCCCAGAGAGAGATGGCTCTGCCTCTAATACTAGGAATCCGTCTCCCAGTGACACCAACACTTTCCAAAAACGTATTGTAGTCGCGATAGAATTGGGCCTCCGTTGTCACTATTATCTCATCCCCTTGAGGGCCAGGAATATGAAACGTCGGAGAAGAGACCGATCCATTCGATCTCTCGCCTTTGGCTGGAGGCTTTGCACGAGCGAGCTGCATGGGGGACATAGCTTTAGGTATCGGTGATAACACCATGCCTTGATCTTCTCGCTCATTGCTATCCCCATTCGTGCTATGGTGGGCGGCGTTTCCCTTAGGCGAGCCATTAATGGCTTGCTTCGGCGCATTGTCGTCTCTTTGAGCCGCGACTTCTGGCCTTGCACTAATTGTGTCATCAATAGTTGGGGTTTGCCGCTCATCAACTTTGTCTGCAGGCTCCTGTTCCTTGTCGTTTGGATGAAATCCAGCTTCAAATTCCCACTGCGCGATCTGATCCTTGTTCTGTTTCGCGACGTGGTTCAAGGCGCGGTCCCTCCACGACAAGTAGGTTCGCTGAGGAAACTATTGGTTGTCAGAAACCGTTATGAATCATGGGGATATTCACACTAACCTCGTTCGCTAACTGTTTATATGGTTGGTATCCATTCCATGGTTCATGATTTTCAATCGCACGATAGATTGCTTCTAGAATGAGATCATCTTCGCCACTTGTGAACCGAGCCCTCGTTCTAGCAACGGGACTCCTGTTAGCAGCATTTGCTGGACTTGTCGCTGTTGGTGTGCCTCTCGGTTGCGGAGAGTGCTCTCTGTCTGAAATGTGCGGACGAACGATATTTTTTAATTTTTTGACCCAACGGTCTCTCCATGACTGCCAGGTATGGTGTGGGTGCTTCAAAACAGTGAGTGAGATGAAGTAGACATGTGTGAGGACCGGAAACGTACCGTTTCGGCGAACTGCTTGTAGATGTCGTTGCCGCTAGTAGACTCGCCCAAACGCTCCCTTTCAGTGACGAAGCTGATTAACGCCCGATCTTGTTCCTGTGTAAACCTGGTTCTCGTGAGTTTAGGCTTAGGCGCTGGCTTATAAGAGCTTCCAGGGCGAGATGCTAGCGCGTCGCAAGAATAGTCCTCTTTCATATCAAGCGAACCTTCCTCAACAGCTGCTGGGATGAGTCGATATGAATATGAGCCAGGTATAGGGTCTTTTGCCTCATCAGATATGAGTATATCAGCATTTCCCTCTCTGAGAACTACCTTTCCGCCATGGTCCTAGAAAACATTAGGCCTTGTGACTTGTACTATGAGGACAACGGGCATCGTTTTCCATACATACCGCTATGGTATCAACACAAGTCTTGCGCTGAGGTACCCGCGCTGATACCCAGAATTTGAGGCCCCGGAAAATACCACCGTCCGCATTCGCGTCATCACCGGCGGTATTTCTTGCAAGCACACCAGAGTACGTGATCCCTGGCGCACTCATTTGGACGTGTTATCGCACACTGGGCGTCCAAGCACTGCGATAGACCGACCACCTTATCTTAGATTAATCCGTTATGGTCCTATAGCACCTTCTAGTCGCTCCACGATAGCACGCGAAAGGAGTTAAAAATGTGCGGAGATGATATTGTCTGCTAAGTTTTTTTTGGGTGAGTTTAGAGCAGCAGAAAACCCATGTAGTTGCTGAGGTACAAAGGCCTGGGGTTGCTTAATGGTAGTGAAAGCTAAAAACTCGTCATCATTTTCCATGTAGGTGCACCGCGAAGAGAACAACAACTGGACATGGCAGCTTTTAATAGTCTCGGAATAGAACGAAACAAATATGGTCAGGCAGAGGCCGCGGCAGTCTCAACACAAGTCTCGTGAATACAGTTTCACAGAGACGCGTGATGCAAGATCGCGATTTCCTACTCGGGAAATTATCACGTGTTAGGTGCAGACATGCAGCAAAAGGATTCAATAGCCCCGATAGACCAATATTCTGTAAATAGTATGACTTTATCGAATTTATCCTCTAAAACATCTTGGACTGGGACGAGATGCTGATCCTTCTCCCTGGATAGACACAAATCACGAAGTCCAGGTCAGCGGGCTGTGTATTCATTTTCCTTTGGCGTTTGTATTATAGAGGCTGCTTGTCGTGGGAGTAGTTCGGTTCATTTCCCCTCCGACATTGAATCGAACTAGACTGCAACTCCCAGCAGATTGATAAGATTATTGCTGCCTTTCCCCTTTCTATTTTTATCCTGTCAGCGGCAGACATTGGCCGCATTACAAATGGCTTTGGGTCAGGGTCCGACAACCAAATCGAGAGAACCTCTGCCGATAACACGCAGCCTGAGGCTGCTCATAACATAGCGCATCCATAGCGACGCCGGATACTTGACATTACATTTCTAGCGATGGGGCTCATTGCGAAGGTGGCCGCGGTCGTTTTGGCCATTTCGTTCATGACATTTGTAGCGTTCTTCGGTCGGCTTCCGGCGCTAAGGTAAGTCGCCCGGTCTTCTTCACTTCCCAAGGCTGTCTCGGGCAGATGCTAGTCGCTATATACGCCATCTTGTCATTCCACTCACGGGACCAACACCGTACATCACACAGCCCGCATGAACCGCGAGCTGAGTGCTGAGCTATCACTTGACAGAAACCTACGCTGACGTCATGCTCTTAAAAGACATACTCCCGTAGCTTGGCTACACAGAGCAATATGGGTTTACATACCCAATGGTGTCTTGGCGCTTGACCAAGCTCTCACAGGTGGCCGCATTATCGCGTCTGCGGGCACATTTGGGTATCAAATATGGTATGGACGACACCCGACTGTCTTAATATTTTATATCCTGTTATTGTCTGTTGGCGAATTCTTGTACTTGCCCGGAGCATGGCCACGGTTGGGCAGGTTCCACCAGGTGGTTGGTGCAATCATCATTATCCTGCCATACATATTTTTATACCTGGCGGCCTCAGGTAACCCCGGTGTTATCACGCCGGCAACTCATGCGCGATACATGTCGCTGTACCCTTACGACTTTACATTGTTCCACCCGGGTCAGCAATGCCGAACCTGCAACCTGCTCAAGCCGCCGCGTTCGAAGCACTGTGCAGTTTGCAAGCGGTGTGTTGCTAGGTTAGATCACCATTGCGTCTTTATTAACAACTGCGTTGGATATGGGAACCAGCATTGGTTCCTGCTTCTATTATTGTCAACCGCACTGTTGACAACATATGGCGGTGCCTTAGGGCTGCGCATGATTTCAGAGAATGCGCGAGCTCGCAGTAGCGTCTTCTCCCTGTGGAAGCACCCTCAGCAATCCTGGCACCACTACTTCATCCTCATCACATACGGCATCCAAGTCGACGTAGGTGTAGGCTCTGTGACTCTTCTGACTGTCATGACATCGCCTTTGGTATGGGGTTTGCTTGCATATCACATTTACCTAATATACTGTGGGACAACCACCAACGAGAGCATGAAGTGGCAGGATTGGCAAGCCGAGATGACCGACGGCTTCGCATTCCGACGGCGTCTGCCCATCCCGCGCAAGCGCCATCCCCGATTCGAGGCCAGTTGGACGCGATGGCCTGTCGAGCCAGCCCAGATCCTTGTGCGCACGGAAGACGGGGAGCCGCCAACTGATACTGCGCCCCCCGGGGAGGGTCCTTGGGAGCGAGTGTGGCATTTACGCGACATTGAAAACATTTACGACATTGGATTTTGGGATAATCTTCTTGATGTGTTCGTCCCGAACCACTCTTTTCGGTCGGAGCCCCAAGCAGATCTAGAGAGAGGCAAGAAGCCTAAGAAGACTAAGGCTTGATATGACCCAATTCTAGCGGTTACAGAGATAGAGATAGCACTTCAGACTCTAGACTATGCCGGCGTTTGACCTGTAATTTCTGTGTGTTTTCTCTTCGGAGCCATCTCCGCTGTGTATATAATGCTACCTGTATATATATATACGCCCCAGATGAAGTCCGTGGGTGCTGTGGGGAAGGAGAGGTCAGACAATATTATAGATATATACATGACCTATGTATGTGGTCTATACAAATGTTATACACTCTTACGTGCAACCCTGCACGCTCTCCTCTTCTACGCTTAGCACGAGCTGCTGTCCTGGCGGCAGTCGCTCTTCCTAGCTCTTTCGTGCGAACCCGGCTATCTTGGAGTTGAACGGATCCGATGATCTATGTAGTTCATCAAGTGACTCGGCTTATTTAGTCCTGCTCTTCATTCTTTTTGTTCCTCTTCTTGTTATCCACAAGCCCTTCAGAGGCTGCGAATGCCTTTTCGAATTCAGCCGCGTCCATAGGTTGATTAACATTCGTCGAACTCTTCGCGTCATTTTCTGCGGGCCAATCGGTTCTTACGAAATCTCTGGGCTTGGCCTCCCTAGCTCTCGTTGCCTGACGCCGACGTTCCTCGATCTGTAATCGTCGCTCAAGGACGGCTCGAGTTCGATCCGTTAGCTCTGGAAATTGTCGCTGTAATCGACGCGCTTGACGCTCTTCTAATTTCTTAAAAGAGGTCTTGAATAGCTTTGGTGGGTTGGCCTTGCGCTTCTGCTGCAGCCGACGTAACCGATCGCGCGGCGTGTCGGCTTTTAGTGTTTTGACAAAATCATCGAGAACGACGTCCAACTCGGTTCTTGTTAGCCCGTCAGATAATCCGCTCTCTCTTTGGGCCGATGTGCTGTGAAATGCGCGGGCGTGTGTGCGCCTACCCCTCGACAAGCCGGGAGACCCTAACATTGTGTTGTTTCGAGCTTGGCCACTGTTCTGTGCCCCTGCTGCCTGTTCGAATTCGGCAAAAGCAGATTTGGCATTGGTTAAGCCAGATGTGGCCCTCATAGGAGGGGGCGTATCCCGTCTCGGTCGAGTTGATCGATCACTGGTGTTGCTCTCTATCTCAGGAACGCTGCTTTTGCTGGGTGCAAATTGCAGATCGTCAAATGAAACCATCTTGCCAGACCATCTCGTGTTCCTGTCAGCATTAGGCCGTTCATCTTTCACGAGCCCTGCCAGTCGAGCTACGGCCAGCCTCGCTGTAGTCACCGTGGACTTTACCACAGCAGAGTCTCTTGCCCCCACAGCGGTGACATAGACATCTCTCTCCCAGACCCAGTTTCCATCTGTAATCCTGGCCTCAATAGCACGGATACCGTCCCAGATTTTTGTGCATGTCTCACGGACCCCATCCAGCCCATTCTTGACCTTATCCGCCTTCGTCAAGACAATGGCTGTCTTCAGTTGGGCAGCACTGAGTATCTCGAGGAGGTGGAAGTCGGAGTCTTTCGGGCCCACCTCCGCATCGATCAAGAGAATTGTACCCTTCACAGCTTTCCTTTTATTCAAGTATAAGGCGATGTTCTTTCCCCAGTTTTTCAGCGACGCATGCCCATACCCGGGCATATCCACGAGGTGAAACGTATGAGTTGGTATATCCTCGTCCCTGTATTCGGATCCCTGGGCTTGAAGCTCCTTTATTGTCGGAGCCGGGCCAAATCCATACATATTGATCGACCTCGTCTTCCCGGCCTTGCTGCTAACATACGCCAGGCTATTGCTCGGACGATTGGCGAGTGCGTTGACGAAAGACGACTTCCCCACATTTGAACGCCCCAGAATACACACCTCGGGGACGCGTGTGTTCTTCTTTAATTTGTAGAAATCGGATTCGGCGTACACGAAAGCCGCCGGATTCTTGGTATATAGTTTGGTCAACTCCTCCTCCAGCGGTTGACCGGGTGCGGAAGTCAGGGAAGAGGTCTTGAATAAGTCGTCGGGGGTAATCTCAGCGACCGCGGACGTTTGAAACTCTGGGATGAGGAGTGCGGCGACGTTGGGGTACCTGACTGCGCCTGACTTGAGCGAGGAGGCGCAGAACAATCGGGGTTGCACCCATCGTGGTCGCGATAATGCAAATGCGCCGAGTAGCAATGGACGGAGCGCTGCAGGCATTGCCAGAAGCGCCTTGAACTGAAGTTGCGTCACAGACGCCATAACGAAGGTAGGACTATATCGGATACATTAAAACGGTCTTATTCAACCCCTGGGACGCTTTTTGGGCTATAAAACCACGATGAAAATAGTTGCTTTATACTCACTTTGTCCTTGACGTAAACTTATCGGAATGTTGGATCTGATCTGATCTTATCTTATCGCATAGCGTACCGTGGGGGCTTGGCAGTGTGGGCGCAGGCAGGTACTTAGGTACCGAGGGTACGTAGTGCTTTCTTTACTTGATCTTTCTCTCAGCTGCGCCCGCGCAATTCCCAGGTCAGTCAAATCTCGAACAACCGTAACCGCCATGTCACAACCAGCACAATTACGCTCTCTATACCGGTCCTTACTCCGAGAACTTCCTCCTCGACCCCTCTCGTCCAGGACTCCCAGGTCACCTCTCCACGAGAAACTGCGACAGAGCTTCTCCGACAAAGCCTCCCAAGAAAATGCTGCTGGCCAGGCCGAGCAATTAATACACTACCTAAAGGCTCAGCGCCAATACGTCACATTATTAGAACGATACAATCCCGGAATGAATATGGAAGAGGAGGAAAGGATCAGATTGAGTGCCCGCAGGGTTGGTATGGATCTTCCCAAAGAATATGGCAGGAATCAGATCTGAGCGTAGCTGGCCTTGTGTTGCAAACATATCGCACGCGAAGAGCTATTAGATCTCGTATATGCGCCGCCGAAAGTGTTCATCAGAGCTACTTCAAGGTACTGTCGCCATTCAGTCGATCCCTGCATATGAGTTCAACGGCTCTGCCTTTGGAAACGATCAAGACATAGCTTTCAGCTACGTCAAATGCTGGCACAGTACATCACCTTACGCCGGCCAAATGAGACATTCGAATACGACTCTAGCCTCCGAGATCTCGGCTAGATAAAGAAAAGAGTCGCTGCCACCTTGTACTATAAATTACATGTACGACATTATGTGATATAGATGGTTGTGTACGTGCCCATTACGAGTTGGAACAAGAGCTGCATCTCACAACATATGAAGTTGTCTTGGCCTCTGCGATGAGGTGTATTGGCAAGTATACTTAGCGATGTTGTACCGGATATGGCAGACGAGTCTGCTAATATATCAACAACGAAATTGAACTATACCGTCCAGATTTAAACGTAGCCACCTCCTGACTTCTCGATGATTCCCTGTTAATGCTCTCGATTATTACGTTGAAACCTATCGTCTTTCCGAGGTATGCTTGCTGCACGCTCTCCTTCAACAGTATATGTCGCTCGCAGTTGACAACAGGGCTTTTCAATACCAATATGTAGAGATAGGCTTCGCTATATATTTCTAGACATAGTGGGCAGACATACTTTCGTGTCAGAAGCAGAGCAGTAGACATTTAAGAGCTTTTTGGTCAATAAAAGTCGTTTAGCTGAAGCCCTGCGATCCCTTTGGCAGTCCCTGAGAGGATCGTATTACTATTACCGCGCTATTCGGACGTCTCTTACATTTGATATTATTTTGATTCCTACGAAAAAGAAAACTTGTCTGTTACGTCTTCTACCGGGCGGTCTCGTGAGACCTTTTTTGTTCTTCTCTTTCTCTTCTGCTTCCATCGCCAAATGTCTACATTGATGTCTAGCTCTTTATCGTGACAGCGGCCGCACCTGCATGCCCGAGGAGAGTTGGAGTCTTCGGTGGAGAATCAAGGATAGAAGGAGTACGCGCGTGTTCCTCTGTATCGGCGCTTGACCTCTGAAACACACGTAGGCGAGTAGCTCTGGGAGCCCTTCATAGGCTCGCGTCAGATAATAACCCGAATCCCCGCCCTCTTGCTAGTAATCACCAAGATGTCTGTCATCTCCACTACGCTTTCTGTTTACTGATACAGCATAGCGGTAATGCTTACTACCGAGGTGACAGTCACTCTCCAGCTTCAAACTCTAGGAGCACATCGATATTCTAGAGAAATGAAGGGCTCGTATTCCAACGATTGTGGTAATTGACTCCCGCTGTCGGGGACGGGCAAGAAGTGCTTGGAACCTAAGATAATTCCTGCCGGGGTGTTACAGCAGGACGAACAATTTTAGGCGCGAAGGCCTGCAGGGGGTAATTGCTAGCTGTCATTGATCACAACAGCTCTCCCAGTAAATACTCGTCATATTGTGGGCATATCAGAACCAGTACGTCAAGGAGCTCCTTGGTGTAATATATGAAAATGATACCATGAGATTGAGATCACTAAGAAGGCTATTAGCTAAGTATACTATGTTCCAAGCCGGTGTACACTGTAATTAACTTTTGAGGGGTCAGGCCTTCATATGTAATGGTGATGTATAAGAACGAATGCTTCGATTTACTTCTAGCTATATTCTTTTAAGCAAACTGAGGGCTTGATAAAGATGCCGTTCACGAATATGAACGGATTCAGCTCACATTCTGACCTATGTCTACCGCAGGTAAAGAGGAAGTAAAGAGGAACACGTCGCAGCTTAGTTTGATTGCACCATATCTAATGTATAGCTTGAGACGTGAATGACAAGCACTGATTTCACAAGAGCATGACAGTAACTAGAAACATATTATGGCTTTTGTTTGAAAAGCACTCAATTGAGTCGAGTTATCTAATCTATGAGTCTAAGGAAATAATTCCTGACAAGCATTTTCCCAATCTACTTACAAAGCGCCCGTGGTCCGACAAAATCTTAATCTATCGCTCGTTCTAAACACCTGGTTCTAATTATAAGGTCGAATACTTAGGTGCCCGCCACTTTAAGGCTCAAGCGCACCCTTCTTGAAAGTGATAGGGGACCTCGACGCCGGCCAAGTCGTTAAGTCTGTGCGGGTCTGCCGAAAGTGTTGCGGGACCAGTCTCAGAAGCTCACCAAATGTTCCCGGCTCGGAGTCTTTCCCCAAATTCTCGGGTCTGTTCCAAAGGGTACCGAGGGACACCCAGTCCACCATCCCCTTGATAGTTCCGATCTTCAGTAAGGATGACTCTGTCAACTGCGTCCAGACAAATTTCTCTGCCTCTTTGTATTGCTCCGAATCCTTGGGGCCATCGCGTCTGGTCGCAAATTTATCGAATACTTCTTGGCCCTTCCAAAAGGCGGGCACATTTTTTCCTTCTTCGTAAAAGGCACGCAGCACCTCATGTAAACAGTCGATCCAAAGGACGTTGTTAGGCCAGTAGTCCGCGCCGGAGAATCCGTCTCCTACGTCCTCAAGCATGGACACTCGTGTCCAGCAAACCATCTGTAGCCCATACTCAACGACCTTCTCAATTGGCACGTTTAGGCCCATACCGCCCTCCACGTATGACTGCATCTTCTCTAGGAAGTAGGGCACAACGGGAGCTATTAACGGGTGCTGGGCCATCCCATCCGAGTTGGTGCGGCCTTTCCAAACCTCCATGAATATATCATGCCTGAAATCAGAGATCAGTAGACTTCCTATGAAATGAGCATTCGCCTAACATACCATCGCTTGATGAAAGGATCATGCTTCCGGGCGGCCAGGAACGAATTCAGCAGTATCCCAGACATCACTGGGACCGCCACATTGTACGGGCAGGTAGGATCCTCAAGCTTATTCCAGCATATATCATCCATGGTTCTCATCAAGAAGGTGCTGCTATCGACCCAGGCGCCGCCAAATTCATAAAGACAAGCTCCTCGGAGGAAATCAGCGCTGTGGGGTCCTGGATGGGTACCGTCCATGGTCTTGTTGTAAAAGGAATCAGGTAGTCCTTTCGGAATGTACTTTCCACCATAATTGGGCGACTCGGGGATACTGTCGAGAACACGAACAGTCCACTCGGGACCACAGATGCGAGCCCAACTGATGACATTGCGTCGGCACCAAGCCGGCATACCATGAACACCGCTGTCCCAAAAGGTCCAGAGATTTTTCTCGGATGTAACGGGTTGGTATTCTAGGATTGAGCTGAGAATCTCCTCGTCGGTCCTTTTTTCAAGATTCTTGACAGGTTCCAGTTTACCCTGGAACTCGGGGGGAACTTGGATCAACATGATGGCTGGGCTAGGACGCGAGATTCTCAGATTCAGAAAGGTTCAGGGGCAACGTCAATAACAAAGCTGGAAAGCTCCGGAGAAAGTCGTCTAGGAGAAAACAGTTGAACGACTTCAAAGCTCTGATATGCTAGTCTTTAGAAGAAGAGACACCATGGGAGATGAACACTTATATGTATCGTAGCATGTCTGCAACGCAACGCGAGATGCCCGACTACCCGAGCTCTCTCACACGAACCAACCGCATAGGAACCAACAATACTATCCGAGCGCCGATATACGCTCCACATCGGACCGTTATCTAATACCGATATGTTGTATGCATACGGATGGGGATTAAATGTAAGGGGTTGCAATAAGACACGATACCGCCGAAGATCGACGTAAGCGTCTAGGCCCGCCGTTATAGGAGACTTATTACTCTTTGACTAGGGTTAGAATGAAGCAGTCACGATAACAACACATTTCGTTTTCAAAATCCGTAGCTGACAAATCCGGAATTCGATACTTTCCCATTCTCGTAAAAGCAGTAATTTCAACATCAACAAAGTAAGCAAATTAATCTGCTTACATCAAACAGAGTTAGTCTGCCAAGCATTCATAGAGGTTGGCATGAAACGTAGATAACCAAACTTTGTCACAACATTTGGAGTTGAGAAAATTACAAACTTGTGAAAGAATTGTATAAGAACCGCGCGGTTAGTTTGTCAGACAGAAGGCCGGAATGGCGCCATACAGGGTATAAATTGCGAAGCCATTTCCTTATCGATATTTATCAGAGCAACACCCTCCATACCAAGACTAGGGTCTCATATGGTCTAGGCAGGGTTGTTGTTCGTCGCGCAATACTCCATACGCCGTACCATGTTTAGGATACAATTGGGCCTCCGCCGGCCTCGATCTGTTCTAGTGTAATACCCTAACAGCATCCTGTTTACTTAAACACAATATTATGTGATTACATGATGGCCGACGGCCGCGGTAACTTTTGGCTGCACTATCATACATATTGTACACTCCGTACGCCTCAATCGCTGATACGCCTTGGGGGACCTACGCTTGCTTGTCGTCCGCCTTTCGGCCGACTACACCGTGCTCGCGACCCCAGCTTCGAACTTTGCTGTCCATATCGCTTCTGACAAAGACCATGACAAGACCCATCAGCCATGCTAAAGCCCAATCGATTAGCATCCTACCAAACCCACCCCTGATGCTACCTCCTAACATGCTCCGTTGTACAAGGGCAGTGATAGTGTTCGTGGTAACAAGCTCTAATCCATTCTCAAGGCCCTTGATGCTCTTTGCAGCGACTACCTCTGGGGTTTGCCCTTCGTCGCCTTCCTCTAGCTTCTTCGTTATATCAGGCTTGATGGTGTTCTCAATCTGGTATGACTCGGTGAGAATGGTCGCTGGGAATATAGTGTGCAAGCGGATCGCAGGTTCATTCGGATAGCATGAAGCGTATAAGTTGACTTCTTGAGATAACGTGTCGCATAGAGAGCGTAGCGCAGCTTTGGCCGGGCTGTAAGGGGAATAGCCCGCAAAGCTATAGAACGATAAGAACGAAGCGGTGAAAATGAGATGGCGTGGCGGGATGGAACTGCTAGGTCGAGCGCCGCTCGACGGGTTCAAGCTGTTCTGTTGTGCCGTCTTGACCCAGCAGGTCATCGTCGCGTGCGCCATGTAGAGACTACTGAAATAATTCGAATCCATCTGAGCTTGGAAGTGGGAGAGCGGTGTCTCGATGAACAGCCCAGGAGTCGAGCTCCCGGCGCAGCACCAGACGGTATCTGGCGGATTCCCCGAGTTCCATGCCACGACTTCCTCAATCACACGGGCGGACTCGGTGGGAATAGTCAAGTCGGCACGGAGCTGAAGGAAGCGCTGGATCTCGGGGTCCCTGGCCGCTTGCTAGCATCATGTCAGCTATATTCTCACACTAACTAAGCTAGTGTCGCGATGGCTCACCTGTATTGCTTCAATTGCTCGAAGCAACTTGCCCTGGTCACGGGCAATGATGACAACATTCGCGCCTTTTGCAGCAAGCTGTTGTCCAACTGCAAGCCCCATGCCACTTGAACCTCCTGTAATTATTATTGTCTGCTTACTCTTAGAATCACTCTCTTACGCCCATTTGCATACCAACGTACCTTGCCTTCCACTGGGAAGTTGTTGCTTGATAGGTAATTCCCCATCTTGGAACCGTCTTAGAAACTTGGTGATGGCGATTTCGTGTTAGTCCAACGCAGGCTTTCTTCGGGTTTACTAGTATAGTCTGGTCGGGTTTGGTGGAGACTACCGGGCCGTGCCGCTTTGCAGTATGCGGGGACGGTATTAGAAGCGAATTAGCCGCAGAGCTAATGGCTTCGAGATCCTGAAGCGCCAGATTTCTTTCAAGTACTCATTGTATTTCCGGCGAAAGCTTTCCGAGACAATGGAAAAGGGGAAATTCACCCTCGAAAACAGAGCGCGGCGGGGTGCTCTTCGAGGCGCATCGGTAAGGATACCCTTGCCCAATGAGAAGGCGGGTTGGTATTTACTAGTTAGCTTGCGCTGCAGATTTATTTGCTGCAGTGCAACCACACGTCCAGCTCTATTCGACCGAGCTCTATCTACGGCTGCTACCAGACGTTGTATTAGTGAATGATCTATTTTAGTATGCGCCCACTACCTCCCCTGCCGGCCTGTTATCTGGCTGGGCATGCCGCTCGTCTGCGGGCAGCCCGCTTCGGAGGGCGAAGTGGGCATTTCATGCAGCTCAGCCAACACGGGTCCCTTTTCAGCCCTCACATGAATACCTATAGAGGTACGTAACAGGACACAGATGGGTGGGTATGGAGCGGGAAGTGAGAGAAGTTTATGGAGGCACCGTCCGCTACGGTTTTGGTTTCTACCTCGTCCACTCCACAATATTCGGCCTTGTTGTCTTTCAACATGAATCGCGGGCATGGCTACGGATGAAAACGACGCGATTATAATCGTCGGAGCGATTGTGGGCGTGCTTGCTCTTATTGCCGTCATATTGCGCTTTTATGTTCGGTACCACAGGCGATCCGGGTTTTCGTGGGACGACTGGTTTATACTGATCTCTATCCTGAGTGTCATTGTCATCGATGCGGTAGATCTCTACGGTTCGTGCCCACAGACGCTATTGATATGTCGTCAAGATCAGCACTTATTCGTTGCTTTCTGCAGCTACTAGCATCGACCCGAACGGTGCAGCAGCAGCATCTAGTAACGGGAAAATCGAGTATACTCAAGTCGACGTCGTCTTTACCAAGATAACTTTCACCGGCACAGTCTTATACTTCACCCTCACTTCTACAACGAAGCTCTCCATCCTGTTCCTATATAATCGACTCTTCTCAGTCAATATCTCGTTTAGGCTCCAGGTTATTGCTTTGATCATTGTCGTGACGGGCTTCTGGATCGGCACTGTTGTAGCTGATCTCCTGAACTGTATCCCTCTTGAATATACATGGCTCAACAGCCTCGATGATCCCCGGTATTGTTTCAACTATAACAATTTCTGGTTAGCAACCGGCATCGTCGAGGCTGTCATTGACATCGCAATTCTGTCATTACCGATCCCCGTTGTCTCCAGATTACGCCTCAAAGGGAGCAAAAGATATGGCATAATTGGAGTGTTCTTAGTGGGATTCTTGTAAGTAGAACTTGAGATCGTCTTCATCACCGTATCGCGCCCAGTTGACATATGATCGCATCAACAGTGTCGTTATTTCAGGTATTGTCAAGGTCATCCTCAGCTACGTGCCAAACAGCCGTGAGCCTTCATTCAATCAAACCCAAATCTGGACGACAGTCCATTCGTGTACAGGTATTATTTGCGCCTGCATGCCTGTATGTTGGCCCCTATTTACGTCACTCGGAAAGCTGAGCCCAAGCACCTGGCCTATGAGGATCTTCCCGCGGAAGAAGTCGCGTTCCTCTAGCAGCTGGCCTTCACCGAGATATTTAGAGCACAACTCACTCAATGGAGTTACTGAGGGTTTCGATTTAAGTACTAGTGAGACGCGCCAGATCTTGCACGCAGCTGGTGTATGATCTTGGCGCGAGAGACATTGACTATGTTATACGGGTAAAAGCTGCATATAAAAATCTCCTTAAGAATAAAATAGAGCCGATAAGATACTGGGCATAAATTGTTAAATTAAGAATATCGTTAACATGCTATCTTCAAGGAGTGACACGACAGTGGCAAGTGTGAGTGAGGCAGGAAAGGGGTTGGCTTAGCCACTTAGTGGCTAAGTCAGCATATCTACCGATTCACCTACGTAGAGATAGAATGAGGGGCATTGCGAGATACTGGACTTGAGACTACGCACATCTCTTCGTGATGGCCTTATTCAAGTGAAGTTTATCAAGGTATTCTTGATAATCCGATCGTACAGATGACCCTAGGAAGAATAGGTTCGACCAGCCCTCTATACTAACGGCCCTCTTTGGGACGCGCCTCAAATGGGCTCACTTCACGGACAGCTGCGCCTTTATAAGAACATACGGTCGCCATACAAAGCAACACGCCTCCATTCGCTACGTAGCCTATCAGCTAGACCATCAACATGCCACCCTGCTATTTTCAGTCGGTCGATAAAGGTAATTATACAATCCTGTTGAGCACTATGTCTCATTCGACGTGCCGCAAACGAGAATGCTGCTATCGTAGAAGGTTCCCAGGAGTTGGTATATTCAGGCTCGCTGTTGATTGCAATGCCACATATGCGATAGGCGTGCCAATGAGGTAACATGTTGACCCCGTGCATGCCAGCCTCTTTTGCCTGTTCATCGAGCGACAACAGGCTGGGCTTGTTATGTAGGAGCAGAAGCATAGCTGTGTGATAAATGATATTGGAAGCAATACCAGCTCCACTTGTGAATATAATTGTAGGAAAAGTATTTTCGGTGCCTTCAATTTCTAGCAATGGTATAAGGCTCGCGGGGCGGCTACTATACCATGCATGTAACCCATCTAAGAGTCTCTTCCATGTATCGACGCGTGAAGGGTCCGTCGTATTCGACGTTGTAGTGTGACTAATCGTATCAGAGAGATGAAAAGATAACTCCATAGTATCAACAAGCAATTGAAGACAGCGGACAGAAACACTCAATATCTGCTGAGAGTTGCTGCAATCCGGATGATTCGTCACGGACTGAGATTGGATCTGGTGTGCGAGTTCAGGAATCCAGACCGGGGCTGTCTGGTACATAAGGCAATATGCGATCTCTTTGCAACTCCGGTGGCGATTAGCTGACAATTACTACACCACAAGTAGAAAGGTCTACATATGACATACCTAATCTTAAGATCAACGTAAGAAAAGCGAACCACATACGCCGTTGGCCTGGGTCTACAAAGTCGAACCTGCGGAAATATTGAAAGGCGCCGCCTCCCCGAAAACTAGGCTCCCACGTATCGGGTATCTTATCAACGAAAAGCTGCGTTCTAGCTAGGACGAAACAAGAGATACTCAATAGAGCCGAAGATGGCGAATCAATGTCTGGTGGGTTGGACATAGCCCGAAGGTGAAAAACGCCGGCCCCGCGACGTGTTACAGTCTCTATCGGGCGACTAGAGCATACTGCAGAGAGTTGTAACAATAGTTCGAGAACGCAAGGCGAGTTCATTGCCAACCTAGTGACATCGTGACCGAATGTTTGAGCTTGGTCGTAAACGTCGAGCTAGAAGAGCAATCAGATATCAAGCTAAAAAGTCGACTGAAGTTGGTGTTGCTTACCCAAGGGACGACATGATGATTATAGTACTTCAGTAACTCAGCTTCGGCACTTGAGAGCGGACTCCGCCCAACTAGGGGCCAATCTAATTCTACATTAGAAGGGCTCTGTGATATACCCTTAGCTGGAAAGCTGGAGGGCCTTGTCATGCCACTCCTGTTGTCAAGAATAAACTGGATAAACAAAAGGATTAATTCACTAATTATCGGCTAGAGTTCAAGACACATGCCTCTATATTTGAATAAGTATTCGGAGACACTGAAGCGCCGGCCGGACTCAGTCCGGCATCGTTTGATAATGTCTGGGAGTTCTTATCTTTGAATGAAACATGAGCGATATACTTGCACACAGCATTGGCACCAGTACAACGTTTGCACCGCGGCTTTACTTCGTCGCCTAAAGCACCTCTAATGCGTCAGCTTATGCATTTGCCATGTACCATACAGCTATCAATCAAGCGCGGGCGTACAGACACTTGCGACGCTGGGCGCGGCACCGTTCGCAGCCGTTTCGTGTTCGCGTGTAGTGTTGCTTCGACTTGGGCGTAGATTCCATTGACTCAACTTCCTATCTCGTTCAATGATATCCTCTTCTAATCTAGCGCGTACATCATGCGGCTGGATATAGGGATTGAATAAGGCAGTCTATCATCTAACTGAAGATTTGATCAAAGCACGTAGTCTATGACCTCTAAAACGGTGGTGACTTACGTCAGGTAGGTCCTGCAAGCCGACTTAGTCAACAAGATTAGCCACTTTTCCTTATTCGTAAGCATTGTGCGGATCTACCTACGCTTCTTGACCAGTGGGCGGATACTATTGCCCCTTTTGGCGACAAATGTACTTCTAGCCGACTGAGCTTTGAAATCGACATCTAGCTCTCTTACTTGAGTGATCGTTAATATCTTCTCGTAGAACTAGGCGGTGGCTCCAACACGTAGACGGTGCCTAATTTCCCTAATCAGAGCCATATTCCACACTTATATAAAGAGACTGCTCAGCCAACCGTTCAAACCATGACTCTTCCACCTGCATATCATACCCCTGAGCCAAAGTTGCCAAGATGTCTTCCCAAGCCGAGATACCTCAGTCGATGCGGGCGTGGGTCGCCTTTGGAGCTGGGAAGATTCAAGACGTCCTTACATTCAAGACCGACTGGCCAACTCCAGCGCCACCGAAAGCCGGAGAGATCATGATCAAAGTTTCATACGTAGCAGTCAACCCTGGAGACCCCAAAATGATCGTCAAGCCAATCCCATTCAGAAAAGCCGCTATCGCCGGCATGGATTTTGTTGGAGAAGTCGTTCAAGTTGGGCCATCATCTCAATCGCCAGCGCCGACCATGCGCCTAGGAATGATCGTTGCTGGCACCGTACCTATGATCAACATTTTGAGCGGCGTCGGTTCGCTAGCCGAGTACCTAGTTGTGCCCGCGCATGCAGTCGCGGAGAAGCCCCATGGCCTCGAAGAGGGCGCCGCGGCAGGTCTCTTGGGTATCGTAGGGCAGACGAGCATCGTGCTGCTGCGCGGCGCGGATCTGCAGAAGGGGGATAAGGTTTTACTCAATGGTGCGAGTGGTGGAGTGGGCTGCATTCTGACCCAAATGCTTCACGCGATGGGCGTGCACGTTACCGGGATCTGCTCCTCGAGAAATGAACCTCTAGTTCGTAGGCTAGGGGCGCAAGAAGTGAGTGCAACCTTTTATCAAGAATCGATCTTGGTCTCTTCCCATTTATTTAGCCATTCACTCCCTAACGGTGTCTCTTGTTGCAGGTTGTTGACTATACCGCCCTTGATGACTTGTATGGCCATCTCTCTTCTCTGACCAAATCTAGCGGGAATAGGCCCTTCGACGCTATCTTCGACTGCGTAGGCGACGATAAGCTGTATTATCGTTCTCCGGGCTATCTTAAGACCGATGGCAAATATCACAGCATCGAAAGGGGACCATTCGGGTTCATCACACAGTTCAAGTTCAACCACTGGCCGGTCTTCCTCGGAGGAATACCAAGAACCTACTCGAGCGTCTTCAGCAACCCCTCGGGGTCCTCGGCTCGAGAAGTTGTGAGTTGGTTTGAAAGAGGCTGCATCAAGGAAGTTCCTATTGACTCGGTGTTCGAATTGAAAGATGCCTTAAAGGTAGGCGTCATCCCATTGGATAAATTTCATGCACTGGCTAACTTTTCGAAGGCTTTTGAAAAGCTCGTGACTAAAAGAACGGTTGGGAAGATACTTATAAAAGTCAAGCAAGAGACAAGGCAATAACAAACTTAAGGATCATGTGTTGTCACGTCAAATACAATTCAGTTCTCTTGATTCGTTTAAACTGACTCCTCAGCTTCATAATCTATTGAATTGGCATTTCTTTTATATATAACTAGCAAATGATGAAAAGGGTTTGCCTCGCGGCGCAGTTGAAGCTGTAGATGAAAAAACAAAGGAATTGTATATATATAGTTGAATAGCGTCACCATCCCTTGCTGCTTCGTTCTTCGATATGAGAGCCCAACACTTAGTGAATAGAAATCTCACTTTCTATTGGAGACCCGACTATTCCGTTTCAAGAACTATGGGCACCATTTCGTAAGTTCGGAAGTCAATCTGAATGCTATCAGAACACCCCCTTGCTTGCATAAGAGCTAAGTGCCCGCTTGTCACTTTTGAACTATGAGCTACAATGTCCCCCCGGCTTGGATGGAAGTACGCTGGCGTTGGTGAATTTTCGGCCCAGATTATCCGCGCATTAACGACGTCGAAGAACTGATCCTCTTGCGGATGAAGAACTTCACACATAGCTCGAGTACTTCTGTATAAATTTGCTATGATATTGCTGTCGCTAATCGCAGAAGCTCCGCTTTCCTTATTACAACCCCCTGGACAGACTTGCATCCATTGGGGAGAGACATTGTTTTCCACAGTCCCGGGTGGAGGGATATGTACGTAGGCAGCACCGGAGCAGTCGATAGGGGGGTAGTTTGGGGTGCCGTATTGTGCACAATTTACATGCCGAAATTTCGTTGGATATTTACGATATGTAGAGAGGAATGTGATAGCTTCCGGGAAGATCTGGAATTTGAAACCTAGGTTACTGGGCTTCTCAGCATGGAAATGGCTCTCTTCTTGAGGATGGATCTCCGCTTCGCGTAGGTTGCCATGTTTCGGCTTACGAACTAACTTAGATCTTCCCTTGGAGTCGCCGACACGGAACAGAGAAAATAGAGCCATAGCGTCCGGTATATATATAATGGAATTCTGATCGGCGGGAAAACTTTTACAAAGGGACCTTCCTCTTGATCCTCATAAGAAAGTTGCGTGGGTAATCAAGCATTTATGTGTACTTGCTGTGCTGAAACTGGATCTGCTTTGTTTGATAACAAGTCTATTGTCTGTATTATCCCCCCTTGTGCAATGTTTTCAAAAGCTGTGCTATTAAAAACACGACACAAAGGCCTAAGTTGACATTACAGCAGTGTAGTAGATCTAATG
Source organism: Xylaria sp. FL0933 (assembly GCA_022578765.1). Taxonomy (NCBI): domain Eukaryota; kingdom Fungi; phylum Ascomycota; class Sordariomycetes; order Xylariales; family Xylariaceae; genus Xylaria; species Xylaria sp. FL0933. The sequence continues at coordinate 676,299 of MU389735.1, read as the reverse complement.
AGTTACCGCCCCGATCGCTTTCAATCGCGACGTTTCAATTGCGGATACAATGATCTTTGCGATGGAAAGAATCTTCTCCTCTTCGAATTTGCGCGCCACTATCTGTACACCGACTGGACCACCGTCGTACATTTCGGGGTCATCTGACCGGCTAGTGTTAGTTGAAGAAAGAATACTTAATGTTAGATGAACTTACAGGCTTCCCAATTCTTTCGGTCCAAGTCACTAGACGGTTGATAAGAACTGTCGACTTTGTCTATGAGCTTGTCCGCCTTGGTGACCGGGATGACGACAACGCTGTAGTTCAGCAGATTGATGACCTCAGTGTATCCTTGTCATGTCATCAGTAAAAAGGAATCTAGAAAGAACTGGGAATACTTAGCTCACCGGTATGGTAGTATTTCCCAGGAATGACAGCGGCATGCGGTGCCACAGGCATAATTACAGCGTCGACAATCTGTCCTATACAGACATCAGCACTCACATACGTAAGAGCCGCGGGTAGCGGGGCAGCTTGCCATCTTCCTCAGCTGTAGAGTTCCAATAATCAGAGTACTCTGCCTCGTATTGAAGGCCTTGCAGGGTTAGATCTTGGTATTTTAGAAGGTCTATTGGATCTCTGAGCTTGAACGTTTCCTGTAAGTCTGGGATGAGTGGTTCGCCCGAAAGGTCTAGTTGGTTATCTACCACATTTAGACTCAGTAAGCATCATTTCTAAAATGTCCAAAGTTGAAGTCCTTGCGGTGTAGGAGGCTTTACGTCGCGAGCTCGGCGCTCCTGATCATTAAAGATGGGAGACCCGAAAACGATTGCACTGACGTTTAGAGCTGACTCACGGATATCATGTGCCCCATCGGCATACAAAAAGGCCAGCTAAGGATGACTCATGAATTAGCACATCCACGAGGCTTTATTGATAATACAGGGCTCATGTGTAACGTAACATACGTGAATTTCCCTCCCGATTGCTTGAGCTGGTGGGTTCCAATCGACAATCTATCATAGGGGTTAGCGCTTCACAAGTTCCACGTAGTATCCAGTACAGCCACGTCAAATTGATCGCCTACTTTATGCCCGGCACTCCTCATTGCTTCCACGACGATATTGAGTCCCCGAGTAATAGGTGGATGAGGCTGAACGACTCGGTCTGTCCATAACACGCCAAGTTTTAATGGCGCAGCGCCTTTGACCGTTCCATCGGGGTTGGCTCGCGCCTCGTACTCTCTAGCTATTTCGTCCCGGAACGGCATAGGGACTACGGCTGGGTCCCTGAGCCAAGGTTCGGTTGAGAGATCCGCTCGCAGCAACATGTCTAGACCTCCTAACGAAGTGCTTAAGATACCTATGGTAGAGCGATAGGTGTTTTCTCCAGGATTGTTGTTCGCAACTCGGCGATATGATAATCTTTCAGGAGTTGGCTTCAATGCGTATATGCCATTGAAAGCGGCGGGAATTCTCACGGAACCGCCGATGTCTGTGGCGAGGCCAAGCGTGCTGCCACCAAGTGCCTGCAAAGCACCCTCGCCGCCCGAAGAACCGCCGCATGATAAATTTTGATTATTTGGATTTAGAGTCTCCCCGATGAGATTGTTTTTTGTCTCCGGAAATAAGAGAGTTTGGGGTAAGCTTGTTTTGCAGTACAAGATTGCCCCAAGGGACAAGAGCTCAGTGATGACTTGGCTTTCGACTCTGTGGGCTTGCATTGGATCAGAGATGCCGAGGTTGCTACCAATCCAGCCGATGTAGCCCATAGTCGTGTCAACACCTTTGACATGGAATTGGTCCTTCAAACTGATGGGTAGCCCATGTAGTGGCCCCACGGTCAACCCATTTTTAGCAAGCTGCGCGTCAAGCCAGGCTGCGCGTTCGAGAGCTTGATCGAAGAATATCTCATGGAGACAGTTATTCTGTTTTGGGGTTAGTGATCTGCCAGGGCCTGGAATGAGCAACAGCATTCACCAGTTGGTGGGCAATAGCAGTAGTCTTGCAGAAGGCTGTCGTAACTTGTACAGCAGTCAACCTGCCTTCTCTAATGTCGTCAACAAGTTGGGCGCTATCCCTCGAAATGATCGATACTTCATCGGTGTCGAGGAACTGGTGGATGAAGCGCCCCGTGAGATCTCTTTGCTTCTTGGCCTCGGCGAGATCCGCTGGACTGAGTCTCCACTCAGCGCATATCTTACTCAGTGTATCCGCTCTTTTAGCGGCCGCTCTAGCTTCCCAGGATACCGGGTACGGTCTCATGATCACCACCGTTAGCACAATACCCTAGCTGCTTTGTAGAACACCGCCTGTGTTGAGCGTTTAGTAGCATGTGATTGGGGAGGGCAATTGAGCGACCGTGTCGTCAGGTCGACCCAAGGGGCGAGATAAAAAGAACTTATCCATAGGCTCGCACTGGGATATGGTCACGTGGTGGCTTGAACGGGTCCGATTCAGAAGAAGAGAAGAGAAAAAGGGGCATAGACTTAGGATTTCCATATTAGCCCAATACGGTCAAAAGTTTAAATAATCGAAGTCTAGATCCCAATTTCTATCCTAACAGCCGCCAGCCGTTTACTTATCCGGCACCGTGCTGAGATTCTCAAATTTCAATTAGTAGTGAACTTTTCGTTATGAGTATGATTAATGATACATTTCTCTAGTTCATATTTGTAGCGAGGCGTAGACATTAAGCTATGTCCACCAAAGCTAAGTCAGGCCATACTTTTGAGAGGTCCATGAATCTAGGCGCCGTATCGCTGGGTGAAAAGCCGTCCACAGGGAACAGCCAGAATCCAAAGGCAGTTTGAATACAATCTTCTTCCAGGAGCCTTCTTGACCGCTCATCGCCAGCCATCTCCTTTAGCCAAATATCGTTTTCCTTCTGCAGCAATTGCTGCCCTTCCTCGTAATTGAGAATGTCTTTAATATAGGAGGTACAAGCCAAAAGTACTCGGCACTCCGTTTTCAATTGCTCCCCGTGTTCCAAGTAGCAGGATAAAATTCTTTGCCAAGCGTGAGCCATACGACGTGGGTTTGAGTCAAGATAAACTCTATTCAAGTTGCGAGCGATCGGCCGAGGATCAGGACGGAACCGACGGAAATTGAGCGTCATGGGTATGACTGGAACGGCACGGTTTACGTGATTGCTCAAGGTCGACTCCCCCATAAAATACCCAAGCACATGACGACCGGCAACTTGGAGTTGCACAAAAAAAACCTGGCGAAGTTGCTGTAAAGTTTCTGTGAAGATGGATTTGGTCGACGAATCGAGAGAAGCTGGATCGATTGTATTCAGCCCCATCAAAAAATTGTAGTCGACGGCGAGATTCAAGAGGCCGACGTTGCGAGGATCATGAATCATCTTCAAATCATATAGGAAATCTAGGGCCAGGCTATTGTCGCTAGGAGTGAACTTATTGATGCTAAGGTGGAGAAAGTCCGCCTCGGGATTGAAGTAGAGGGTTCCGGGCTTCATTACCTCTTGCCTTGAGGGTCCTTTGACTAGCCAACAGGGAATATGCACGCGATAGAATGTCAGAGCGAAGTCTCGTGAGCGACGACAGACGTGGAATAGTTTACTAAGCGTTTGCAAGCCGTTCACAACTGCACCATAACGCTCGGCTTCTCGTGATTTGGGTCTGGCCTCACCGTGCCCCTCGAGCAGCAGATCCATGAGGTATCGGTTCCACAACCGCAGTTTGATCACGCGTTGATGGCGTCCCAAAACAAGGCGCCATATCTCATCCTGTAGCTCAATTGGCAAGTCAGGGAAAAGGGTGAATGACTGTGTAAATGGGGTGAGAATTGGAGGAGGATGGGTGAAGACTTGTAAATGAGTAGGAGGGGCCATTTCTGGTATCGAATGAGAGTGTGCCATCATGTGCGTCACGAGCAGTCTGGCCTGCTAGGGCTACGAACGGACAGGGACACGTTGGCTGACGACGTAGAGAGACTGCTGCTGTCACTCGATAGATGACGATGGAACTGGCGTCGGAGAAGTTGGTATCATCAAGCTCTGTGTCTCAACTTATTGTGTCATGGTAATGAATGTTTGCAAGACTATCATTTATCACCCCGCTATTGTTACGCAGAGAGCGGGGAATAAGGAAGTGAAGGAATGTGATTGCTCGGGTGAGTCATTCATGCCTCATTTTGCGAACCAACAGTTAAACAGGATCAGACCAGTAACATTCACACAATATTGCCAAGCCGAGCTATTTATTTCCCACGACTAAGAGCACGGTCCTTCTTGTTTCTTTCTTTGTCAGACTAATATTCTCTGAAGCTGACGATCTCAACCTTGCATGGCTCAGCGCGCGTAGCATGGCTTCCGACGGTCGCAAACAGCCGCCATGGATTCCCCCGCAAACCCGACCTGACGCCCAGTTGCCCCGACTGAGGATATACAACAGCCTCACGAGGCGCAAAGATGACTTTGTCCCCGCCGATCCCACTGGCCAGATGGTGACGTGGTATGCCTGTGGCCCGACGGTGTACGAAGATGCCCATCTGGGTCATGCCAAGAATTACGTTTCGACCGACATAATCCGGCGTATCATGCAAGACTATTTCGGTTTTGGTGTCAAGTTCGTGATGAACACGACCGACATTGACGACAAGATCATCCTCCAAGCCCGCCGGCAATACCTCCTTGCGCGCTTCAAGGAGGAGCATGCCACTCAGGACGGTTCCGTGAGCGACTCGGTTTTGGCAGAAGCCAAAGCAGCATTCCGGCAGTACATAGAAAAGAACCTTCCGTCTCTCCACCCGGATACGAACCCAGATACGTTTTCTGAGGCAGTGGAGAAAGCATACAAAGGGGTTGCCAAGCCTCCACCTCCCTCTGACGCTGCGACAGTAGAACAGGGTCAAGCTCCCACTGTTGCAGAGTTGCTGTTGAAAGCGCACATTGCAACGGCACGGTCGGCTATCGAGGCTCTACTAGCCCCGGGGAACGTGTCTGAGTTCTTTGCGAAGACGAACGATATTTTACTTCCATACTTGGATGCCTTGCATGGGGCGGAGATAGATTCCAACAACCATAAGATATATCTGGGGCTATCCCAAAAGTTTGAACGCCGTTTCTTCGAGGATATGACTGCGCTGAATGTCCTACCTCCCAGCAAGCTAACTCGTGTGACCGAGTATGTCACCCCGATTGTCCGCTTTGTTGAGCAGATTGTGGCGAATGGCTTTGGTTACGCTACCCCTGACGGCTCTGTATATTTCGATATCGACTCATTTGAGAAGGCTGGAAATAGCTACTCTCGGCTGGAACCGTGGAATAAAAATGACTATGCCCTCCAAGCTGACGGTGAAGGTTCGCTGTCTAAAGGAACATCAATGAAGCGGAGAGAAAGTCATTTCGCGCTGTGGAAAGCCAGTAAGCCAGGCGAGCCAGCCTGGCCAAGTCCATGGGGTCGTGGGCGGCCAGGATGGCACATTGAATGTTCTGCAATGGCTTCCGAAGTGATCGGAAAGACGATAGATATTCATTCGGGAGGCGTCGATCTTCGTTTCCCTCACCATGATAACGAACTGGCACAGTCAGAAGCCTACTGGTCCACTCCGGGCTGTCCAGTACAATGGACAAATTACTTCATTCACATGGGGCAATTAAGGTAAAGGTCTTCACTTGTCGGTTAAATAGTACATATACGCTAACGTATGGTAGGATCCGAGGCTTGAAGATGAGCAAGAGCCTCAAGAACTATACTACCATCAGGGCTGCTCTCTATGAGAAGGAGTGGACTGCACGATCTCTCCGAATTTGCTTCCTTCTTATGCCTTGGCAGGATGGTATCGAGGTAACAGACGAGTTGATGAAGGCTGTCGTCGGCTGGGAAGGCAAGCTTAATAATTTTTTCCTAAAGAGCTTAGATCTATGGAGACGTTCCAGTCCGGAGACTACAACAAAGCAAGAGCTTGGTATCGAAGACAAGCAATTATTGAGCGCTCTCGACAAGGCAAAAGCCGATGTCGATTCAGCTCTTTGTGATTCTTTCAACACCTCAGTTGTCATGAGAATCCTTTCTGACCTTGTTACCGAGTCTAACTCAGCAGAGGCGCTTTCAGACCAGACAGTCATCTTACTCGCGCGATGGATAACACGAATTGTCTCCATATTTGGCTTAGATTCTGAGGGAGATCTCAGCGACCAGGACCGCATAGGTTGGTCGGGCCTTGAGATTCCCTCGATAGCAAAACCCTACGTCTATCCTGTATCTGAGTTGCGCGACAAGGTTCGAATCTTGGCTTGTTCCGATTTAGTTGATCACGCAGCTATAGCGAAGCTTGCTGATGAAACTACAGTAGTGGCATCAGCAGCGGAGGATGATTCCTCCACATCATACGACCAGGTACTACAGCACTTCCGCACCAACGTCAAAGATCTCGCGGCCCAGCAAGCGCCGAAGAAAGACCTGCTCGCCTTATGCGACCAACTCCGTGATGTACACCTCTGGAACCTTGGCATTTATCTCGAGGACCGCAATAGCTCCCAACCTGCTCTGATACGACCCCTCGACAAACTGCTCATACAGGCGCGCACAGAACAGGAATCCGCTGGCGCTGCGAAGGCGAAGGCCAAGCTAGAACAGGAGGCCAGAGAGGCTGAGAGGGAGAAGGAGCTGCGCGAGCTCGCAAAGGTTGACCCCTTGCTGATGTTTAAGAACTCGGTTGAATACTTAGAGTGGGATGAAAGCGGCATCCCAACTCTAGATGCTGAGTGGAATGCGGTATCCAAGAACAAGCGCAAGAAACTAGCCAAAGAGTGGGAAAAGCAAAAGAAGAGGCACGAGGAATGGCTGGCGATGCAGTAACCAGTATAGAGAATTAGAGAAATCAGAGAAAAGACTTGGCAATTGGCCAAGAATACTTTGTTGAACATCTCGACTCTGAACCAAACCCGCAATAGAAGGAAAAAGTAGTGTAATTCAATCTTAGTCAAAGTTTCTAGTAACCGGTTGGGGTCTACAATGGTTCCATCCCCTGCCAAGACCACTCGTGGGAGTCAAATAGTCAATCAAGCTCTCAAAATTGCAGGTATTTCTACCATCACTTAATTCTGCCTATGCTAAATGTAATTTCATCATCATCAAGTGCTTAGTGTTGGCTAAGTGGTAATTTGGCCGACATAATGTTATTCTGTTCATAGAGGTATTGTGGACTGTAGACTAGGTTACATAACACGTCGCTTTTATTATTCCGTCAGTATCTCCATTCTGAAGTTAGGGGAAATATGCAAGTTGAAAAGGTGTTTGGTACTTAGATGTTAGAACAAATGAGTGACGAGATAATTACAAGAGAAGCCCGAAGACCCCTCAAAGTTCGATCATTCAGCCCTTGCCAAGGATATTCAGGGGCCTTCACGGGACATACACTCATACACCTGGCCATTCCTCACAATAAACCGGAGCCCATAACCATAGTCGTGCTAGTCTCTTCAAATTCATGTATAGAAGGGTTGAGGGACCAAGTGATGTTTGAACTCTACGGCTCCACAGCCCAGTCTACTCAAGTCTCACCTCTCCCTGTAGAACCGTGCTTTAGTGACAGCCTCTGTAATATGAACTCTGATATTAATTTATATACGCTGTTGTTGATCTGAGAATTATACAATAGAATAAATTAGGTGATGCTTGAGGTATCGTCTAGACGCATATGTCTGGCGTGTCATGCTAATGCTCGTCCTGACACAACCGGCTCACTTTGCTATTATGTCAGTATCTTGCGTCTTGGGCATCCTTCGGGAATTCCAAGGGACTACAATATTGACACGAACCGAAGCTAGCTCTCGGTGCTTGTACTTCATTCGCTACCTAGGTAGACGAAGTGCAAGAACACATGCTGCGCATGCTATGAAACACACTGCCTACTGCCATAAATCCAAAGACCAACACAATCGTCCTACACCTTGTGCTCGGCCCCACGACATCGAAACATCTCTCTCATTCATTCTGGGTACGAGGCAATAGAGACACGAGGACTTACTCCAAGAGCCAGCTTCCTTCAGGTACCTACTGATATATACGCTACGCCCTGGACTTCACTGAACAGGACATACACAGACTGAGAATTGGCAGGCGCAAACCGGGCGGGTTAATAGACTTCCACCCTCTGGCAGGCCAAAAGTGCAACTTCTTTCCTTCGACTAGCCAGCCACCCATTTTGGGACCTATCACCCATATGTAAGTAACCAAGTGATACGGTACCCAGGTAGATTCACACCACAATATAAAACCTCGTGGGAGGGCCACCGATAGCAAGTTCTACATTAACATTGCCGTCAACAAGTCCCTCGTGTCTTTCAGTCTTCTCTCCAACCAGCACAGCTTCTGCCTCGAGAAACCTTTCCTCTGCTTACAACCTCCATCCACCTCTCCCACCATCACCTCGACTTTCCACCCGCGTTCATGCCCTTTATCTTAATATCTAGTCTTACACTACCTCTATTGAGCTTTATGGCCAGACTCTTTTCGTTGCTAAGTCCCTTACTCAGCCAAGACATAATTCGACGTTGCGATACTAATTGCAGACAGCAATAACTTGAACTTACCCAAGTACAGCAGGCACTAGCATCGGTGAGACATATTCCGTGCATAATAGTAATACGACAAGCCCATAAAGCTCGTCCTCGTCACATGTCCGTTTTCAATGCCACCGGAACATGTACTCACGATCGATCTCCCCCTACCAAGCGCATCAGCATCAGAAATGATTCACCAAGTCTTTGGCCAGTCCCAGCAATAGTACTACTACCGTCGACGTCATAGATTGTCACTCCGCGTTTTAAACCTTTTAATTCAGTCACAAAGATCATAGCACATACAAACTCAGTCTTCGACTTATCCTCTATCGATTCGGCTGTAGCTCTTGACAGCATGGAAGACAATCCATCACCTGAGGGCGGAGTCCCGCCAAGTATACAAGAAACGAACGAGCCATATGATTCCGAGATCACGGAAGTACCAAGAAATCTCATGACCCCAATTAGCTCTCAGACTACGGATCATGGTGCGACGGTCTCTCGATTCCATGGGTTGGAAGAAGCCGATTATGACGACACTCCACATTCTAAGAAGCCAGTTGAAACCCCTCTGTGCATGAACAAAGTAAAGGTTGAGGGGGACGATGAGGTACATGGGAAAATCGATGTCAGCACTTCGAATGAAGAAGAAAGTCTTTTCGTCACAGATCCTAGTTGTGTTGGTACACATCGAACCATCAGAGACCATTCATTACACCGTCAGCTCAAGCCTGACGCTGAGGGGCCCGAGGAAGGTGCAGACAAGGAGTTTGCTGCTAAAGCGCAGAAGCTTCGCCAGAAGACTGGGCCACGAGCTCGGTCAGCAAAAGAATGGTTCACCAAGAAAGGTAAAGATGCCCAAATATCTTCACCCAAAGTTACTCCCGTGAAGAGGAAGCGATCCCAAAAAAGCCGCGACGATTTGAACTCTCGTAGCAAACGCAAGCGATCTGATAAATCCGAGGCTCAGGATGGCGGGAAGCTCTCTGGTAAGAACAATAAGTCGAAGAGAGTGATGGAGGCAATGTTCGAAAGCCTTAGTTCCAATCCAATCCAGGCCCGTATCGCGTTAGGCGACTTGCCTGAGGCAGACCCGATCATAGCAACAACTAAAGGAGATCAGCTTCAGCAGATTATGAACAATCTGCCAAAAGATGCAGATAAACAGAGCGTTGCAAAAGATAAGAGACAATTAGACGAAGCGAGTCGCTCATTTGGGTATGGCAACTGTATTGCTAAGGATGGCAAGTGGCTTGTCAGGGGAATGAAAACCCCACTGCACGACCATCAGGTGATTGGGACGTCTTGGATGTTACGTCGAGAGTTCTGCGACGACGGCCCTACCGGCGGTATTCTTGCGGATGAGATGGGTATGGGGAAGACCCTCCAAACCCTAGCATGTATCGTCTCGAATCGGGCGTCCGAAGATGATCTTGACACATACAGTGGAACAACACTTGTTGTCGCCCCAGCCACAGCCATTGAGCAATGGAACAGTGAGAGCGAAAAGCATGCTGACAACAAGCACATCAAATCGGTGCTTCATTACAAAAAAAGCCTAAAGCTTCCCGTTCAAGCTTTACATAACATGGACATTATGTGAGTTTACATAGATAGCCATTTCATGCAATTACTGACGCCTCGTACACTAGTCTTGTCAGTTACCAAGAGGTGATTAGGCAGTTTCCAAACCAAAAGCTTCTCACTCGGCTCAGGGAGCAATATCCCGACCCTCAGGATTTCGAAGAGCAGTACAATGATAGCCTTGGGATGCTGTTTAAGATCAATTTTTGGCGCATTGTGCTCGACGAAGCACACAATATCAAGAACCATGATAGTCAAAGTAAGATATATCGCATCACACGTAAGACGTACCAAGTGCTGATGTTACGTAGCATCAATTGCATGCCGAAGTCTGAAAGGACGTCACCGTTGGGCCCTATCCGGGACACCGCTTACAAATTCTGTTGACGGTAAGACTAAAAACATTGTGGGAAGGAATTCATGCTCACATACGGCAGAGATCTATCCATATCTTAAATTTCTCAAAGCGAAAGTGCCTCAGGAGATCAAGGTCTTCCGAAAGCTCTATACAAATACCAAAGATGTATGTACCCCTCAAAATGGAAATTATCATATTGTTTAACGGAACTAGGCTACGGCTAGGACGCGCCTACGGAACATAATAGAACCACTTATGTTCAGAAGGTAAAAAACGCCTCCTCCCTCCGGTTATGTAAGCATCTAATATGTGGTAGGACAATGAAAGACACTTTCATGGGACGGCCACTCTACGAAATTCCGACGCCACACTACGATGTAACGCGTGTTGAGCTCACGAGAGAAGAACGGATAATATACGGGTGAGTGACCTGAGATTCAATCGATTACAGCAACTAAAATCCAAGAAGTATAGTGGAGACAAGATTTCGAGAAATTATCAACGATCTTTTGGCGCAGGGCCAGGTAGACGTCCTTACAATTTATTTGGTATTATTCTTACGCCTCCGGCAAGGGGTAAATCACCCATTTTTACTAGAGACCGTGATGAAGGACGTATTGAAGACGGAAGATGTTCAGGAAATTCAACGCCGGCTTGGAGAAGTTAGGGGTAAGCAACCTTTTTTCAAGCGACTCGGAAAATGGTGTGCCCAAGGAGTGGCAGCAACCATAGAGAGAAAAGACCATGAAGACCCAGGCGACGCTTTTGGGAAGAGCCGATTTGGGTATGACTTCAATATCGACTCGCAACTAGACATAGCGCTGGCATCGAAACTACAAGGTGTTTGTCGAATCTGCTACCAGGAGCCTGTGAACACTCAAAGGGGCGAGGTAAGTCCCATACACCTCTTTTCGTTTGAGATGATTTGCTGATAATGAGCGCTGTATAGTGTGGTCATATATACTGTGAAGAATGCCTCAGGGATCATATCCGGGATGAACATCGAAATGGACGCTTGATAATAAAGTGTTTCGAGTGCAAAAAGTCCTTAGTCGATTATGAGCCCCTGGACCCATCTGATCTGGACGACTCCGATTCGGAAGGCTCTCTGAGTCAAGCGGCATCACAAATCACCATATTTCGTGGACGGAGACTGGGTCGAGATAAGTTTAAAAAGCACCCGAAGTTTCAGAAGTCACAGTCCATGTTCTTGCAAAAATGCGATCAAACCCATCCTGAACCCGTAGTCCCAAGCGCAAAAACAACAGCTGTCAAAGCGACCATCTTGAAGTGGCAATCAGAAGCACCCAATGACAAGATCATTGTGTTCATGGAGTTCAAAATGACTGGGGCAATCATTGGGCGTATGTTAGAAGCGGAAGGTATACCATTTCTCTATTTTTTCGGGGATATGGATCAGACGGCAAAGCAACATGCTATTCGAGGATTTCACGAAAATAGCGAGATCAAGGTGCTAGTAAGTCTCAATAAGGTCAACATAGTTCACGCGGCTAGCTAACTGTCATAAGATCGCTTCTATTAAATGTGCCTCAGTCGCGCTCAACTTGACAGTAGCTAATCGAGTCATTATCGTGGACTTGTGGTGGAACCTAGCTATCGAGATGCAAGCATTTGCACGAGTCTTCCGCATTGGTCAGACTAAAGAAACGTATTTCTGCCGCATCGTCGCCGATGGCACCATCGACAACCGAATAGAAGCCCTTCAAGAAGAGAAAGAGGAAAAGATTAGCAAACTCATAGAATCCGGTGGCAAGAGGAAACTATCCATTGAGGAGACCCTGTCTCTATTTGGTCGAGTCAAGAAGTGCGAGAATGGAACTTTCCAAGTATTACCTGAAGAAGACGAAGAGGCCGAGTTAGACGAAGCAGAGAATGCTGAGGCGGCCAACGGCGCGGAGCTGTAATCACTTGCAGCACGCGGAAATACTTCGGATTTCTCTTTGGGTGTCTCCGTACACTTTAGCTTCAAGCTCTTCTTTCCCAAGAGCAAATAAGAGAAAGAAAACGGAAATGAATGAGAATGAGGCAGAGGGAACTTAAACATTGTTCGAGATCAGCATGAAAAGAGAGGTGGATGAAGAAGAGAAAAGGAAAAGAAGCTTTGAAAATGCGTAGGGTTCCTTTTCTCATCTTTCGCATACATGATTTACTTCACATTACCCACAGGCGCAACCGGACAGCGATTACTCCCATTATTAGCTAGACAACTAGATAAGTTAATTGAATTGCGCATGATTTAACTAAGGTGACCACCACCTGCTACTAGGCATGTAACCTCCAGGAGTAACTGACGCAGAATAACCGATGTTTCTCCTGTAATGTTCGGAATGAATAGGGGTTCGGACTTGATATCGGTGAGCAGACAGCGGCACATTATCACTACTACTCGCTGACCGAGGCGTTATACATATCATTCTTTTGCTCAATCCACTTCCTTTCTTATATCTCTAACTTGTCAGTAGCTAAAATTTATATATTATGTGTGACTTATCTTGCTAGATAGGGACAGCAAAACTCTTTCTCACGAGACGCATCCTCAACGCCGCCGAATCCACCCTTGATAACATCAGAGGCCTTTTGGCCTTCTAGCTAAGGTAGGTAAACTACGACCTCAGTGAAAGGATAAGGCCGCTCTACCCCCTTTACCGACGTGTAAAAGCCGGAGGAGCTGGATGCCGACCAATATGAGAAATAGGTCACCAGAGGCCTGAAATGGCACACTATCTTGTAGTCTGATAACTTCAAATCCAACTGCAGTGCCGGGTGCAATTATATAACCTACCGAGGCGGCGAGTGCGTGGGAAGCGGGAGCGGTTGGCTTCGGGGCGGTCAGGTAGATTTTCTAATCAACATGACAAGATCTCGAAAAGCCGGGTGATTGGGAAACGCAACTTCAGTATAATCGTTCTCAATCATTCTTTTTACTCTCGGGCTATGACTATAGCGTAGTGTTCAAGGTTAATGACACTAAAGTAAAATATACCGTAGAGTTAGTGGTGGAAATATAGCTTTGAGCTCACCTCAAATTCCTTATATCGGGGACTTCGTTATTCCATATGATAATGCCCGGACGGCATGTATCTACGACGATATCTTTCACCGGTAGCCCAGGGCTAATGGTCAGGAGTATGGTAGACTCGTCTAATTCCAATAACGCTTGCGGGTCCTCCAGAACCGTCAATCCAGCCGAGTATAGGATATCCCTGTCACGTTGAGTGTACGCTGGGTCTTGTACGAAAGGGTTTGACGTTATCGAGAACTTTTGGCGAAGAATGGAAACTAGGGCATGCTGCAAGACGCAGCGCTCAACCACTCGCGAATTGAGCACAAGAGGCCCCAAACCGAGACCGATAACTTTTTTAACGGTGAAAGATATCTCAACTGAAGCAAGCACTTTTTCGACCTGCTCGAAATGTTGACCTGTCTTCCATTGTTGCTCCATGGTCTGGTACATGATGAAATCCTCTTCGGGTGGCGTAGGCGGCTCATTGAATTCGAGCCCTACTCTCCTAATAGGGGCGCAAATCCACATCGGGAGGTACGCCTTCTGGATACCAAAGACTTCTATGTGCTGGCGACTAGTTAGAGACAAGATCGAATTATATCTAATAATCCTATCGCCTCCTTTAGTATGAAACGAATATCAGGTGAGGCATTGAGAATGGTTATGTTATCTTACCACGTCGCACCTCCGACATGCTCATTCTCTCCCCTCTCGGAGAACGGAGGATTGATGAACAATTCGTAGTCGACTCCATTGATCCCCTTTAGCGTAATATTTGCACCATGATTGCGCTCTCCGTTCTGAAAACGTTCAAGTTCTTCGCCGGCTTTCTGTATGCCGTCTTTAGTAAAAACTGGAGTTCCAGCATCGTAAATGGCCTGAATATCCTGACATATCGAGTTTATCTGAGAACGTGCATCGTAGTCCAGTCCAGTTTGAGGTTGCATGGTGCAGCTTGCTAAGAGTAGATAAGGCGGTGATTCCCGGATTCATTTATTGATTAGGTGGAACTAGTCGTGTTAATCTTACCGTACCTAGGTATCTATGGTAAAGGGCATTTTTGGTAATCATGTGACCACGTCACAAGGGCTCCACCATCAAATGTGAAGCGTAAGGGTACCTAGTACTTAGGTAGGTAGCGCTACAAACCCTCTCAGAAGAAGACCAAGAGCGGTTGTTCGTCATCAGTTGGATCCTTTAATTGATATTCATGTCTCTCATCACTTCATGGTGCATTGCGCCGAGAGCCCCGAACATGAATATCATGCCAAAGGTGGTTCATTTAGGAGAGGCTGACCGCGTCTTTAAGCTCGTAACCAGTAAGTGTACTACCTAATTAAGTCTAGTCTTGAAATTCATCTTTACATAGAACCAGCGCCGGAAGGAAGCTAGAGACTGACCCCAAACTAAACAGCAACAAAAAGAAGAACAATCTCCGGGATTAAATGCTAACAAATCGTATGGGAGGCTACTTGGCTAAAGATGTCTAAGTGATCAAGATTGTTGGTATAACGTGCAGGCTGACCGCAGGCCAGCCCCCTAATGTAAAGAGTATTTTGGGCTCTACTGGCCAGTCTGCCAGTCTGTAGCTGTTCACAGGCCTGTGAATAGCCTGATTGACAGGTGTAGCGACTACGCGCCACCTGCTGACCTTTAGCCGAACTCTGTGTGGAGCTTTAGCTGACCACCAGGGATGACTCTAGTGTAGCCTCTTCGCCCAATCGGCTTCCTTTCCTAAGATTGTCTAACCCATATTGTGATAGGGCCAATGCAGTCTGTAATTCATTGGTAGCCAACAATAACGTACTACTACGTACATGTGCTTCGCATTCACTCGCTGCTAGGCATAATAGAAACCGATATGTTGAAAGATATGGATTGTAAGGCCTTAATCACAGGGCGTAAGTATCTTTGAACTCTAGATTGTCATTGGAGACAGTAACGTGGGTTAAGTATCAATATCTAATTCGATGGTCCTTAGAGCGAGAAGTGTGGAAGGATGGATGACAAGATTGCTTGTGATGCAGGTGAGTTACTGTTGGTTGCACACAGGCTCCCTTATTATCCGTGGAGCTCAGCTGGGGGCCGCGGATCTTGATCCTGTTCCTGGATGGCTGTCTGAAACCTCCCTTGTAATTCATGTCGTCCAGATCGTGGGTCATGTAACTCATGCTTCGCTTGAGTTTCATAGAGCTCCTGAGGTACGCCCTCAGCTTGTACTGCACCATAGTCTTGACGATCGATTCTGGGCGTCTCTGCAAGCCGCCTCCTTTTGCGTCTCTTCATAAGGTACAGGACAACTAATAACGACGCCGTCCCAATCACGCCCAGTCCGACTCCTACCCCTATACCAGCGGCTATCCCTGGGCTAATGTGTGATGAGTTGGTCGAGGACGACGAGGGACTCGGTGGCGAGGAAGATACGGAGACAGGGCTAGGAGTAGATGTAGGATTGGAACGTGTTGATATGGCGGAGCTTGACGTAGTCTCTATTGTCGTTGACGTTGCCAGTTTAATATTCCACCCAACAATGGCGATAGCGCCCACTGTCGAACTTGCTGTCAGACTCGTGGTTTTCGTATACCAGGAATGTGAATTATCGGCTGATGTCGAAGCGTACGTCAGAAGCATGCCCTTTGACACGTCTGATAAACAATCTCCAACAACAGAACCCGGAATACCATTCTCCAAGTAATAACCTCTGAAAGTGAAAGACTCAGTTGTAGCCATATTAAAATGAAACTAGTATTGGAACAGACGTACGAGGGACAACACATGGCGACCGTACTAGACTCATCCGCTACGGAGGTGGCCACCGTCTGCCACTCGTAAGGGCATACTAAAGGCCCTAAGCTAATAGCAGTGTGATCTTCGTTATTATCTCCTAGGCGGCCTTGTTCCCACCAGGTTGTCACGGCCGAGGGCACACATCGCACGAGAGGGTCGATATCTAATCCATATCCAGGGTCGAATGCCACAAGGCTGGGTCCATTCAGTCGAAAATAATCACTGCATTCTGCTGATGGTGTGAAAGGGGTTGTGAGAGGAAGAAAGGATGTTACCGTGCCTTCGCTGGTCACAGCTGGATATAATGTTGTCATTGCGCGTCAACTGAAGTTCTTTCTGGACAGTTGATCACCTACAAAGGTCAATAAGAATCGCGAAGCACCGACTGACGTGTTATATAGGAGGCGCCAAACTACCAGACCCCCCTAAATCGTTCGAGAAGCTGATTGGTTCGCAGCTGTGTGTCGGCGCACACGCCGCAGACTGCGAGCATAGACGAAAATACAATGCAGATATAGCCGTGGGGGCAAATTGCGCTCGCTGCTTGTTGGTTCTCATCCCTACAGCCCCAAGGTGTCACTACAGGGGTACGGAACTTTTCTCATGCAAACAGCCTGCTCATCCTCGCAACATATTCTTGTCTTCCCTCATAGACTACTTCGTATAATACAATTTCCACACACGAATGTGCTCTAGATTGTTTCCCCATCCATCAAAGAAAGCATGGCAGCTAGAAGAAAGAAGATAATTGCTCACCATAGCTCGCGATCTTCTGACTCTCCCTTTTCTCTGAAAACTCGGTTTAACCTCCTCGCAATATTAGTTTTGGCGGTTTCATTTGGTCTAGCTCTGCTGAAGTGGGTTAATGACGATCCTATCGGACTCACTCATCCTGCAAGATGGGTGAACTGGGATGCAAGGCGAGAGAAAGTGAAGACTGCTTTCATCACCAGCTGGGACGCGTACTCGGCTAATGCCTGGGGTTCGTGAATAATCGCCTTCCTGTATGATTATACTGACTTTGTACCAAACCAGGTTATGATAGGTACCATCCTGTCACGGAGAAGGGTTCCCAGATGAGTCCCAATGGGCTGGGATGGATTATTGTCGATAGCCTCGATACAATGATGCTCATGAACCTTACCGACCGTCTGGCGGAGCCTCGAAAATGGTTGCAGCGCAAGCTAGACTATAACCAAGACCAAGATGTCAATACATTCGAGACGACCATCCGCATGCTTGGCGGATTATTGTCCGCACACTACCTGACCACGAAGCTGCCCAGTGTTGCATCTCGCAGAGATTCCGTTTATTTAGCCAAGGCAGTCGAGCTTGCCGATAGATTACTGCCGGCCTACGAATCGCGCTCCGGTGTCCCTTATGCAAGTGTGCATTTATCGGAAAAGAAGGGTCTGCCGTCCCATGCAGACGGAGGGTCCTCGTCGACGGCTGAGGCCGGGACGCTACAACTCGAAATGAAGTATTTATCCTACCTAACGGGTAACATTACTTACTGGAGCAAAGCCGAGATGGCGATGAAGGCACTCGCTAGTAACCACGCCAAGGATGGTCTTGTTCCTATTTTCGTGCACCCGGATTCAGGAAGATTCACATCGAAAGAGATTCGACTTGGCAGTCGTGGTGACTCATATTATGGTTGGAGTCCCCTTTAAGTTCCCACAATACTATAGTCTAGATGAATCACTAACGTATTCTAGAATATCTAGTCAAGCAATTTCTACAGACGTCTGGACAAGAGCCCGTATACCAAGAAATGTGGGAGGAGGCCTTGAAAGGCATTCAAAAACATCTCATCACGACCACTAAGTACTCAAGTCTCAAGTTCGTTGCAGAGCTTCCGCAAGGCATTGGCGAGTCACTGTCGCCCAAGATGGATCACCTGGTCTGCTTTCTACCAGGATTGATCGCCCTTGGTGCAACACGGGGACAGACGCTTGCCAAAGCACGCACGTGGCCCAGCTGGGATGACAAGAAGGAAGACCAAGTCCAGCTCGCGCGCGACTTGATGAAAACGTGCTGGGGGATGTACGCTGTGACCAAGACAGGGCTTGCGCCTGAGATCGCATGGCTTCACGCTGATGAGCAAGACCTACGTCCAGCTCCCGGGGATCGGCCACTTCGTCCTACTAGAAACTCGCTAGCAGCTTGGAAGAAAGACTATATTGTCAAGCCATTAGATGCACATAATCTGCAGCGACCAGAGACCGTGGAGAGCCTGTTTGTGATGTGGCGTATCACAGAGGACCCCGTCTACCGTGAATGGGGGTGGAAGATATTCAACTCGTTTGAGAAGCATACCAAGATAAGCGCAAAACAGGGATATACTTCCGTGAACGATGTGAATGCTATCCCACCGCCCTCAAGGGACAATATGGAGAGCTTTTGGCTGGTAGGTTAACAGATTCGATATCATATCGTCTTATAGATTTTTCCTTCAAGACAGTAGCTTACATTATATGATCTGCAGGCCGAGACTCTCAAGTATCTTTACCTACTGTTCAGTCCCAACGAGCTCTTGCCCCTCACCGAAGTTGTCTTCAACACAGAGGCACATATTTTTCCTGTTATTAGTAAGGCAAAGTGGCAGACTGGATGGACCAGAGGCAGGGATGCTTGAGGCTGGAGACCAAGCGCCTGCTAGAATTAGGAGATGACTCCTTATGCCCAAGTTCAAGCGCTATTTCTGGATTCAAAGCCACCCCTGAGTTTTCTTAGCCATATCCACTTTTGATCGTTAATGAGACGGCGTACGTGGAATGTATTGCTCATGACATGAACATCGAACTTATAATAGACGTTGCTAGCTCCAAGATTATAAGTCTTCCTTCAGGCCCCTGTCATATATGTATCAACAAGATACTTACCGCCCTACTGTAATACAGTGCGCTCCCCCTTCCCGCAGGATCATCATTACCTCGGTACATTTATTGCTTATTCTTGTTCATTGTGTAAACCGGCCAGTCTAGATATTTCACTCCCTGAGTTGTTCACAAACGAGCCCCCTTTTCCCCAACTCGAACACCACTAGACGGACGCCATATTCTGTTCGAATAACCACGCAACGGAAAAACATTCCACTCAAACTAGCTTGGTAACGTGTGTCTCTCCTTGTTGTGAACACGGTGCCTGCGCCTTCTGCGGTCTCTTGTGTATTGGTGCTGAAGAGGTGTAGCTTGATGAACCCCGTCATTTTCCGCTTCACTATCATCAGGTGTGCCCGGGTCCCCTTCATTGCTTATAGTCGATCCTTGTTTAGTCCCCAACACCCTACGCTCGCCTAGCTTAGGTGGCACTTCTACCAGTCCAACCTTTGACATCGCCCAATCAAACCAACCCTGCATGGGGGGTTCGAAATGACCGATATCTTGAACATAGCATCTCTGGTCTTCAGGCAAGTTGAACCAGACAAATGCCCTATTACTGTGGATGCGGCCCTCCATCACGAAGTCCCCAATTTCTTCAGGAATCTTGAGTGCCTCAAGAATAAGTAGAGATTGATACGCTGGAATCAAGAGATGCAGCTCTGGAGATATTTCGATTGTTAGAGTTTGCCGTACAGCAATGGCTCACCACAGGGCTTAAGGCTTCAAGAGCTAAGTGTGGAATATCATGCCCTCTAAAGTGCGAAGAGGAAGATTGATGTATGCTTACTGGTAGGATTGATAGTTTGCCCCTTTTTGCGAGCTTGGCGCTCATTCCTCCGGATCCGTGCCCTTGCTGCAAGCATGAAAGCAAAAGCCGTATCGATCTGATTTGTGTAGCCACAGAATTCTGGTCCTATAGGCTCACTCTGTATGATGCGAAAAAAGCCCGGGTACCAGTCATTATCTGGATGGTAAATGAAAAACCAGTGACTACAGCTGTTGTCGACCGAGGTTTGCGTGATTCTCTCCCGGATCATGTCATGTACGTATCGAGGAAAGTCCTGCTGCGCCGTGAGAGCTGTTTGAGCTGCGAGACTAGATGCCATATTCTTGAGATGATGTTCCATAAGCTGGAGGACTTGGACCCCTTGGTAGGCCAGTACAATGTTGGCACCAATTCCAGCTGCTGTTGCGATTGAGCTGAAACAGGTAAAGATCGTTGCAGAATCGGCAAAAGACTTGCCCATTACCTGCATTGAGGGGATAAACTTGTTAACGTTGTCGACCACGCTATTCACATTCTCTATCATCCCCTTCGCGCGATAAATCCCGTATACTGTTTGGACCGTTTGAGCGATTTTCATAGCCTTCTCCTTGACTTCGTTCTCCTTCGCCAACATTTTCAGTATTTTCCTTTTCCAAGCCATGTCGGAGTTTGCGGTCGTCGCTAGGCGCTGTGAGCTCGAGGCCGGTCAACGATGTGAGGAACGAGGAAGACCCTACAGTAGTCAGTCTATGAATCTCCTTAGGCTTAATTCGAAACATTGAAGCTAGAGCTTGAAATAGTATAGTTAGTATGCTTTAGATTGGTCTGAGGTTGAGGCGATCTCATACTACGTGGTTATAAGAATACCCAGTTAAGAGAGCACCTGAATGGGGATGCCTCATTCACTCTGATCACATCCAATCCCTACCAGCTCATCTATCCAATACCGACGAGTCATGAGTAAAGACAGATGCTTGTACACCAATGTTCATTACGCCAAGCTCGGCTTTCAACCGCACGTTAAAGCAGCATGCAAAGTATCTAAGTAGTCGGCATCTTAGTGGGTCTAAAAGAAAAGGTTCCAAGGCGATGTCTGACAGATCGTTGCTGATTTCCCGAGCAACTCTGAAACGAGTGGAACTCTGTACGTTAATCCAGGTCCTATGGCCAATGATCGCAATGATGCTCCTAGACCTTACCTTGCATCATATCATATTCGCAATTATGATTTCTGTTGATCTGAACTTGGCCAGAGTCTATCTCTCAATAGGGATGTCCCCTCCTAAAAACTAGCGTGTTACTTGGTTACGGCCTTTTCAGTCTAATCAGGAGGTTCCACGCACGTATAGAGCGGGCATTGCACGCACTATGGCGTCTCGCACCGCTACGGAGTAGCTATAGAGATACGTATGACAGAAACGAGAAGATTATCGAGCCCAGTGTCTAATGGAGAGACAGAATCCTCGGCATGCGCGTCGAGAATAGCCCACTGAGATCACCTCTGAATGCAAGATAACGCTACTTTATCAGGCCGACATATGGTCCTCCTGACTATTACGTCATCCTAACTTTCGTGATCTGAAAGAGTGTAATACCTAGTACAAGCCAGTGCCGACTGATCTACTAAGTGAGCCTGAGAATGGCTGAGCGCCAGACTTGACAGCGGAGCATATCGGCGGTTACAAGTGAAAGCTACCCAAGGAAAACATGTGTTTACAACGAGCGGGTACAGTAGCTGCTCTCCGACCTATCGCTCCAATAGCAGACGTTCAATGAGCGACTGTGCTGAAAGTGGTCGCCCATCAGACACTCTCCCGCATCGCTGGTGTAACGTCGTCGCAGCGCCCCTTGTTTCGATCGCGCATTTGAGCCCGAAGTCATAGAAAGGGTGACGGGCAATAATAGGTCGTTCCGCCCACACTCGGAGCACTCAAAGAGCAGACCTTCTAGAGCAAATGGACTTAGGAACACACTGCTCGGTATACTTTAGCTATTCCCAAATGGATAGCCCCAGCTACCCAGACTCTCCAGCCACCGAAAGGGGCTTGAAGGCTGCTCTAAAAGAACAACTCGAGAAAAAAATATGATGAATTTTTCATTGGTGATTCACTAACTCGAAAGGTTGGGCACCTATCCAAATCAGCGAACGGCCCACTGGCGGCCAACAAATCGCTGACGCTAATATTGCCCAATCTGGTAGATCAGCAAGATTGGAATCTTGCCAAGCGGTTAGACTAACGACTTTCACCAATAAGGGAATGCCAGCAGAACTAGAGGGACAAGTCACCATGGGCATGACAGGACCCCTGCGGCCGCATGGGATAGAGAAATACAGCCGTTTCATAGGCGGTCTGCAGGGCGCGGTGGAATTTGGCCACGACCGGCTTCACATCCGACGACCAGTGAAGAGCCATCTCACCGCTCGCTATCAACAGTAAGGGGAATCTATTTGCGGTGAAGACGCGATACGTGCGCGTCATTGTATGTATGTAATAGGCCGTCGATAATGCGATGGCGGGTCAGTACCGCTGGAACCGAGGCATTGGATGACGATGAACTGCTCACCGGCCGACGTTCGTCTATAAAGAGTAGTAGAAATCCCACACCCTGGGAAGATTGGAAAGTCAGAGGCCTAGCCTTGAATCAATCAACACCCTTTTAAACCAACTTTCCAAACCAACTTCCCCTCCAACCCTCAACAGCCCGGCAAAATGGATGCTTTCGGCTCTATCGTCGCTGTTGTTATGACCGCCGTGGTCTCTGTCTCGGTCGGTTCATTTGCCGAGGGGAAGGTAAGCTCAAACATTTCATAGAGCATGCCGCTCGCGTATACTCCAAAGAGCAAAGTTTAGCTGATTCATACTTGCTTAGGCATTCGGCTCCGGCGCCAACGCCGAGAGTCACAGTATGAGGTCGTGACCCGCGGCCCTCCCGGCCCTTGCAGCAAGGGCCGGAAAGACATTCGCGGAGTCCCGAAGCGGCACAAAGCGAATGTCATTAGTGGCAGTAGCAGGAATCGGATGAGAACGGCTCTCCGAAGCACCGCCCACAATCCACCAACAAGTTATGAGCAAACGTACCACATCGACAGTTACGAGCCATATCTCACACCGACAGTTATGAGCGACATACCAAATCAGCAGTTATGAGCACCAATGGGGGGAAGACGGAATCGGATGAGGAATGGCTTTAGGTTCCGGAGCGAATCAGGTTATGAGCTATGATATTGGGGGAAGACGGATTCGAATGGGATGGCTCGGCTTCCGGAGCAAGGATATGTTATGAGCATTACGATACCCTTCCCCGATTGGCTTGTAGCTCACCGACGACTAGCTACCGGAGGTGACTACGAGTCAGTTAGCAGCCTCTACAGGAAATTCCCTACTGTTTGTTTACTGCTTACTACCTATTCGTTCCTGCTACTGTGATGGTTCCAATACTTAAATGTGATTTGGCGCATGCGTGATCTATCTTAACAATGCGGCTATTGGAAAGGTGTTCCTGGGCCGCAAACATTTAAGCCATGCCACTACCTACATCGCCCTGCGGTATTTAGGCGAGCCTGCCATATGTCTCCTGTAAGCTTGCCTTTTCTCTCTCCAGGAACTCTTGGAACGTGTGAACTGGTATCCCCCACTTCTTCTGCTCTTCTAAATTGTAGTGTCTATGCAATGCTCTCGAGTTCATCTGACCTCCCAAAAGAGGTTCGTTGTTGATTCGCGCAGCGATCTCTTCTTCCGACAAGTAATTAGCCTTGAGTGACAGGCCCGTAGCCTGTGATAACAGCCTTAATATCTGCTCGGTAGTGTAAGTCTCAGACGCGACCGGGATGTTTGCGCCGTTGAATCGGGCGGGGTCCTTGAACGCCGCGATGGAAAACGCAGCAACGTCGTGCTCGTCGACCAGCGGCATCACCGTGTCGGGTCTCAATGCCGTCTCGAATGTACCTGTCTCTGCTAGCCCTTTATACGTCGCTACCTTCGGAGCAAGGAAGTTGGCCATGAACGCTGAAGGTCGCAGGATTGTGTAGGCTTCAAACCCCGCGGTCTGGACTGCTTCCTGAATGAGCTTTTTATTGTTGAGGAACTTCGCAACCATACTGTTGGGGTCAACGTATTCCGCTATAGCACCATGAATCAGCTACTGCTATCTTGAGAGCTTTGCTAGTTCTTGAAACTACGGGGAGGTGCCAAGGCCATAACTTCGCCCGGGACATAATCGCAATTTTAGATTTGCCAAAGGAAAACGACTTGAACAGCTGCTTACAGGCGGTGTTTCCAGCCGAGTAAATTGCGTGCTTAACTCCTGCGGCCTTTGCGATAGCGACGATGCTTCTACCCTGTCTAACATCGGCATCCCAGTCGGTATAGCTCGGCATGAGATTTAGGAAGAGACCGTCGCAGCCGGTCATGCCATCCCTGAGCGCCTTCTCGTTATCCCAGTCCCCAGGGAAAAGCTTCACTCCGGCAGTTGCGAGGGCCTTTGCCGCAGGGGAGGAAGGGTCTCGGACTACTGCATGGACATTCCAGTCTATCTTTCTCAGATCTAAAGCTAAGGCCTTGCCAAGCGTTCCTGTGGCCGCGACGACAAAGATTGTAGGTGACATTTTATATGTGTGGTTTGAAAGTAGCTGGTTGTGTAATGCGGGGAGTCAGATGCGACGTTGCTGGGCAGTGCCGAGTGAGTAAGTGAGTCCTAAATTACAATTCTATCCCAAGAGAAGTTTAGCGGAGGCTCTTATGGCAATAAATGCATGGTCATCGCCGCATGTTTGATTGTTAATCGAAACTAATTGTGTCATGCAGAGCTACGAAACGTCTGGCGGAAGTCCGCTGTATATCTACCTGTGCCGTCGCTTCACACCTCACTACTAAATTCGTCACTCATGAAACCCGAAACCCGTTCCTATACATGTGTCAGTGACGCGGAGCTATCCCCTGTTGCTATGCTTTGCATAGGTAGACGTATCATACTCCTAGTTATTCGTCATCCTCTTGAGACTACACTCACACGGCAAGCATAGGATCGCGAGGCCATCGTCTTTCAATTAGTCACAAAACACGGCATCGCGGTACGCATATAGATACTGAATCCCATTCTCTAGCAGTGCTTCCACCAAGTGCTGGTCTATACAGCATCCCAGGCCGGGCCATGATCTGCCTGCGTCGCGCTCTCCATTCAAGCGGTCGCTCCCGTTAGCGTCACAGTATAGTCAAGCCCCGCCTGGACATCGCTCGTAAGACTGAACGGATCAAACTGAATGAGCGATGTCGGGGTGTTAACAACAACGAGACTTGCCTCCTCGCTAGAGCTCACTGCTGCTGAACCGGAGCCGTTGGCAAGGTCAACGTAGCGAGTCGCGCCAGAACTCGTGTTGCGGATCGCCAAGGTCGCGGTGAAGGCCTTGCTAGCGGTGATCTTGGCCGTTACGGTGACCGAGCCCGACTTCTTGAGCGGAATGACTGATTTCATGATTAGCAGTTGTCCGCTTATGGTCTCTCCGTCGCCTCCTCGTTATGAACTCCCTTAAGGCATAGCCCGACGAGAGAAATCTCATGTGGAAACAAGGAAAACAAAAGACTTAAGGGCTACTTACTGTTAGCGCCCATGTATCGCGGTTGTCTCGCGCTCTTGACCTTGTAAGTTCCCGCGGTACTCTGGGCATCAAGATTGGCATAATTGATGCTACTGCGCTGCTGTAGGAAGACCTGCTGGGCAGTAGCGTGTCCGATGTCAACGTACGCCATGCGCGCCCAGTACCGAGCCACTATCTGCTGCGCGGTGTTGCTCGTCGCGATGCGGTCGAGCGAGTGTAGCGGCGTCTCATTGCTTCCCTTACTATACTGGCGGATCATGTCACGAACTGCTGTGGTACCAAGACCGGCATAACCATCAGGATTAGACGTAAGGTAAGCCAAGAAGGGCCAAGCTTCGTAATAGTTGCCGGTGTTGGCGCTGCCATCAACAATCACCTGGTATGAGTCTCCGATGACTTTCTGCAGGTTGATCTCGGTGGCCGTCGCGGACTGTCCGTGTGCGGATCGCGCGCTCGCGCACAGCGACGAAGTCTTATACGTGTCGGCGACCCAGTTCGCGACCGTCTCCCACCAGGCTCCTGTGCGCGTCTGGTCCACCCAGTAGCGCTCCGTATACGTGATCCCGTGTCCCCATTCATGCACCACGACGCCAGGGACGGCGATGTAGGCTTGCTGAACCTCGAGCCAGGCCAGGCCACTCGCAGCATCGCTGTGCATGACGCCTGCGGCACCTGGCAAGCTCGCGACGGAGTAAACATTTACTTTGTACCATGGCCCGTCGTCATTAGCTGAATTGTAAGACAGACCGGACGAACGCCAACCGATCGTGTTTGTGAAGCAGTCGTAGGCGCCCTCGAGCATGTTGAGCGACGAGGTCGCCTGGCTACCCGTCGCACCATATACACGGAAGTGCGCCGAGTCCGTGTATGTGCTTCCGCCGGGTCCTACATTCGGGTTCGCCGTGAACGTAGCAGGCGCTGCAGCAGCCGTGAGCGTGCCTGTTGCAGCCTGGTTTAGGGGTGCCGCCGCGCCGCAAGCCACGTAGAGAAGGAAGATCGCCGCCGTTGTGATGCTCTTAGACGCCATGTTGACAGATCGTTCCAGCCACTGAGTCTTGGCCTGCTGGTACACGCCATCCCATGACATTGGGCGGCCCGGCTCGAGACCAGGCGATTATATAACCAAGCTCCGGGATTATTCTCCAACATTGCCGCCGATATGGAGGTTCGTCCTCCTAGGAGGCGAGCTCCCGCGGTCGGATAAAGCATCAAGATGGCCCTTCATTATGTGAAACTTTGCCAAGGTAGATGAGATTTGGACTCTCGGCAAATACTTGGCTTTTTTGTAATGTAGGACCGTATGGTAAGTGGTGGATTCGTCCTTCTTGATTGAGTAATTGGTATCTCGCATATTCCGCACCTAAAGAGGTTAAAACGACTATTATACGTGGAATTGGCATGATACCAAGACTTTGTGTTGCATACTTTATTTGTCGCTCCAATTTGTTGTAGCCTCTAGGTTACCCTCTTATCTGTATGTACGAGTAGCCTCGCCTCCAATCCGGAGCTGCTGTCAAGTTAATATTGTCATAGACTCATAGTGTACACGACTTAGTAAGTATTCAACTAACTGCAAGCCAGTCGCAAGGAGAGGCCCATTCTCCGAGACGACATCTATCCCCAGCTTTCGATATTGGGAGGATTTCCTTTTTTGATTTTGATTTTTGTTCTTTTCTGTTTAGCCTAAGCCAATGGTCACCGTGCAGTTATTCATTAATAGGAAGATATATCAGAACGACACTTCATGTCTATCAACTGTTGGCGCCTGCCAAGAACAAAAACTTTAGAGACAGTTAGTACATGCCGCGTTAGTACATGCCGCGATAGAGAAATGAATCTTATAAATAAATGTTAGGAGATCTACAGCTAAGAGCAGCTATACTATGTATAAGTGGCCTGCTATTATGCTCGTGCTCTGCCGCAGCCTAGCAAAATGGGCGGAGCTCCGCCTTAGAATTGTCCTAACAATGACCTGAGGTCTTTAGCAGCGCTTCTGTTAGTGCTTACCACTAACAATTCCAGGAACGGAATTCCGACAACATGCGACGGCAAGTTATGAGCACCGAGAGCCCATTCTCATTACCTCAACGGCCTTAGACAAATGAGCATCGGATGGAGAATCAATCACGAGACGGAAAGCGAATGTGTGTATGATAAATCAAAATGCCACCGTCTCTCTCATCCATAGAGCGTGGCAACCCGCCACCGAGGCGGAAATCCGTAAGTCTCCAGTCATTCATTCCACGATTTCATGATTACCTATACGTATACGGCGATACGGCATCTACCCGGGATCCGAAGTGTACCTGCAGATGACAATCACCTCTTACCTAACCGGTACTTTCATCCCCTGTGAGATATATCGCTCTGTTAACATGAGTCGTGTGTAGTGCGCAGCATGCATCAAAGCTAAACGGCGATGTGATCTCCGCCAGCCTTCGTGTCTGCGGTGTTCGCAGCGGCGGCTTGACTGCTCTTATCCGGCGCACGCGGAGGGTCTTCACAAGCGGCGCGGCGACACATCTTCGTCGTCGTCGCAGAGTCCGGCCATGCAGCCACCACCACCACCGCCACAGCAGAAACCCATGAAGGATGCCACCGCCTTCGCTGAACCAGCCGCGGCGTCCTGGGAGTCGAGCTTCGACTTCAACATGGATCTAAGCTCAGGGTACGACCCATCTTGCGCGACGTACCCGCACATCTCGTTCGACGAGCCCGGGTTCCAGGGGCTAGACTTCCTCGACGACGTGGTGAACCTGCACCACCCGTTGGAGTCTTCTATCCCGCCCACGCCGGGCCCGACGGTGGAATTAGGCAGAGAGGATCCGATGCCTCTGATTCCCCGGGCATCTAAGCTTCAGCTTGACAGCGTCACGAGGATACAGCTGCTGCGCGCCGCCGCCGAGCTGACGGAGAAGCGCCTGCTGTACGCCATCGACGCGTTCAAGCGCGCGCCCGAGGAGATGGTGCTCGAAGGCGGCACGGCGTGGAGCCATACGGCTCTGTATCGAGATTCAATGCCCGCATGCTTAGAAGGTATGCAAGGCCCCTTTCGCCTTTCATATGGAAAAACCATACTCTCCAGCTTTATCGTATGCACCAAGCTAATGTCCCTCACAGACGCCCTCGCAGCCTGCGGTCTCCACCGCGCAAAGAACAAAGTGAACACGCCCATGATCCAGCGCGTGATAGAGCAGCGCTACCAGCGTCTCGTAGCAGCTCCAATCCCAACGCCCAACGTGCCAGAGATGCTAGCGCGCACGCACGCCCTCCTGCTCTACCAAATCATGCTGTTCTTCGACGACTCGTGCACGTCGCGCGCCCTGACGCGCGAGACCATGTCGGCCCTCAGCGACTCGGCGCTCGCCCTCCTCGAGTTCACGCGCTACGAGACCGAGGAGGACTCCGACTCTGGTACCTCACGGCGCGACATCCCCTTGTACCCACTAACAGCGGCGCGCGCGCTC
Organism: Xylaria sp. FL0933; assembly: GCA_022578765.1. NCBI lineage: Eukaryota > Fungi > Ascomycota > Sordariomycetes > Xylariales > Xylariaceae > Xylaria > Xylaria sp. FL0933. The sequence goes on along the minus strand of MU389735.1, from coordinate 647,319 downwards.
TACAACGACTGGACGTTCCAGGAGTCGTTGCGCCGGACCCTCCTCGTCTCTTTCCTCTTCACGCAGCTGCAGAGCCTGCTCCAAGCCGACTTCTCCAGCCTCGTCGCGCCCTCGCCGCACGCGGCAGCGGAGTGCTTCGCGCCCACGAGCGGTCCGTCGTCGTCCCCGCCCGACGCGCAGGCGCTGGCGGCGATCCGGCAGGCGCTGCTGCAGATGCCGGCCGTGACCGAGGACGAGGCGCGCAGCCACGGGGAGGGCGAGGCCGAGGCCGAGCGCGCGCGCAGGAGGTGCACGTCGCAGATGCTGCTGTGCCAGAGCTTCACGCTGTCGGCGCACCTGTGGCACGCGCGCGACCCCGTCGACTTCGCCGTCGCCTGGCGCGACAAGCGGCACTTCGTCGTGCACCCCTGGAACGTCTGGAAGCGCATCGAGACCGCGCAGGTCGACGACATCGATGAGCTCGGCCGCATCCTGATGACCTCCGGGATGGGCATCGAGGAGGCCAAGGGCTGGTTCTCCTCGAGGGGCGGCACTCTTTGAGGACAGTGTCGCTTTTCTTTGTTCTATAGCCGTAGGGGGTTGTGTGAAAATTGTATATATATGATGTTGGGGCGTTTTTCTTTAGTTGCAGGCCTTTTCGGCGATTTAGACATTGTATAATACTGGGTAGCTCTTTGGTCGAGTATACTTAACGTACGACTAGACAACTCAGGAGTATTGATCTACCAGAAAACTTATATCAAGGGGTCGGAAACTTCATCTCTCATCATTCTCATAGTATATCATGAGCATCGCTGCTAGGAGCCAAATGCATTTGCTCTCTATCGATAAAAACATTAACGATTGTGCCAGAGTAGATTTGCTCCCGTCAATAATATCCAAAGAGACTTGCCAATGTACCAAGTGCTATAAAACTGTAGATGCAACTGGGGTATCACACAAAAATGTCACCAGCTAAATGCTAGCACGCATCGATCGCATCGCTTTTCACAGACATGCAAAGTCTAAACCCCTCCCACACCACCATCTTCCAAACTCTCGTCCCACCCACCAGTCGAGAGAAGCCATTCTCCAACTCTCTCCTTCACACCTCGCATGCTGTCGCCAAGCGCACCATCCCACTGATCTTGGACAACGCGGACCTTTTCTTTCAGGTCATCAGTCAATTGCTCACGCTCACTTCTTCGCTCATCCTCGACACTGCGCGAATCGCGATTCTCAGCCTCGCTGACCTTGCCACGTGCACCGACAACTACCTCCTTCACTTCATGGAGCAGACACAACAGATTGGTCTGGGATTCGATAAATTGGTAAGTGCTCTTCTCTGCGTGCAGCAACAAGCTGTAGAGATACTGGAGAGGGTGCTGGTGATAGGACGGATTCTCTTCGAACTCGGCAGGTGGAATCTGTATGCGGAAATGGCCGTCAATTACGCTTGGGATCTTATCAAGCAGACGCTTTAACGGCGGCGCAATATCCCAGAAAGCATTCAGTTGCATATCGACGCCGCGGGTCACGTTCTCCTCTACCACATCTCGGAACTCACGCGTCCGTTGCAACACCTCACTCCTGAATGCCGCCTGTCGTTTAGCGGCATCCTCAGCGAAAAAGGCTTCGGCGTTACGTAGCTTCTCCTCGTTGCCTGAATGTCGATATGGCATAATGACCATTTCGCGGTAACGATCATTACGGTCACTCAAAAGTTCGTATATTTCGCGGTGCAGGGTCTCGCGTGCTTCGAAGATCCACTTGAGGAGTGTGAGCTTTTCAAGGAGCTCCGGTTGCTCGTCGCCTTCTTCCTGTGGCATATTCGGATCTGGCGCCTGCGTTTCAACGAAAAGCCGCGAACGAAGCTCATCGAAGAGCGTAGTGGCCTTTGCGATACGGCTGGTGAGAAGTTCATTCAGCGGCATAACGACTGCGTTTTGGAAGCGCTCAAATTCTTTCTTCTCTAAGTCCTTTGACTGGGCTTTTTCCGATTCCTCCGTGTCGGCCTCGATGGCTGCGGCTTCGGCGTAAGACATGTTACCTGAGCTAATCTCTTGTTGCAGATTCACGCGCAGCGCTTGTCGTCTTGCTGTGGCTGCTTCTGTGGCTTCATCGCGTGTCTTCTGACTATCTCGCGCAAAGCTTTGTTTCGTGGCCTCGACTTCGCTTAGATCGCTGATCGATCGCACCATAGCTCGAATCGAAGTAAGTTCGGGGTGATTGTTGTTTACCGCTGGGTGATGGCGGGGATAAGGGGGTGGCAAGGTGACCAGCCTGGAGACATCGAGATGAGACGGACACGGTGTATTTGGCGCCGAGGATGCAAGCGAAAGCAGCGACTGTCGGAATGGATGTGATGCTTTAGTCGGCTCCGGTTCATGCCAGCCAACCTTTTCGGGAGGATATTCATCAGCAAGATATCCCTCGCTCGGGCCCGAAGGTCCAGATGCGCTCCCAGACGCATCTTGCCATTGCAATGCTTCTCTCGCCTCTTTCGGTACGCCCATGTATTTAGATTCTCGCTTTGACCGTTCCATCCGGCTGCCCTCGCCTACCGAATCTGACTCCCACCAGCGACTTGCAGGTCTACCCCGAGAATCCGCTTCATCGCGGGCGCTCACACTCATACTAAGGATTGGCGAGAGCGACGGCATAAATTGATTCGAATTCCAATTCGTATTGATTGGCGGAGGCCCACTAGGTGACATGGGAAGATTCGCGGACGCTGGTGCAGAAATGGGCTGGTGCTGCTCGCGGGTGACAGACGACATAGAGTTTCGATTCGACCTGGTCTCAGATACCTGAGGTGTCCAATCGCTCATTTGTGAGCTGTTCGAATCTCGTCGGGCCTTCATGGGACGGAACAGGTCTCTCGTGAGATCAAAAATCTCGGACCCCATCGCGCCAATAGCGGATGAATACCTTTCACGTCTCAATCTAGACTCGCTGACAATAAAATCAGTAAACAGCTTCACACGGTCAGCATCTGTCTTCGCGGAAGCTTCTTTCTCAGCAAACGCTTGGAAGCGTTCAATGGTCCCTTGGCAGAATTGCTGAGCTGTTTGGCTCACTACAATCTGCTTCGTCAATGGCTGAGATAGAAGAGGAGTAGAGGCGACACTGTTGATCGAGCTGTACACTTCTGGGCGAGCGTGGGACGAACTTGAGACAGATCGACTTTGAGGTGGTGGCGTCGGCAGGGCTTTCGGGGCTATAGCATGCCCTGTCTCCGTATTAGGGAATGGCTTTTGTGGATGTGGAGAGAAGGGTGGTGTGGCCGACTCTACAGGCAATCCTGCCGAGGCTCGGGGCGTTGAATTACGTGAATCTGCATTGTCGTCGGGAGACTTAGTCAGTTCAAGCACCATCTTTCCTCCACTTCGCGGCGTTCCCCGGTGTACAGAGAAGCGGCGAGAAAGGTTCGAGCCTTGGGGCACGACGATATCTGATAGCTGCTGTGCATCCGTACTTGACTCAGCCCTTTGGTGTCTGGTCCGGCTCTCATTCCGTCTTTCACGCAAAGTCTTTTCACCTCGGACCGCACCGGTCCTGTTCAAGCCACTGTTAGGGCTTGCACCGGTTGCAGACTCAGGGACGCTTTGGGTCTGGGCACCGCCCAAATCAGACGTCTGTATCGTCAACTCGGGCTGGTTGGGCGTTGTAGCCCGCTGCTGCTGGCGCTCTTCGTCAACCCAATTAGCCGGGGTTGGGGGTACAGGTCCCAGGGCAGTAATTCCCCCAGGGGGTGGCCGTCTCGTAGGCGGCGAAATAATAGGAGGGTTCATAGCATTTGGTCTGTTTAGGCTCTGGGATCGAGACTGCGCAGAAGGAGGAGGGCCGGGTGGAGGAGGCGGGAGCGGCATAGCTGGGTCCCATCTTGATTGTGATGCCGATCTAGATCGAGCAGAAATTGGGGTCTCTACCGCGCTTGCAGAGGCGGCTCTACGAGCATTAGGTGGTATCACTGGCACCAGATTGTCGGCTGGGTCCATAGGCGGGGGGATGTTGATCATCAACGTCTGTGGCCTGGAAGCAGAGGCCACTGAGCGCACGTCCGGGCTAGGAACAGCATCCGTCTGATCCCGATCTCTCCGTCTCGAGAGGGAGGGCAGACCGAATCGCCTGTCACGAGAAGCTCTCCTTTCTGTCGATCCCGGCGGTGGAGGGAAATTTTGGGGAGTAGCCGGTTCAGGCGATGGTCGGTGAGCACTCGATGGTATACGAGCGGTGGCGTTCGATGGCGGCGTCTCATAATTAGTCGGGGCAGGTCGTTGACTGCGCGGAGGGGAATATGGAGGCGGGGGTGCCGGGCCAGCGGCTTTGTACTTGAATTAACATTATGTTGATACACGACAGAGCAGGCACAGATGCTTACATGAGGGGTCACGAAAGGTCTGCTGCGCAGGGTATTGATGCGTCCTCTCTGGACCGACGGCGGGCGACGGAATCCATTCTTGGGGATTATATCGCTGTATCGAGCTGACTGGTGTTGGGCCGCCAAACGTGTGCGGAGAGCTCAGCGTTGCGGCAGATTGAGGCGTACCCAATTGGTTGCTATGGTATCCCAGCGCCGACGTCAGCAACGGATTCAGAGTCTGACGAAGTCGCGAGGCAGTATCGCGGGAACTAGTCATTTTTGCTGATGAAGGTCCTCGACTTCACCGATCCGTCACAATCGAAGAGGCGGGCGTTAAGAATATGACCAGTACGCAAGACTAATTGTCGTCTCTGACTCGAGGTATTGGTGAGACTGTGGCACCTCTGTTTCAAAACCCTGCTCGCCTTGCCTTGAGCAATTCCCTTCGGCCACGGTAAGAAAGAGCGCTGTCGCCAGTCGCGCCCATGACCCGACCGTCCTCTATCTTAAAGTCGTGTCTCAATCAAACGGACGAGGTGACTGTAACTTGATGGGCGACGGCGAATGAGTTACGACAGGGGGAAATTTCGCGCCGATGAGGTAACGGACACGGACACGGGGATGGAAGGGAGAGCATCAATGACTACAAGTATGTAGGTAAATAGACATAATAATCGGGTAGTGGGGATAATCTAGTCTCTTGGCAGATCCGTGATGCATTCAAAGCCTCCTGCATAAACCAGCGTGAGCGCTGCAGAAGGAGCCAGTCCGTTTCTAGACTGACGGCCGCAACAGCACTCCGGACCTAGATGTACTGACGGTAAAGGGGGGGGAGCAGCGAGGGGTTGGGATGAATACTAATACTTATTAGTTATGCTCAGGGTTCCGGTCGGGGCAAGGACAAGGGCAGAGTCATCGATCGAATGGCAGTTCTTCCTGCGCCAGACGGCCTGCCTGTTTAGGTCAACCTTTCTCGGGCCTGTACTTAGATAATGGGATTCACTGGCGTGTCATAGTGCATGTCCCAAAAGATAGAAGATATGCAAAGAGACAGGAGACAGGAGACAGGAGACGCAGCTATAAAAGGAGCGTATCACACACTGCAGCATAGGAGGTATGTTGCAGTTGAATATTGGTGTTGTAGGTAGTAGATAGAGGCGGCTCTTTGCTCTGAGTCGTCGGCTCTTGTTCCTTGTTCCCTCCCTGCAGTCTGATCAGCCAAAACAGATCCCCAACCACAACTTACGGTGGCCGAAAGAACGCGAAGCTAGTGCAGTGTTGAAGGCATAACGTGATGTGTAAGTATGTACCATGCATATTCGAAAGGCAACGGGAAGAGGGAGGGAGGACGAGGGGCCCCCGTCCACCGGCGCGGAAAGGCAGTTTAGCCCTGTCTGATTCTGCGCCGGCGATTGGGCGTTGCGGCAGGGGTCCCCAGCTATATTTGGGCCGCTAATCCGTGGATCCGGGTCTCGATTGGCGCGTCTCGTCGGACCTCCTCCATGTCCCTCGTCGTGTCTGGCGCTTAAACCAGGTACTATGTACAGCACCTACATAATGCTACACCACCACACCCTCTTCATCCATCAGGTATCCTTCACCTCTGCAGATTCGAGTGTGACAGATCCACGCTTGTACTCTCTTACTGCTCTGTTTTAAGACCATCTGCACTCCCTACCTTTTGTAATTTTTTTTCATCAGCATACCGTTCAATGCGCTGCTGAAATAGGCCAATTCGCCCTCGTGCTACGAGTCAGAATCTGCATCCCGTCAGCTGTCATGTATAAAGATCGCCTGCAGTCAGACTGCTTTCCGTTCCCGAGCCGCTGCAGGGTCACCCATACTAAAACGATGAGCTATTGTAAGATAATCCTTAAGCAGACTTCCATGTATACCTATCAGGGCTAGAATCATATAGATTGCGAGATGGGTCTCTATTCGACTCTGTGTGCCCTGCGGAATACTTGAAAGCAACGACCCCAGATCCTACCGGCAGAGGTAGCAACACTAAGATAGAAGGAATGTTAGATTATCTTGACAACCCCGCACAGCACACGACAAGCAGATCACCGGCCAAACTAGTATGGTATACTAGTATAGATACACTATTTCCCGAAAATAGAACAAAGCGTGACGATGGCCCCATCCACCAGAGCCGTTAGCCGAAAGGTGCTGCATTGGTGGGATCCTCTGCTGCATAGTGGTCAGATCATAGAGCTCGCAAAGTCTGCATTTGCCGAGTCAGAACCCTTGCGATCTAGCATTCACCACTATGAAATGGTAATTCGAGACGAAATGTGGCGGTACGTGCACCGATATGCTTATTTTATTTGCACGAGAACTCGCAGCTCCAGGCAACGAAAATAAGATAACAATTGTACCCGCGCGGAAACTAGTTGTTCTAAATATAATCCCCGCGAGCCGGCAGCTTGGGTCGTCTGCTTTGGTGGACCTTCGACGGCATGGTGAGCCAAGCTTTTGAAGGCCGTTCCAGCGGCCGTCCTACTGCGTCCCTTGCCTGGTACGGATGCCCTAATATGAATACCCGCCTTTTGAATAGTTATTTCTGAATCAGGCAATCGTTCTCCTTGCGGATGTCGAGTTTCAAGCCGGCAAGCAGTGTTGCCAAGTGTGTGTTTATGCTTCGCTTCTCTTGAAGCCGCATACAAAGGCAAAAGCAGGGTCTCTGAGCAAGGTAAACCTCGCTAGAATAAGGCACTGTGCGGAAATTTTACCGTAGGTGTTTTTTATGTTGATGCTATCATACTAGTAGTGTTAAATTTAGCAACGTAGCCGCCCACCCCCACGATGTGTTAGTGGGACTAGAAGAGGTGGTAAAAATCAGGAACTAGTCATTCAAGTCTTAAGTAACTCTTCGGTTCTAAGAAACTTGATCAACTTGAGATACATAACATACATAGATGTTATCACTACTTATACAGCAAACTAGATGTATGTAGTTGAAAGTTTGAATATAGCTACTGTTCAATTGAGGGTCGAGACATATCAGGTGAAAGGTACATTGGATTAACGTCAACTTATTGCCTGGAGACAAAACCTTTTGGCGTCACATTTCCAAGATTAGGTTTCTTAGCAGAAGGCAGCCTTCAACGAGCTTTGCGTATGCGGATAAACTCCTATTCAATCTCCCACTCAACCCCATATGAATCGACATGATACAGGCAGCAAATTTCGCAGTGTGAGCACGGCCGACCCTAAGAATCTAAGAGCGTGTGCGTAACTCTTCGAATGGCGTCAAAGCTATGTCTTTATAAGGCCAGCGTCCAAGATCTTTGCATAGGATTCTTGTTTCTGATGACTACCGGTATTACTTACCTTTGCATGTACTGAATCTTGATACATCCAGCTGCTATCAGCAAAACCACTTCTGATTCCTTTGGTATTCACTACATGCTTGTCGAATAGCTTACCGGGCGCCCTTATAGACTTGTTAAACCCTAAGCTCTGCTGCTTTAGAGCCTACCTAAGTAAGGTGTATAATAATAGATGCTCTGATCACAGTTCTGTAGCACCAAGGATCAACCTTTCCTTGACACCACCGAAATTAACCTAGGCAGGTACTTATTCAGGAATCACCAGTTTTAAGGAATAGACTATAGGACTTAGGCTATTGTTCGTCGACCTAGAAGCCATGGGAATCTGATGTACAATTTTTCTAAGCAACAAGACTCTGTTCTATCTAAAGGGGAGGACAGTACCCAGCCTCAAAGCAAGCTTGCCTTTCGTAAGGTGCAGCGTGCCTCCATATAAAGAATTAGGGAACGGGTGCAAATTCTGTTGAGATTCTCCCAGCTTAGTGTCTCCGTTACTAAAAGTAAAGATATAATTATACTTATACTCCGGCTTTATCACCATTACCTTGATTATACTAAAAAGAAACAAATGAAGAAGAGATTATATGTGCTATGACTGAGATAGCCTCAAAATATATTGATTGTATAAAAAAATAAAAAAGAATGCATCAGCCGTGAATCGAACACGGGGCCCATCGATGGCAACGATGGATTTTACCACTAAACCACTGATGCCTATATTGGTGCGCCTCGTCATGCTTCTGCTAATGTAAACAGCACATAGATAGCCCTCATGATAGCAGGGCTTATACATGTAGGTACTTAGGTAGTGTATATCGAGGCTCCTGCCTATGTGTGGTACAGCGTCTCACAAACGATGTGTTTGTTGGGGCTGTGCACCTAACTTATAGAAATAGTGTGACAGTTTCTCCCTCTTTTTTGCCACTAAGGTTAATACCGGGTACTGTGTTAAGCTACGAAGCTCGTGATTTTTAATGCCAATCGTCCGTATCATATTCCACTACCTCTACTCATCGCTTTGGGCAACGGCCATTCCTCAAACGCGACCTACCGATATTAACATTCGCATTCTTCCACACTTCTCAGACTTCTCGTTCTGTTCTCGTATCCGCTAGCGGTGTCGATAACTTGACTACTATACCAGACGTCTCGTGTTCACACAGCTTCTTCGGAGACCAAGCGCATCATGTCTGACATCGACAAACTTTCCGGACCAATTCACACGATATATCCCTACCGTGTCGGCCAGAGCGTTGCTCTGAGAGATTCCGACGGGACAGAATTCTCTGTTGATATCATACATGAGTACCCGTTCACCATCTCGCCGACTGCTGTGGTGAATCTGCACAGGGATGGCGCAGTTCAGGAGGCTGTCCTTAAACTCTATGATCGACGTTTTGGCGAACTCCGAAAACGACGGGAGCTCGACGGTGAAAGACGGCCGCAGCCGCACACTGAAGAGTCGGAAGCAGCCTTCCAAGATTCTGTCCGCAGCGGAACAGTGGCTCGTGTTCTAGACCGTCTCAAACATGCCGATCTGATGTGGGATCTGCACATCTATAACTATACTCCACCGGATGAGGAAGACGAGGAAACCAAATCCGAACGGGTGAGGCTGGCGGAAGAGGAAGCAGAATTCTATTACAAGATACAGAAGCGATACACCAACGAAGTTCGGGCCTATGACAAGTTGAAATGTCTCCAAGGTCGTGGTATTCCCCGGTTTTTCAAAGCGGTTACACTTCAGATGCCTTCTGCTCCGCCGGATATTGAGTTGAGCTATTTTCAAGTGCCGGGGATTCTAATCGAGAAGATTGACGGGTTCAACCTCTCGAACTTGGTAACAGAGATGCCAGCGGGGCCACCTGAGCTATGGGCCGAAATTGTGCAGAAAGGAACCAATCTGGCTACACAAATCAATCGCTCTGGTGTTCTAGATGATGATTCTCAACCAAGGAACGCCTTGGTTACGCGGGGGGACGACAGCACATACCAGGTATGGCGAATCGATTTTGGAGAGGCTAGCCTTGACTCAGACTTGATATACTGTTGTGAGGACGAGCCCGACTTGTTTAAGCAATGCGCCACCAGTGCAGGCAATCCCTATGCTATTGGTATGGTCATGGCCTCCAAAGTTGAGAGGCTAACGGGAGTCAAACTGAATATTATCTTTGATGAGATTTGGCCGGGGATAGGGGGTCTGCCGCCTTGAAAACCCTCGAATTTCATTGAGAGAAATGCGACTGCCAGGTCCACCGTTAGGTGAAGACCTTTCTATGGATTTCTTTGCGTTATCAAAGCTTCCTAGCCACTGGATATTAAGGACATATTATACTATGCCGCAATTTCTCGTGTATTCATGTTTCGCTGAAAAAAGAGATAAGAGAGACGACTATCGAAGCGGGTTACACAAGACATGCAGGACATAGTAATCAGAATCAAGTGACACTGGCATATAACTCCGAGGCATATAACTGAATAATGTAGCCCAGAAAAATATTTTGTATCACTAATCGAATTCGTCGCGCTAGGCTTGTCCACCTACATGGTGTAAGGTCGATAGAACAAATCTCGAACTCTTCAGAACCCTCTATTTGATTAAAGCTTCGACTCGATTGGTTGTTGGAGGACCTGAGCCGAGGCAAGACCACAGGACCCGCCCTCCCCACGGCTAGGGCTACCAAGGTTCCCAATATCCCTGTTGAGTTTAGAATATGAGGAAATTCCCTCTCACTTGAGAGAAACACACCTAGGTAGATAGAAGGGTATATGAATAGAAAGGTGTGTTTATATGAAGGCAAATGAGAATCGACTTCAGAGGTTTACAATTCTCATAAAGCTTATAAGCGGACACTTCCAACGACAACTAGCTCCTCCACTCATCTCGCTAGCTAATTAGTACGTACCCAGAGGAACTCGTATTCTGACTCTTACAGAATATGAGATATATGGCCGAGGTACTTATATTATACGTAAAGCTAGGGACATAATACCCCCTAAATGTCGAATACAATGCCCACTTCAACATCCAATTATGGCATGGGCTCAGGCTGCTGCTCTGTAAGAGGCCCATATAACAACCAGTAGGTGGAGTCTTATGTAGCATTTAAGGATGCTACTCTACAAAAGCTAACTAGATGGACAAGACCTGATTCCCAGAAGGGTCCATAGTAGCCCTGGAGATGAAAACACACTTACAATTATAAAGCATGTCATCACTACGTCATGAAAAGTTATGCCATCAAGCACACGGAGAATGGCAGTGACTATTATTGATCATTTGCTCCGTAATACGGACTAACGTCATGGACCTCGGCGGATACATTTGTATGCTTGCTTTAGTCATCACGGGTTAACGCCGAGAACATGCCTGGCGTCCCTCCGTCTCGAATTGCCGTGCGGAGTCGGGTATAGTGAAACGCATTTATATATCATGCGTCGAGTTTCCTTTACTGACCTCCTAATCAAACAAGTCTCTGATTTTAGATTAACGTAAAAATGGCGCCAAATCGTATTCCAGCACCGGACGCGGACCCTACTCCCTTGGGTCAACCGCTGCATTTCGAATTTTCAGGCAGGACAGCTCCCAATCGTTTCCTAAAGGGAGCAATGACAGAGCGGCTGTCAACATGGGATCCGAAAGACCTAAGCAAACGTGGCGTACCGACGCAGGAGCTCATAAATGTGTATCAGCGATGGGGAGAGGGTGGTCTAGGTTTGATTTTGACTGGCAATGTCATGTTTTACCCAGACCAGCTTGAGGCGGCTGGGAATGCAATCATTCCAAAAGATGCGCCTTTCTCAGGAGAGCGGTTCGAGAAATTCAAGGAACTAGGCGCCCAAGCTAAGGCGCATGGCAGCCTCATCGTTGCCCAGATATCTCATCCAGGTCGACAAGTTCCTGAGCTTATTCAGCCACATCCAGTCTCAGCTAGCGATGTCCAGCTGGAAGGATCGGTAATGGGGTTAACTTTTGCCAAACCGCGAGCGCTGGAGAAGAGCGAAATTAAGGACATAGTTGGTGGCTTTGCTCATGCTGCCGAATACCTGCACAAGGCTGGCTATGACGGTGTTCAGCTGCACGGCGCACAGTAAGTGGACAGCAGGTTAATCGGACGTATGGGCACCGATTCTGAGCTGACAAAATGCAGTGGATATCTTCTCGCACAGTTCCTGTCACAGACAACAAATAAAAGAACAGACGAGTATGGCGGTTCATTACTCAACCGGGCTCGTATAATCTTCGAAATTGTAGAGGAGATCCGCGCGCGCGTGAAGGACGAGTCATTCATCATCGGTATTAAACTTAACAGCGTAGAGTTCCAAGATGGAGGCTTCACGCCCGAAGAATGCCGAGATCTCTGCACCGAACTTGAAAAGCACAGGATGGATTTTGTTGAGCTTTCCGGAGGCACCTATCAGGAGCTAGGCTTCTCGCACAAACGGGAAAGCACCAAGAAACGCGAGGCCTTTTTCATTGAATTTGCGGAGATGATCGTCCCCAAATTGACCAAGACGAAGGTTTATGTCACTGGTGGGCTTCGTACGGTGGCTGCCATGGTCGAGGCTCTCAAAACCGTGCACGGAATCGGCCTTGCTCGACCGGTCACGCACGAGTTCGACCTCGCTAAGAAACTCCTCGAGGGCAAGGCCAACAGCGCCCTGGATGAGGGGATCGATGACCAAGACTTTGCGCTTAGCCTCGTTGCCGCGGGTACCCAGTAAGTACTCTTCTTCTTCTTTTTTCGTTTTCATTATCAAGAGCTAGTGGCAACCGTGCTCAAGCCACCTGGTATGTTTAAACCAGCTGACATTAGCGCCTTGCAACAGAATGCGTCTGGTTGGTAAGGGCAAGGAGCCATTAGACCTTAGCAGGCCGGATCATAAAGAGGCCTTCCACAAGTCGTTGGAAAGGTTCCAGCAAGACATGGCGAATAATGCGGACGGATCGAAATACGGATACATGGATGTTGACGGTGTTAAACTAGAGCCATATGGGACGTCATATGCGGCCGCGTCGATCTAAGCTATAACAAGCAGGACGTTAGACTGAATAGAGTAGAATAGACTAATAGTAGAAGTCCCTAAAATTCAGAAATTCACCAACATCCGCTCCGTCGCATACTTATTCATTGGGTAGCTAGTACTTACTGTCTGAGCAAATAGCGTCTGGAGTTAGGTTCCATTCCTTTCAGCGCTATATGGTTATTCGCTCTTGCTCATTTGTGGTTGGTGCTGTGAGATTGTTCTGCGTCTAGCCCTGCATGGCAGCGGTGACACCTGTAATCTTGAGAGCCTTCATCATACTGGCAGCTGTCTCCCAAAAGCTAACCTTCCACTACTTCTTTGATACCTAACCTATCTAGGCTAGTCGGCTGGGGTACGCTAGGAGACTTTTACCACCTGCCAAGGTACCTACCTATATGAAATTACAGCTCTTGTCGGACCGATATTGAACCGATAAGACCCATATGCCGCCCCTCCTAGCAAAAAAATCCTGCCACAGGCCAGTGGCAGCTTGCGCCTTAAATACCTAATCCAGTTCCTTACCTCAGGGAATTTCTAGAGCTTTCGGCGGCATCATCTTTCAAACATCTAAAAGAGTCAGTTGGCTTGTGAGCCCCCCATGCCGACCACTCTCCCACCACCACCATCACCTTTTGCCTACCACGCTCACCGGATGATAACCGAGTAGCTACCTCGTCACACCTCGTCCCGTCCATCTGTCATCTCATTGCATTGGTATGTATCATTATTATTTATTTTATCCGCCGTTATATTTTCGCATTGGTGGCATTCTTGCTTCTTTCTGGCTCCTGCCGAGCGAGGCTCCGAGGCTCCCTTGCCAATGTGCAATTCCCCAATCGCATGCAGCGTTTCTCCTGATGATCACACCAGCTGGCACCAGTCATAGAGCGACTTGTACTCCCTTTCATTGATGACCAATATGCTGAGGTCCTTCGAGACCGTATTCTGATTCTAAACGCCTGCCTCACCTGTTCAGCCTGCTATTTACCAAGCCACACCGTTTAGTCCATACTACTGTTACTGACACGAAGCCTCTTGCTTGTAGCATCTTCTGCCGACACTTTTCTTGCCGAATATTGCTCCTGTTGCTTGCGTCACAATGGCCCTCCACAACCCCAACAATTGGCACTGGGTCAGCAAGAATACCTCGCAGTGGGCGCAGGATTGGTTTCAAGAGAACCTGACCCAGCTCGAAGCTCAAGATGGGGAGGTTACAGCCAAGATCAGCAAGGTGCTCAGCATGGACGGAGACGTGGATGTTAGTCAACGAAAAGGAAAGGTTATTACTATTTACGATGTGAAGCTGGTGCTTGAATATTCGGGTACGCTCCGGACCACTAAAACGCATTCCTTCGGAATCACTCATCTGACTTTTTCTAGGATCTGCACCCGAGGCAGAAGGGGTGTCCGGAACCATCACCATACCCGAAGTAGCACACGACACCGCGGAAGACGAGTTCGTCGTATGTATTTGCCTTAATTATCGCACTATCGCACCGTATATGCGCTAACAAGAATACAGTTTGACATCGACATCCACTCCGAGTCGAAGGAGAAGCAACCTGTGAAGGATTTGATTCGTTCCAAGCTCGTAGCCCAGCTGCGAAAGGAGTTGTTGAAACTAGGGCCTGCAATGATAGCCGAGCATGGTAAAGATATCCAGCACGCTGCTGGCTCGAACCCCTCGAGCGGATTCTCTACGCCCAAGCTTCACGCACCCTCAGGCTCAGTACCGAGGTCCGAATCCGCACCCAGTACGCAGAAGAACTCTGGTAGCACGGTCAATACTACGAGCTTGTCTGAACAGGAGGAATTCAGGACTACCGCCGCAGAGTTGTACCAGACGTTTACCGACCCTCAGCGGCTCGCTGCTTTCACCCGTGCAGCTCCAAAGAGGTTCGATGGCGCCAAAGTCGGCGGTGCATGGGAGTTGTTCGACGGAAACGTCGCCGGCGAATATAAGGAGCTCCAAGAGCCCACTAAAATAGTCCAGACCTGGCGGCTGAAGCAGTGGCCTGCTGGTCATTATTCACAGCAGACCCTCAATTTTGATCAGAACGACGTCGATGGCGTAACAGTCATGCGTGTTGAGTGGATTGGTGTTCCCATTGGACAAGAGGAAGTTACTAAGAGAAATTGGGATGAATACTACATCAAGTCCATTAAAAGGACCTTTGGGTAAGTCGTATTGAGCCTATTTTCTCGCCTACAAGCTTTGCCTTACTGACATATCTCCAGATTTGGAACCATCCTATAAACGACGGCGCATATTCTGGGGCGCTTCGGCGTTATCAAACTTACTGGTGCACTGGGCGAGGTCGCTTTGGGGTTGCGTCATAGGCGTTCAAGTTTCGGATAATAAAATCCTAGAGGTTAACGGAAACAGACACATTTTGTATCAATGTTGCCATAGAGAACACAATGTAGTAGACGCTTTCGGATATAACGAGGGAGGTAGCTAACATGGAATGACGTTGCGTTTAGTAAATCATAAAGTAGGTGACTATCCTAATGTCAATTGGTCTCATTCTTGATCAATAAGAATATCAGTGTGACGATGACTACAGCACTGCGATCTCCAATATATGATTATCAAAAGTTTTTAAGAATCATTGATCCGAAGCACGGTGACATCGTGGAATACTTGTTAAGGAAATCACAGGTCTCTTATTCGGCATGAGTATATACCATAGGACGCAAGACTTAAACAAACATAAAGCGTCCAGGCCGTCGAGTGCATTCTATTCTCAGTCCCCCCACCCACGCCTTCCGTTGTTTTGTCTTCTAGTTCGAGAAATTACCGGTGTCACGCTTGATGCGCGTCGCTGATGCCGACGACTTCTCCCGTGCTCGTCACCTCGAGTTTGACCTTGCGCGTGCTGTACTTGCGCGGGTTCGGGGCCTCGAAGATCTCGCCGAGCTCCTCGAGCGTCTTGCCTGCTGTTTCCACGAAGAAGAAGTAGATTAAGAGCATCTCGACTACGATCCAGCCGATATATACGATCTGTAGATGCGTTAGTCCTAGGTCTCAAATTCTCGAGGTCATAGACCAAGGGGTGGGAGATTTGGTATTGAGGGCTAAGATGAAGGTCTTAAACACGAATCGTGGGTACCGCCTATCGAGGCTCGGGTTGAACGTACTACATTAGTGTTAATTAACTTGGAAGGCATGAAAAGTTTGAAAAGGAAAGGAAATGGACGAACCATATAATCTCCACTGGATAACTTTGATGCCGACGCTGATACCGTAGGTATTGACGATGATTGCGATATTCAGGAACAGGTAATTGAGACCGGAACCCTTGGCTCTCGTCCGGTTATCGAGACACTCGACGGCGTAGAGAGTCTGGAGCGGCGTGAAGCCCCACGCGAAGCAGATCCCGAACAGGTAGATCGAGACGATCGTGCCGTACGATAGGCTGGGGTGGTAGGCCGTCTGCGCGGTGAAAATTGTGAGGAGAATGTAGAAGAGGCAGGAGCCTGCTAGACCCCATAACATCATGGGCCTGCGGCCTAGCTTGTCGAGACATGTCGCTCCGTAGACGGCCGCGATCAGTGAGAAAATTGGGTTGATGGCGTTGATGAGTAGCTGCGTGTTGGTGTTGGTGATTCCGGCGGCTTCGATCATCTCGGGCTACGGGGTTTGTCGGGTCAGCTGGTATTCTGAGGATAGAGGTGTAAGGCTCATGTTACCAGAAAATATGACACGACGTTGTTGCCACCTTCGCCATTGATGTTAGTACGAGCCAGACTGATTGCACGAATAGCCGCAGGGACTCACTCCATTGCCCACTGAACAATTACTATTAGCTTTGATTCCTCCCGAACTGTATCCCATGAGTGGGGGGCCGAAGTTTACTTACAAGAACGACATGCCGATGACCATGGCTAAGCGATAGCGGGCGGCCCTTGTGTTGACTAATTCACGGAAGTCCCACCAAGGATTCTCATTCCTGCTGGCATGATATTCTTCAAGAATCTCGTGGTATTGAAGCTGAACTAGCGGGGAGTTGGGATTGCCTTCACCGTGGTACTTCGCGAAAATAGCAAGTGCCTCTTCTGCTCTGCTCTATGTTAGTCCCGTAGTCCACGCTCTCATTCTGGCCCGTCCCCTATCGTCTCACCTATCATGGTGTATTAGCCATCTTGGGCTTTCGGGGAAGAACATGATAAAGACGGCTACGACAGCGGGAAGTCCGGCTTGGACGACCGTAGGGGTTCGCCATGCCCAAGAATTGTTGATATGCCTGGAAGAGATTAGTAAGGTACGTTCTCGGTCGAAGTTAAGGTCTACTTGCAAGTTCGTTCCATAGGTTGTCCAACCAGCCAAGATGTTTCCAACCCACCAGAAATTATTGTACCTAGGGATGAGTTAGCAAACAACCGCCAGAGCTCCCAAACTTCGACATAGACTATGACTGACATCCCTGCCATGGTTCCACGATACGCTGGATGTGCCATTTCTACGGTATACGCAGGTCCCGCGGCAGAGGCGATGGACGCTCCAAAGCCGAGGATGAATCTCCCGCCAATAAATTGCCCGAGTTGGTTGGCGGAGCCTCTGAGTAGCCAGATGTTAGAAAGTGCCGTTCTAGTCTTGATTTTACTCATTCCGGAGCATATGCAACGGGATAGATTAGGAATGCGTACTGTATAGCGGTTCCAACCAATACGATAAGGCATCCGATGAAGATGCACCATCGACGACCCCAACCATCAGCAAGCAAGCCGCAAACTACATAGGGGAGTTAGACTCATTCGAAAATTTCATTAGTTTGTCGTGCTACGGCTTACACGGAAAGCTCGCGATCTAGGAGACATTAGTGAAGGGTTCTAACATAAGCAATAACCGACGAACCTGTCCTAGCTGGTAAATGATGAAGACTATACCGGTCGTCGAACCTGCTCCATCCAGGCCAAACGTCTTCTGATAAGGCTCCATAGCGTTGATTGCGCCCATCAGGGAGCTATCGAAGCCGTTCATAGTCGAGACAAGATAGCCGATGCCCATGATCACGTACAACCGAAGCATATTAGGCGAGAGGAGCTTGGGCTTCTGCTGAGCGACGGCTGCCTCCAGGGCTGCCGAAGCGGCGTTAATCTCACGGGTCTCTTCATAGAGCTTCTCGTCGGCGACCGAGTCTACGTGTTTAAGATCGTTCGCCATAGTGGGTGCTTTAACCGATGGCTTCTTAGCGACGATTTAAGAGTATAAGCATAAGAATGAACTCAAACTAGCGACAACTACATCCCAGGAATAGCTAGGGTAAGGCGCACGGCATCGTGAGAAAATCGGGATGGCTACACGAGGGGCCTCGTGCTTATAATACGATTGACCTGCTCGGTCAATGGTACCCCGATTACAGCTGTCTTCAATACCCTATTGGACAGCAGACATGAAAGACATGCCACCCGGCTCGCATGCTCCTGATAACACGACGGCGGCAGGCTATAAGTGGACTAGTACAGGCCACCGACGGCCTGGAACAGCAACTTCAAAGTGCGGAGATGCTGTGGGGGAACTCTGGGCGAGTTGCGACGCTGTCAGAGAACAAGGAGCCATTCGATCTGGGAACCGGGATTTCCTGCAGTCGTCTTTGACGATCATTCGAGCAGACTCCTGGCCTCCGCCCCCTTTCGTGTGTAGTATGCAAAACTGCCTACATACTTCGAGTCCAATCAAAAACAGCTAACTCCACACTTCACCATCCAGCATGGGTGTGTAAAAATCAACGAATACGTAAGTGGCGGGGTAGAAGTTCACATGTATAATAAAGGAAGCGGTCCCGAGTTAACTACCTATCTACTGCAGGTAAATAGCTTCTCAACTCAGTAGTGTTTCGATGAGGCAATTAATGTGAAAGCAATTTGTGAGAAAAACAAAACAACAAGTCAGGCATTCTAGTAGTTTGAAGGTGATGCCAATATGACTAGGTCAATTATTGACCTACGGATACCAGCACTTTTTTGAACTGATATCACAAGGGGCAAGGTTGGCGGGAGGAGGGTGGGGGGGAAGAAAGGGCCATCTTTCTGTCAATGGTCTACTAATGTCTTAGTCCAGCAAATTCTGACTACCAGTACCTATGTAATCACCTACCAGTATCTTCATTAGATGCTCGCTACATAATATACTTCAGATGTAGGTAGTGTGAACCGAGAGTTGCACATGCGAACCAATTAGAGACGATTTGACACCCCCGGATCTACTGATTTGCACTACTACCCATTTGGACTAGATCGAGATCTAGTGTCCGGGAGGTAGGCACTACGTGCCGCCAACCTCCACATTTTCATCACCAGGCGCAGTAACTTGGAACTAGTCAATGCTGTCAAGAGAGGTGCCTCTGCACATGCTATCAGAGATTGTGAGAGACTTTTCTTGAGTAGAGAGTAAGCCTCATTCCTCAAATGAGCGTTCTCAAGCTTCGAGGATCATAATCTCAAATCATCTGTTTTCATTCGCTACTGAATTGCCATCTCTATACTCGATTTTGGACAGCTTTTAAGGCCATCGACGATGAGAGAACAGACCTGAGTGTCAGCTGCCTCGATTCAGAACGAATGATCTCATCCCACGAAATACCGAAGACTTTTATTGATTATACATGAAAGCATTTTATCTGTTATCACATTTTTCTCTAACAACTTGTCATGTCATCTGTCTCAGAGCAGCGCCGACCTCGCAGGGGCAATAGAAGAGTTATCCGCGAGCGCGACCGCTTGCACGTCGACTTGGAGCTCACAAGCCCCGGTCTAGAAGCTGACGAACCCAGTCCCGCGGAAGAGGCCGCCGCCGAAGTCAGGCCAGCTCACCTCCCTGACTGGAGCAATCTCAAGGTCATCCATCGGAACACATTACCACCTCGTAGCCACTTCCATTTATATGAGAACGAGCAGGATGCCCTTCAAGGCGATACCAAGAATAAGTCTCGCACGGCCTTGCTTTCTGGCACATGGGGCTTTCACCTCTCGACTAGCCCTTTCAAGGGGCCCCGCGATTTCTATAAGGCCGATTTCGATCATAGCGACTGGAAGCTGATCGAAGTACCTGGTATGTGGCAATGCCAGGGCTTCGGAAAAGGTCCTCAATACACCAACGTAAACTACCCTTTCCCTGTGGACCCGCCGCACGTATCGTACGATGACAATGAGTGCGGACGTTACATTCTGCGTTTTGAAGTGCCGGACCGCCTGAAAGATGGCAGTGTGTGGAGGCTTCGCTTCGAAGGCGTGGATGCTGCGTTTACGGTCTGGATGAATGGTCAAGAAGTTGGCTATTCACAAGGATCACGGAACCCCAGCGAGTTCGACGTGTCTAGTTTTCTTGAGGTAGATGGCGAGAACGTGCTATGCGTAGAGGTGTACCAGCGCTGTGATGGAAGCTATATTGAGGACCAAGTCAGTATGCCTTATCTGGGCTCCGTCGCGACAGTACTAACCTTCTCTCGTTCAGGACCAGTGGTGGCTGAGCGGAATATTCAGAGATGTTTGGCTCCATTCGTTTCCTCCGTCTCATTTGGAAGACTTCCACGTTCAAACCCTTCTAGATGATGACTATGTGGATGCGGAGCTGGTTGTTGATGTTAGGGTCAGCAAGCCTGGCGAAACAGTGTCAATGAAACTCCTCGATCGTCATGGTGAACTTGTCACCAGTCAGCAAAGATCTCTTGACACAAAGACGGGCAAATTTGAATATCGCATGAGAAGCCCTGAAAAGTGGACGGCTGAAACGCCGTACCTTTACACGCTGGTCCTTTGGGTCAAGGAAACGTGCGTTACCCAAAGAGTTGGATTTCGCCGGACGGAGCTCATCGATGGCGTGTTCTGCGTTAATGGCAGCCCTATCAAAATACGGGGCGTCAACCGACACGAGCATAACGCAGAGTCCGGCAGAACTGTTCCCTACCGAGCAATGCTACAAGACTTTGCGATCATGAAGAGCTTTGGTATCAATGCGATTCGAACATGTCACTACATCAACAACCCTGTGTTCTACGATGTGGCAGACATTCTAGGATTTTGGATCCTCGATGAGGCCGACCTGGAATGTCATGGGTTTGGGGAAGTGGGCGGCGACCCTGCAAGTTATCTGTCCGATAACCCCTCCTGGAAAGAAGCGTACGTAGATCGAGCGCTCCAAATGGTGATGCGTGACAAAAATCATCCCTCCATCATCATGTGGTCACTTGGAAATGAGGCATTCTACGGAAGAAATCATCAGGCTATGTACGACGAAATCAAGAAGATCGACTCAACACGATTGATTCATTATGAGGGCGACCAGGAAGCTCAGACTGTTGATATTTTCAGTCGCATGTATTCCTCCGTGGACTCGATGATTAAGTATGCTGAAGAAGAGAAGTGGAAGAAGCCGTTTGTCATGTGCGAATTTGCTCATGCCATGGGTAATGGACCTGGTGCGGTTCGAGAATACATCGAGGCATTCTACAAGTATCCAAGGTTAATGGGCGGCTTTGTATGGGAATGGGCAAACCACGGGCTCAAAACCAAGACCAAAGACGGACAAGCGTTCTTCGGGTATGGCGGTGATTTTGGCGACGAACCGAATGATTACAATTTCGTCATGGACGGGCTATGTGACTCTCAACACTTTCCCGGTCCCGGACTGTTAGAATATAGCAAAGCTATTGAGCCTGTCCAAGTCCTCAGCATCGAGGATAACCAGGTCAAGATCGTCAATCGCTATGACTTTCTTACTCTAGACCACCTTGAGTGCTATTATGAGATCATCTCTGATAGATACCAATACGTTGGGCGAAACATTCCTATACCACAAGGTGTGAAGCCGCATACCGAGGCCACTTTGACTCTTGGCGGAGTTCTAGCAACACTAACTACAGGCTTAACGGAGGCTTGGTTACAATTGAACTTTACGGTACGGTCTGACTCGAAATGGGCAATACCCAACCAAGTTGTGGCTCGTGGACAGGTGCAGCTCACTCCACCTAGATCACTACTCCAGCTCAAGATGCTGGTGATGCCACCCCCAAGCGGCCCAGTGATCAAACGTGGCGACGACTTCATCTATGCCACACTTGCGAGCGGCACAACATTCGGCT
This sequence comes from Xylaria sp. FL0933, assembly GCA_022578765.1. NCBI lineage: Eukaryota > Fungi > Ascomycota > Sordariomycetes > Xylariales > Xylariaceae > Xylaria > Xylaria sp. FL0933. Next base: position 625,528 of record MU389735.1, on the reverse strand, counting down.
TTGACATGAACACTGGAGCGTTGTCTTCTCTAACACAGGCCACAAACCCACAGTTCAATCTCCTCACCGTCCCATTCGGGCTAGATTTCTATCGCTCTTTAACAGATAACGACCGTGGAGGTCCCTTCGGGAAGCAATGGCTCGATGGCCGCTTACACCAGACCCGAAATCATTTCAAGGAAATCCGCGTCGAAGAGACGGGTACAGATTGCACGATCGAAGTCAAGAGCCGCATCGCACCGCCTGTGCTGGCCTGGTCAGTGGACACCACAACGACATACACCATAACCTCAGCGCACTGCAGCGTGCGAGTTCAAGCGCGCCCCCAAGGCCGTCTCTTACCCGAGACTTTTGCGCGATTCGGACTAACTTTCGGGCTGCGGAATCTGCGCATCGTAGAGTGGTTTGGACGCGGACCGCAAGACTCGTACGCAGACAAGAAGCACTCGCAATTCATGAACACGTGGGGCTGGCCGTCCAACGCGATGTTTTATGAGTACGAGTTTCCGCAGGAGGCGGGAAACAAGATGGATATTCGCTGGGTAGAGCTCCGCGAGGAATGGGGCGACGAGGAAAAGGGCCGTTTGCTACGCGCGCGCTTCGGGGATCACGAGGGCGGTAGCTTTACCGTTATGCCGTATACCACGAAAGATATAGACGAGTGCACGCACCCTTACGAGCTGCAGGCGCGCAAACGTGATGACCACATCGTCCGTCTAGATTGGTTCCATCATGGCCTAGGGACCGGGAGCTGCGGGCCTGCGACGTTGCCCGAGTATCAGCTCAGGACGGACCGTGAGTTTGATGTTGAGCTTTTGCTTGATTGAATAGGTTATACATGAGCCATGTGTTTGGTAGATCTTGTTGGGTAGGACACACGAAATATCCAACTCCACCAACCTCATAAACTAGATAGCTTACTACATACCAAAATAGCAATCTTCTTATATCCGACCTAAAGACTAAGGGACCATATATCAGAAAGGTAGCGGGGTATCCGCATCAAGAATATTCATTGTCTAGGTGTCATGCTATGATCCCAATGCTGACCAAACCTACAATGAGTATCTATGATTACCTGAACTCAAAAATAAGGCAAGATGCGTCGGGGCCCAGTTCCCGGTTTTACCTGCCTGGTCGCTTGCCCTTTTGTCATGTATATTCCCAGCTACCAACATTGGATGCGGACAAGGTCAAGCTCAGTCCTCCGATCTCAGTGCAGCCCTCCTCCCCGAAGCCCGCAGTCTTGGCAAACAGTGTCAATCCTTTCGTCAACGTATCCAAAGCGCAGAGAGCGAGTCCGCCGTGACCTTTACCGTCAGAGAAGTCGACTACGTCTCGTGCTGCGGGCCCCAGGCAATCAGAGACGATAGACTTGTGATACCAGCCACCGATTATCGCGTCCGGTGGGATGTAATTGGAATGAGGAGCTGAATATTTGACCTGGCCGTCGACTTGGACGTAGATTCTCTGACCACCAGGTACCTCGACCTATGCGTTTATGAAGAGTGTCAATAATAAGGAGAACCCGGGTGTTGGCACATCTATACACACCGCCATAGCTTCCATGTTTCCGCTCACCAGCGTTCCAATGACCTTGGGACAGGTGGAGTTCGGCTTGAGAGGACAATAGGTCGATGGACCGTCAAGCTGAGTCGCGAAGCTGTTTTCGGTGGCTTGCAGTATCGCACTGTCAGCATTCGTGTTGGGCGCAAATGCGAAGATCTGGAAAGCTTCGGCCGAGGCCAGGGTAGCTGTCGCCAGATACAATAACAGATGCATCTCGACAGGTTCAGGTGGCGGAGCTGTGGGTTTCGCTATTGAGCGAGTTGTGCGCAGTGTGATGATGGGATATTCAGACACGGTGCCTCTGGGCTGTCTCCCGGAAAACCGAGCAGGAAAAGGAGATCGTGGAAAAGTCTCTTGAAGAGACTACCGCTCGCACCACTTCCATCTTAAGTTTTGTCATGGTGTCTGCTCCTTCTCACCGTTTTCTGGCGCCTACCGTGATAGCCTGTCGTTGTTTCCGAACTCAAGTCCATCTCGACGGTATGATGTTCATCGTCAAGGTGACGTCAATGACTAATTCACCAACAAGTCATGGAAGCGACTCGCTTTTCATACGAGTATCGGTGCTTCTATCGATCAATGTTTCTATTATTTCGATTCCAATCTTCTTTCCTGCCAACCCAACAGCTGGGTTAGACGGAATACGACGTCCCCAACAGATCTATGATCAGATCATGATCCGGCTTCCATTTCTGGTGCGGCGGACTGCACCAAATGTTTGTAAATGGCACTCGCGTATGAAGCTTGCTGCAGAGCAACGCATAGCTACCCAGAGTAGTGTCCCATGATGACTGATGCTGCAAGTCACTTCGTCTACACTTTCGCGCTATATCGCTTTCATCGCTGTGAGCTGTTCGAAAGGGACCTATTAGTCGGAAATTCTATTTCTGCAACCGGCCGGCAGTAGCTGATGGCTCTAGAAAACTGAGGATCCTGTGATTCTCCCTCAGTTGACGTGCTAAAGAGCCCTGTATATCGGTAACGTAAACTCGCCTTCTTTCCGGGCCGCTTTGCCAAAACGCATGTCCTACGATGCCAAGCCTCATTATTTACTTGATGCGTTGAACCCATGGCAAAACAACATCCCTCCAATGACTCTTCCTCAAATAGCTCTCTTTTCCCCGCGTATTTTTGCGCCAATGCCGTTCGTGCTTGATGTCGTGTACTGGTAGGGTTCATTTGCCGTGTAACCCTCCATGCATACTGACACGATCCCCCAGAGCTTGGTGCGTCTTGGCGGATTCAGGTACATTGGCGCTAGAGGAATACGTTTGTCATCCCTGTAGTTAATGACCTGACCGCGACAAGACGAAGGGAGAAAGCGTTACGTGGCTCTATTCATGGAAACAAGTTTGTCATGGAAGACCGAAACAGAAGTATGTTGGCTGTTCACATATAGAACTTCAAACGGAGAATATTGACGCAGAACCAAAGGCGACTTCAAAGGAGATCGAGTATAGCAAGGGTACGAAGTCTCAAATAGCAAAAGAGGGAGATGATCACTAAGGGGACGCTTGCTTCCCGGGCTTCCTTGCAGAGCCGAGAAACTAACCTCCAAAACAAACCAGATACCACGACACATAGTGTACTGTATGTGCTAAGCTTCACATTCCAGGGATTCTAAAAGGTAGTTCTGGAACGCTGCCTTCCTAGGATCCGAATCAAACGGAGTCAAGATCGGCATTCGAGACAGACAATAGGTTTGTGTAGTATTTTTTATGATACCATGACGATGCAAGGATGCTGCTGATTCGAGGATAATTGTTTGTTTCCATCTCGAATGGCGTTTGCTATAGTATCATTCTCATCTACGGAACAATCCAAAAGCATCATAGCACAAGCCTCAAGCCAAGATGCATATAAAGTCTCAATGGCATCCATGACAGAGAAGAAGATTAGTCTCGTAGATCAACCGGCCTCCGACTTCAGACAGCCTTAACTCCTATCCAGACCTCCTAACTTCACCTGCCCATCATGAGACTTACATCTTCTGCTGTCGCCGCCATTCTGGCGGTCTGCGTCTCTGCAGTTCCCACGCCTACCTCGGACGAGGCACTTGACGCACGCACAATCCAGAAGAGAGCTACTATCTCTGATGCTGCCAACATCGGTTACGCCACGCTGAATGGCGGGTATGGTTTTGACCTCGATACTATCAAATAAAGCTCTGCTAATTCTTCATTAAGCACCACCGGTGGCGCAGGTGGCACAACGACCACCGTTTCGACTCTTGCACAATTCACCGCTGCTGCGGAATCTTCCGCTAAGACGGTCATCATTGTGAAGGGAGCCATCACTGGCTCTTATCAGACGAGGGTCGGTTCGAACAAGTCTATCATCGGTGCTTCTGGCTCTAGTAAGTTTACAATGCCTAGTGACTTGATACTATTCAATGTCAAGGCTGACTCTGCCAGGCCTCACGGGTGTCGGTCTCTATATCAATAAACAATCCAACGTCATCGTCCGAAACTTGAAGATCTCCAAGGTCCTCGCTGACAACGGCGATGCCATCGGCATCCAGGCATCGAAGAATGTCTGGGTTGATCACTGTGACGTTTCAAGCGATATGGACCATGACAAGGACTACTACGACGGTCTCATTGATATCACGCACGCCAGTGACTACGTCACCGTCTCCAACACCTACCTACACGACCACTGGAAGGGCTCTCTAGTCGGTCACAGCGACTCCAACGGCGACGAGGACACTGGTCATCTCACCGTCACTTATGCCAACAACTGTACGTATCATTCTTCAACTCCTTTCCCGATGTCACGATTAGGGAGCTCTGCCTTGATCTATTTTCCTGCACTCATCTCCTCAACAAGGATGAAAAGGCTAACACCCTGTTCCTAAAGATTGGTCGAACATCAACAGCCGTGGCCCCTCGATCCGCTTCGGTACCGGCCACATCTTCAATTCGTACTATAGCAACGTGAACGATGGTATCAATACCCGCGAGGGAGCTCAGGTTCTTGTCGAAAGCACCGTTTTCGAGAGCTGCGGCGACGATGCAATCTACTTTGCCGACAGCGACACTACCGGATACGCCGTTGTGAAGGACGTCAATCTTGGCGGCAGCACCAACTCGGCCCCTACAGGATCTCTCACCAGTGTCCCTTACAGCTACAGTCTTCTGGGATCTGGAAGCACCAAGGCCTCTGTCACATCTTCGGCTGGCTGCAAACTGTCTTTCTAATTTACGCAGCAAGTGAATGGACACATGAGATGATATGAAATGGTCGAGAGAAGAAGCCATGGGAGGAAGAAAAACGCGATGGGAGCAATTCTCCGATAAAAATTATATGTTTTATATAGGTAGGATGTGGACAATTGCATTTGGGTGGTCCATGTTCATCCGGTTTCGTCAAGTTGCCCAAATGTAGCCTAGCCAATGAAATTGTACATACCTCTACCAGATACCTGCATATGGCTCTTGAATGAAAGTAACACGTACAAGTAACTGGGTCTTCCCAAATACACCGATGTGACCGATCTTGGTACGGTATGTACAGGACGTCTAAGCCATGCATAGTGACCGCGCAAAGCTGACGAGCGTCACTGGCTTGATTAGTCAGTTAGCTGCATTGGTTTCTCCATAATAGGCACAACAAGTCTTTCAACATAACATTGATGATGCGATAGGCGCGTGGAGGCCTAGTCTAAGATGATGGGGCGGGCTGACTGAACCCAGCTGACCCGAGCGACAGGTATGCCTCCCACTTCTCGCAGTCGCATTTGATCAGCTGCTTTCCCTCCCAGTACCTTGGGGAAGTCATGTATCGGGGGGCAGTGCTGGCATAAATGGGCAGTGAGATAGTGCTTATGACAACCTGAAGTTATTAGCAGATGAGTAATGCGCAAATCTGACTTGTGTCACTGCCATCGTGATACAAAATCACTTAGTCTAGATATGCCGCGATTTACGATGCGTACGTCAGCCCTAAATTACCTATTCAGTTACCTCGACTTTGAAGACAGGGGTCTGCCAACCCACAAGCAGACGCAGATAAGCTTCTCCGCTTCTCATCTCCCCATCAACAACCCAGAGCCGAATATAGACGATGCTTATCAATACTGCGCATTGGAATCGCATAGACTGCAGATACGAAATAAGCATCTCGGCTTAACTGTAGTCAGTGTCGCCAAGTAACTACTAGGTAGGTATTCTACAGTGACGCCTTGAGTGGCGCCTCAGATACCCAGTCTCGTCACGAAATCCTCGTGATTGGCTCAGTCAGGGAGCATGGTTCTTTATTTGCCATCTGCAGTACGCATGCAGGTCGCATCTGAGGGCACCCAAGACAAATTAGTACTACTGCAATAATCACACCGCGCCAGCAGGCTGTGATGAGCCACCGTTGACAGAGAGAACAAGCTACACCAAACCAGTCATCTATGTATGGCGCATGTCATAACCCATGCTACATATGTACGTCATCCCCCATGTTTGGGGTGTGCCGGTGGCCCCCCACAGCGTACGAGCGCAAGCTGAACGTAAGATAGTAATGAACAAGCTATGATAATGACATGGTATCGTCACCCACGAGAGGAATATACTTGCTAACAAAGAGGTTTGAGGTAGAGTTATCAGGGGAAACAACACATATCTGGAAACAGATCATATCTGCTTAGCCTCAACTCTTCGAGAATGCTGCACAAGATGGCACTGCTGGCGCCAGCTGAGTCACTTGATCTAGAGCACGCTCACAGCCATGCAGCGGTAATAACTTCTTCGGCCAACAGCTTCTTAGCTTCATACCAAGGCTCGCTTGTCTGCTGGGCATACATGAGGTGAGGTTAGTCCCCCGAGATCTGACCAGTCAAAATTTGGAAACCAACATTCAGAAACCCCCTACTATCTTGGGTGACGATTCCTACTCGGCTGTGAAGTTACGGTAGTAGGACTATGATATGTTTCCCAGAGCGTTAGATTACCTATCCCTGATCCCTTCCTTCGGAATGTCTAAGTCGTGTTGATCATATGTCCAAGGTACCTTGAACCTATTGTGACACTCGCATTTGGGGGCTGGCTGGAATGCGTGACGATAATGCCCCTCGATGTTGTGATACACACTTATCATCGGGGTGGCTCCCCAGCTCTCGTGTATCACGGCCAGACCGGAAACAAAAGAAAGCCTGGTGGCAATGGCTGCCTTCAAGGCTACCCGGTCAGCTACCTAGTGACCCTATCCCATAGAGATCACTAGATACATAAACCAGGTCTCTTCTCCTATGATACGCCTTACTGTCCCACCGAGATAAAGGATATATATATATATAATATCTGCTTCCTAAACACTTGGCTTATTGCTACTCACTTGGCAGTATACTCATTCTACTCAGAAAACACACTTGTTCACACATCCTTCGATCAACATATCCAAAATGGCTCCTCACAACCACTTTATGTGCTCCGTCGTCCCTCCTTACCTCCTCAATGCTCTTGCCGAAAGCGAGCACAACAGCGAAGAGATCCGCACATCGGCTCGTCACTGCCTCGACTTCAGCAAAGGCTACCTCGCCAAGCGCCAGCGCGTCTTCGCCGCGCTCACGGCACCTCGAGGATCCCGAGGCGCTGCCGCACCCCGTCGTCCTCAAGGCATTGTGCCCGGTGCCCTGTTGAAGCATATTTCGGATAGCGAGGACGTCGACGAGGACACTCGCAACAACGCCAAGCGCGACCTCGAGCACATCGCCAGTGTCCAGGCCAAGTACCAACAGTCCCAGGGCATCGCGCCAGAGCCGAAGACTCTGGCCGCCTCTTCCGCGGACACGAAGGCTGAGGCCAAAACGACGTACCGAGCTGTGTATAACGCCAATAACACCCAGGACGAGAGCACCCTTCCTGGCACCGTATTGCGCGTTGAGGGTCAAAAAGCAGTCAGTGATGAGGCTGCAAACCAGGTCAGTCTTATAAACATTACTTAATAAGTTTCATAAACATGATTTAATCAGTCGTATAAACATGGTTTAATGGGTCTCATAAACATTGTTAAAGGGGTTTTCCCTCTTATTACTATTACAATCTTAACATCTCTTAATATCACTTTCTATAAATAATAGCCAACTAACCTTGGATATTCAAATCAGGCTTACGATAATGCCGGTAACGTGCTGAGCTTCTACCTCGACATCTTTAACTGGAAGTCCATCGACAACAACAATATGAACGTCATCAGCTCCGTCCACTTCGGACAGAAATACGAGAACGCGTTCTGGGACCCTGAGATCGCGCAGAGTAAGTTGGCCCTTATTCTCATCTTCCTAACCCCTGGTCTCAGAACTTATTGAATATTCATCAAGTTCACGTTTATTCATTCATAACCAGAGCCAGAGGCATAATTGTTTAAAACGAAATCACTAACCCTGGCTGTTAATCACAGTGGTATATGGCGACGGCCACGACTTCCTCGGCAACTTCACCAACGCCGTGGACGTCATCGGCCACGAGCTCACGCACGCCGTGACGGAGCACACCTCGCCGCTGGACTACACGGGCCAGAGCGGCGCGCTCAACGAGCACGTCTCGGACGCCTTCGGCGTCATGGTGAAGCAGCGCGTGCAGAACGAGACGGCCGACGCCGCCGACTGGCTCGTCGGCGAGGAGTGCCTCATGCCGGGCGTCAAGGGCGTCGCCCTGCGCAGCATGAAGGCGCCCGGCACCGCGTACAACGACCCGCGCTTCGGCAAGGACCCGCAGCCGGATAACTTCAAGGATTATAAGAATACGTTCGAGGATAACGGTGGCGTGCACTTGTACTCGGGCATACCTAACAAGGCGTTCTATCTTTCTGCTGTTGCCTTTGGAGGTTACTCGTAAGTTCAGTCAACCATCTCCCTGTCTCATTGACATATATATTGAATTGCTGACCCTTTATCGTGACGGACAGCTGGGAGAAGGCCGGCAAGATCTGGTGGGAGACGCTGCAGAGCGGACAGATACCACCCCGCTGTACCTTCATCCAATTTGCCGACGCGACCGTGGACAAAGCCGAGGAGCTGTTTGGCGATGATGCGGCGGCTATCGTGCGCAAGGCCTGGAATGAAGTGGGCGTTGTGCGCAAGTCTCACGCTTAGACTTTGTCAGACAAGATGAAAGCCTTGGGAGGGGAGGAAGCTTCTTAAAGTTAATCTTATTGATAGGAATAAGCGTAATAACAAGACTCGTATAACAGGTAATAAACACGTAATAATACGATTAATAATTCCTATAAGCTGGGTCTTAAACATGTGCATCTAGCTTAGCAGCCACCAAGTAATAGTAGCAGAAACCTAGCACCACAACTCAGGATCATCATACCCGCCAATGTAAATACATATCGCCCCAGAGCATGTTAACTCAGAAACGAGGTATAAATACAGATTTCCTCTATTTCAGATCATAGTCTTTGAGAATTAAATCAGCCGCTTTTTCAGCAATGGCATATACACTCGACTGGAGATTTCCCGGCGGAAGCAGCGGGACAACACTCGCGTCGACAACCCGAAGGTTACTGACCCCATAAACTCTTAAGGATGGATCAACGACGCCTCCGATATCCTCCGGCAGCATCGAACAAGTGCCAGCTGGATGCCACATGGATATCGTTCGTGCCTCAATATATCGCTTCGCGGCATCCAGGTCGGCGACGTGGGCGAGCAAAGACGGCTCGAGCGGCTGCTTGAGCACGCCGCTCAGAGGCGCCGAGTTTGCGATGGACCCGATATACATAACATGCCGTGCGAAGACTTCCCGATCAAGGGGGTCGGAAAGATATTTAGGGTCTATCTCTGGTGCATCATTGGAGTCATTTGACGCGATATGCACAGTGCCGCGTGAAAGGGGCTGGGCAAGTATAGTCGCTATAGTAAGGTAGTTACCCGGCTGAGGCGGTGTTGGGATACCGGTGTTTGGGTCTGGTGCAATGACGTCCTGTCCGAGTACTGTAAGGTAGGCAGCAGAGGGTCTATTCGGGTCCAGAAGCGTCTTCTCTGCTATCTGATAATATAAGCTATTCTTAGCACTTCCTAGTGCAGAGGAACTAACAGGACGGTTCTCCTCAATCAATTGAACTAGGCGTTCTCTCTCAGGGCTTTCGAGAGAGTCTATGAGCGGAAGATAAGCGTACGTCTCGATCCCACCAGAAGTGAGTATTCCTTCATGGTTCTGGGTGTAGCTGATCATCGCGTCCTGTAATGCCTTGGGCTCCTGTCTCGCAAGCGCATCCAGCGTTTCTATGTCATCCACTGCCGGGAAAGAAAAATCGCAGATTAGGTGATCTTGGAGATTCTCTCCGACGCCTGGCAGGTCTTTTATGACCTGGAGGTTATTTCTTTTCAAGATAACCGCATTGCCGATTCCCGACAATTCAAGCAGTTTCGGCGACTGCAATGCACCAGCAGATATGATAATATCCTTGCGCGCGCTAACTGTCCTGACTTTTCCTTCGTGGTGATACTGTAACCCAATGGCCTTAGGTTGGGGATGATCGTCCGCAAATCTAATTTTATCGACATGAGCACCAAGGACAACGCGCAGATTCTCTCTATCCCGAGCAGGACGATAGTATGCTTTGGCAGCGTGGCATCGCTCCCTTTTCTCAGGGTCAATGCTCGTAAGATTGCTGAATGAGCCAACCGAATCTTCAATCCACGGATTAGTAGCCATGCGGTACCTTTTTCTCTCAAAGGTCTCGGCCCAGATCTTGCGAATGGGGTGGTATGGGTTTCCAGGATACGATAATTGTACCGGGCCATTGGCGTCCATGTCGTCAGGGTACCAGTTTTCGATCCCTAGTGGCTTTCGAAGTTCCTCCGGCACCTGAGGCAAGCTGAACGCCTTGGTATAGTAGGGCTTGATGGTATCCCAGTCCCATTCCGTGTTGCCCAGCTCGGCCCACGCATCAGGTATAGCTTTGGTGGGAGGGGCGTATACATGGGCATTTATGACACTAGAGCCGCCCAGGCATTTGCCTTGGTTCAGGTTGATAGATCTTCCTTTGAGTTTACGTTGGGCTACTGTCCGAAACCCCCAGTCGACCTCAGTTCCATGGAGAGCTGCATAAAATGTCGGGATCTTGACTCGGGGGTCGTCGCTAGAATCAAGCCCTGCTTCTAGCACGAGCACACTTTGATGGGCAACTTCAGAGAGTCGGGAAGCAAGAGTAATTCCAGCAGTCCCTCCACCAACAATGATAAAATCAAAAGCCTCAGCTTCCATGATTCCAACTTGAAAACAAGACAATATTGTGATGAAGAAGATATTCAGTGGTTACGTGTAGAGGCACTAGAATTATGTTTCAATGAGCGGACCGGGTTACTACGTTTCATTGTCTTGATGGAAGCAAGGGAGACGTACTCAAGCTATTGGCGCTTCCCCGCTCAAGGCTTGACGGTGAAAGCAGAAATAGAAATATGCACAGACAAAGACCCTATCTTTAGGCCCTCTTCATGTAAATGTGCCTACTTCTATTATAAAAGTATCATAAAGCAGAAAGTTTCATGTTCCATAGTATTGATAAGTCTATAGTTGTATAGCTACCTACCTAAGCCCCAGGCGACGTGAGGGAGGGCATCAGATGGACTAGTATATGCATTGACAAGGTTGAGGAAATATGGCGTCAGCCACCAGATACATAAAGACCCTGCTCCAAGCTTATATAAGCAGCAATGTGAAGAATTAATCATCGGTCATGTTGAATGCCCGTGGTAAGATAGGTGCGCGATAATAGCAAGAGGATAGTGGCAAACTGTTCTCCAGACCTAGTCGACGAAGTTCACTAGACCTCGGAGACTATCAATTAGCTCTGAATCGAACTCGGCAACCCAAGCGGGCTCGGTAGGCTGGATAGGTACGTTAGATGGGCTCTTTTCACGGTTACTTTCCAGCTGTCTAGGTGGGCTAGGCCTGGGAAAGCTACCATTGCCTTGAGAGAGATGGGTGTCCGATAAAACATCGACTGTTTGATGGGAAATTGGAGCGATAGTGTCCAATTCAAGTTGGGGAGAGATTAACGCCGTGGCATCCAGCTCGCGGGAATCTCTCGCGAAGGATAACGACCGCGATGGTTCAGCTGCGTCATCAGCTAAAGGCAGATTAAATCGCTCGGATGCCTTTTGAAGCTCATGAACTGTAGTAAAGCTAAGATTTGGTTCCTAACCATACTCCATGCTTTCTTTCAAGCTGTCTACTACGCCGCGGTAAAGAGTCTCGTCGCTCGTGCAGGTTATTAGAGATGATGGCGTCTCATTAAGCGATGGCTGCTCAGCATCCTCCTTGGTGCTAAGGAGCTCGTCCAGGTCAGGTAGGTCAGACATATCATCATATGCATCACTAAACCGATCCTCTATGGCAGACGTAGGAGCACCGTCGGCGCTTCCAGTAGCAAGAGTACCTCCCTCATTACTCAACATATTGCGGTTGCCGCCAGGTTTTGCTTGGTAGCTTTTAGTCAGACGGCGTGAGATGATCCCATCACCCTTCACTTCGTCGTGAAGCTGTAGTAACTTTTGCCGCTGATTGAGATTCTTGGGGCGCGAATTCCTTTGCATATTTGGCGGCGTTGTGCTGTTATCACTCACGTTGCATAGGTCCACATACTCAATATCCGAGGATAAAATAGACGGCGAGTTGAGTCGTGCTTGTTTGGGCCTCTTGTGTGAGACGACGCCGTCTAATGAGCGTTTCTTAGCTTTCGAGATTTGTTGCCCGTGGTCATTGCGTTCTTGGCTCGAACCAGTCGCCTTGGAACTAGTGGTCGACGTAGAATTTTGCTTCTTCCCTCCTTCTCGATTACTAACAGGCTCAGTTTTGGGCGGCCGATATTTGTCAACCCCTTCCCGACAACATTTGTGATTACAGGGTTTGCCGAGTTTTGTCAGCCCTCCGTTCCGGCAATGGTGATTGCAAGCGTACTTGCCGTTGACCATTTTTGTTGGGTTGCACTCTGGATCTCCAGTTCGATCCTCGTCTTGAGACAAGAGCTCATCAATGAGCGGGAAATCTTCTTCTTCGTCTAGATGTCTTGAAGATACTGGGTGAGATCCCACGTTGCAGAGCTTAGGCGGTTTCAGAGCTTCAGCTTCAAGCATAGCTTCGTCAGAGATGTCTTCGAAGTCCTCCTCGATATATGGACATCCAGGCTTAAAGACTGCAGGCAGTGTTTCCTGACCTGTGCTGTTTCGAAACACCGATGCTGGAATATTCGGCTCCAAATTCTTCGTTACCTGCGTCCCTACAATATTCTCACAGCTGAAGCAGCAGAGCACCGTTTGATTCGGCGCCGTGAGAGCAACCGGGAATTTTATGTCTAGCCCATCTGACTTCTCAAGCTTCCTCATGTTCCCACGCCAAAGATAAGCAAGGTTCCCGTCCGAGGTCATAGCTATGAATGTTAACGCAGGAATTTTATCCTTCCAGTACGGTGCTGTTTTGGTGTTGCGGTGGCCGAGGGATGCTTTGATAGTAACTGAAATAGCCTCATTAGACTTGAGCCCTGAGGCCTTCGACTCTACGATATCGGCTTTCAAAGTAAGCCTTGGAAACTTTTCTAACGCTTTCTGGATATTTCGGCCATATGGGGGGTTTCTGCTCGCAATTCGTTCGATGTCAAGAATGGTTTTGTCTGCAACATCCAGTACCGTATGGACCCCGTAGCTAACCCACTTTCGCACGGCAACTGGTCCAAACCCTGGGATCTGAGAAAGCTGAGCCGGCTTGTCCTCCCAAGCCTGAGCTTCTATCGAACGGTTAAGTTCGAGTGCCGCTTGGACACCTAATCCGTCGCCTTCAAACGCCTTGCAGTCAATTACGCAACGTACAAGGCGCTTCAAGCGATCAAATATCATTCTTCGCTCTCTCAACAAGTCTTGTCGAATGATGTTAGTGTCCTTGTCTGTTGGCAGATCAACGCCTCCAAGATAAATTTGAACTATCATGAAAATTTTGTGCCAAGTAAGAGTCAGAGTTTCTCTGACTGGGTGGAGGATAAGAGGGGATTTGTTGACTTCTCGAAATATAGCTCGCTCAGTTGGCTTAAACTTGAAGTCTTTGAACTCTATAGCCTTACAGACAATAGTGAGCTATAAATAAGTTAACATTCGAACAACGAGCTGGCTTATCTTACGCACCATTTCTTCAACACTAGCGGCTCGAGGAATCGAAAGCAGAAGTTTCATCGTATCGAACTGAATCATGTATCTGGACATGGCTTGGCCATACTCGGTGCACATGAGTGGGATATGGTCAGTCACTAAACCATGATCCTGTAAAAGCCTGACATCGCGTTCACACCACTCCTCCATTTGTTCGTCTGCGCCAGCTTCGTTGTGTACATTTTCAAGGTTGTATAAAGACGGTGATTGCCGTACTCGTACGCTCAGAAACGTGCCGCTGATCCACTTCTTCGCGGTTCGCATGTCTTGGATCGTTCCAAGCCCGATTTCAGAATTCAGGTGTTCGAGTAAATTCCGGTGCAACGTGCTTTCGAGAAGTTCTTCGCCCGAAACGAGTTTCTTATATCGCTGGACGTTCGCTTGTCGTGTCATGATAATTGCAACAGCGCGACTATCAAATTGTGGACGGCCAGCGCGTCCCAACATTTGCATGACCTCTAAATCCGAATATTCTTGAGGCCCATCATCTGTATAGTGATTGGTACCCTTAAGAACGACTGTGTGGCAAGGCAAGTTTACGCCGACAGCTAGAGTAGAAGTGCAGCAGATGAGATGTAGCTGGCCATTAAGGAAGCCCTTCTCAATCGCGGCTCTGTCCTTGGCATCGAGTCCTGCATGATGAAAGGCAACACCGTATCGAACGAGCTCCTGCAACTCCTGAGATAATACTGCGATGCGGTTGCTTGGTGGCGGCCACGGCCTGTCATCGTTGCGGCGGGCCGACCACCATTCTGCCAGAGTTCGGGCGGTTCGTTCACAGGATTTTCGCGTAAAGCAGAACACCATTATCGGCTTCCGCTCTGAATGCTTTGCGATTAGAAGATTCAGCTTCCCATCCAGCGTTTTTTCGAAGATGAAGTCGTTGGGTGCGCCGTCATAGCCATATACGAATCTCTGTAACTTGACTGGCCGCATTTCTTCCCCGAATACTTCAAATCTTGCTGGCTCCAGTTGGTTGTGGTGGTCGCGACCAAGCCATTTAGCAACGTCGCTGATGTTGGGAACCGTTGCACTAATGGCAACGAAGCGGATGCTAGCCCCAATTGTCTTCATGCGAGACACTACAGCCTCGAGTGTCGCACCCCGAGTATCCTTTAGGATGTGTACTTCATCAATGAGCACAAGGCGGACTAACTCTAACAATTTCCTATGATCCTTCCATTTCCTCGTAATTGAATCCCATTTTTCCGGCGTAGTAACAATAATGGATGCGCTACCGATACGGTGAGCCTCGGCTTGGGAAGTGTCGCCAGTGAGCTCAACACATTGTAAGTTCATATGACTGAACTTTGTCTGCCAATCTCTTGTTTTCTCGGAGCATAAAGATTTGGTTGGAGCCTGGTAGACAATCTTGAAATTGCGTCCACCGTGGGTCGATACAAGCTTGCAGATGGCCATCTCCAAGATGACAGTCTTACCAGAGCCAGTAGGTGCAGAAACAACAACGTTGTCATTTGTGCCATACACAAGAGGGAAGCACTTTGACTGTACAGTATTGAATAACTGAAAAGGGAAGACAGCACGGAATTTGTCAGGCAGGGACTGCCGTGGGCTGACAAGGAGCGTGTTATTTACAATAGGCGGTGGGCATGAAGCATGGTCGAGGTCGAGCTGAAGTTGCTGGTTCCACTTTGGGATAGCTTCACGGCGTCTAAAAGCCTGTTTTTGCCTCGCCGCGCCTATGCGAATTGAAGGACTGGAGTGTCCAGGTTGCGACGGTGAGCTGCCTGTGCGAGAGGAGTTGATTGATGGCGTTGCCTTTGCTAAAGACACCTTAGCTACATATAAGCTGGTATGTTCAATGATAGGCCTTACCATTCTGTAATGTTGGCGCGAAGAGACGTCTCTCACGTTGGAGCTCTTCCGCTCTCTGTGTGCCATTTCGACTCCGAACGAACTGAGTAGACGGATTAAGTTGAGATGGCTCAAGCGGGGCTAAAGGGTTCCGTGCTAATAATTGATGCGGGAATCTTGGTGAGGAATCTTGGGCGCCGTGAAGAGAAGACGCACGCTCAAGCCCGAGAGACTCGTCGCTTTGGCAATGTGAAGTACTTTGAAATGGTGATCGGTAATCGGGGTCTCTAGGCACGAATGGTCTGAAATAATGGCTTGCATCCTCTAGCACGCGATCTGACCCGTTAACACCAGCGTTTGAGGGCAATGAAAAATGCCCGTTGGTACTGCCGCTATTCAGAAAGCTTCCAGCGCTCGGAAGATGGTATGCAGTTTGTGGGTAGCCAAGCACCGATCGATCTGGCGGGTAGACAGAACGAGGCATCGAGTTAGCTCATGCAACTGCTTTTGATACGCCACGAGCAAGCGATGGGCTTACCAAAGTCGTCGAGGCCTCTGTATTCAACGCTGTCACTTGTGATCTGGCCTGCCTCGCTAGAGAGGCTCTCTCCATCGTAATAGTTGCTGGCGGACGCGAATGTGTGCGGTAGGGGGTATTCAACCTCAGGGAAAAGGCTGCTAGTATGATCAATGATTCGCTGTATGTGCCTGTCATAGTCACCGCCGCTGGCACCATAAGCATGGCTTCGTCCACCACCTTCAGACATCGTTTTGAGATATTCCAATCAACGGGACTACATCTAAGAAATTAAAAAGACATGACATCAGAAGATCCCTGTAGTAACTAAATGGACGTGGTCATGGTGTACGCAAAGGGACAAGTCTCAAAAGAGATGGCCATCAGAAGATGTAGTGGACAGAGGATGAAAAGTTGAGAGACACGAAAGGATGGGGTGTGGCAGCTGTGCAGCCAAGTTGCAAGACCTCGACAGTCGCCTTCGTTCTTTCCCCTGTATCCCCTCCTTCCCACATATCCAAATAGAAGGCGCTCCTCCCCTCGTGGAAGCTGTATGTCAAAGTATCACGTGATAGCTTGTCGAGGCAGCGCTGTTGTGTATTGAACATCTGAAACATCAATGAGCTGAGTATTGTCATAATCTCGTCTTTCTGACGTAGAGTTCTAGTCTGATTCCGTTCGTTTGGGAGGCA
The DNA here is from genome assembly GCA_022578765.1 of Xylaria sp. FL0933. Taxonomy (NCBI): domain Eukaryota; kingdom Fungi; phylum Ascomycota; class Sordariomycetes; order Xylariales; family Xylariaceae; genus Xylaria; species Xylaria sp. FL0933. Next base: position 608,799 of record MU389735.1, on the reverse strand, counting down.
TGGATGCGATTTGGACCTGTTAGTCGTGATACCAAACCTGTCTCCAGGGAGCAGAATTTCGTGACCGTCGATGGATTTGACTCGACCGGGCGGGATACAGACGGAAACACGGAGGATAGGTAAATCCTAGGCAAAACAACGTACTACTAATAGAAAATTCATATTCTCCTCATTTATTCAATTGCAAACGCTCGCTACCTCGCTTTCAACGTCTGTTGTTGTCGGTGCGGAACTGCAGAGTCGTTGCCAAACGTGAAACTGTATATACGTATGTTGTATTCTCTTTTGTACGCTTGAAATTCCATCTGAAGTCTAGGCCACGCCAAGAAACTGCCTGCTATCGTTTTTGCCGTCTGAACGGCCGCTGTTGAAGACGCATGAGTCGAAGCGCATTAGATACAAGGCGCTTTATGTATGATTCTGTCCCAGAAACGCGGCGCGGCGCTTATACGATGTGGATGTTTCATCGTTATCGTGAGTACGTCTTTCTCGCGTACTCTTATAAACTTTATCTAGCCATTGCCATTCTTTTTAGTTCAACGCCGTATCAATCGTCTCGCCCCTTCTCTCTAGCTGAAGCGCCGCGGGAATGATGACGTAGTGGCGAAGATGGCCTAGATGTCGAGAGACCTAAGCTTTTCACACTGTCCAACGGATTTGGCACGGCGAGTCTGTCGACCGACTGGGGCGTATTCAAAGACTCGATCGTCGTCTTTTCATAGTTGGCGATATTAATGGGCGGTGGCCGCCCTCGCTTGCGGTCCGGGCCTGTGTAAAGATAGGTCGCGAAAAGGACTAACGCAGTACCCAGAATGAACTAAGATAAGTCAGTAAAGTCGACGGAGTGATGAATGCAAGTAGAATCTCACCGTGAAAGTGATCTCGCAGGTGAAGAACAACACAGTGAATAGAAAGCTGATAATGATACTTATGCTCGTAGCAAAGTTTTTCGCGATATTATCAGCGTAGTGGATGCACAACGAAGCCAGCACACCGCCAAAAGCTTGTAGAAGGATCAAGGCCCAAACAATCCAATTATAGCCATCAAAGAAGCCGTGCTTCGCGATCTCTTCACCGTCCTTGAACACTACTCCGATAAAGAAGGCAGGGATGATGGAGTAGAAGGAGAGTTGAATGTTTCGAATCCACACAGATGCGGACGTATGAGGATCCTTGAGCACTTTTTCGAAGAAGACCCCTGTGAGACCTGACAGAGCGGCAACGGCCAAGACGGCGCATAGGCCGATTGAATAGTTCATGACAGGCACATTGTTCTGATCTTCGTCGATTCCCTCATACGTAGCCGATCGCTTCACCAGCAGCTCGCTAGCATCGGCTAAGGACTCGGTACCACGCTTCGTTAGCTCCATAGCCACTTCGGCGATGTTGTTAGCGGCCTGGCCTAGCTCGTGTACTGATCGCGGGAAAAAGTGGTCAGTCATATCCTGAATGACGAACGAGCTATCGCCCGAGTCCGACGAAGGGATCGAGACAATGGAGACCCCGGCCGTCAAAATGACTAGCGAGATCCATTTCCTATACGATAGGGACCGGCCCAATATAACCACGGTGAAGATGGCCGTCGTCAGTATCTATTCAATTATGGTTAGATTCTAGTCAGGAGACTCGGGTGGTTGAAATTCCATACCTTAAGCTGTAGTATCACCTGGTAGTGAACCGGATCTAGGTTCTCTATAGCTATATACTGCAAGGTATTCTGCAATGTATAGAGCATCGCAGGTATTGCTAACTTCCACCCATCCCCTTTGAACACAGCGTTGTAAATCTGCTGGAATAGCACGGTCGCTGGGGTTGACGGGGCAAGAGTCCTCGAAACTTCGTAGATCGCAAAAGTCAGAGAGATGGCAAGCTTGAAGAGCTCGGTGAGGAATACAGCGGTTGATGTAAAGTACCGATGGTCACCACTAGGGGGCATCGTCCGTGAATAATGCGCGATCAGAGTGACGGCCGAGTTTTGGAAGGTTAACTGGGCAGTGAAAAGCGTTAGTATTAACGGGATATACGGCGGCTAGACTGGGTGTCACGGCCCCATGGTTAGAGAGAAGCGGGTTGCACCACCACCACCCGATCGGAAAACCGAGTATACGCACCGTTATTAAAGAAACTAGCTTCAAAGGCATGCCGAGAAGCGTCGGGCCACGCGCCATCTGCGGCAAGCCCGTAGTAACATCAAGAAGAGCCATGGTGAGGCTGTAATTCCTCGGCCACGCAAATATTCCGTCTACACCTCTTGCACGTCTTGTGGTGATTGCTCCCAGTTATCCTACGCCGGCCGCGGGCTCCGCTAAGGGTTAATGTCGGCGAAACGCGCCGATATAGATAGTCGATCGGGCGCCGTCGTTCTTTTTGGCGCTATCGAGATACTGACAGTGGTGAGGGAAGCAGGTGATTTGGCGGTCCTGTCGACGGCATAAAAGAGTCGTGAAAAAGCAGGCTGGCCGCACCAGCAGTATATAATAAATAATAGCCAAACGTTGGGGCAAACCCGAATATGCGTGTCACCAAGCCGGGCAAATCAGAAGCCAAAAGATAATAGCTGCATGCAAGTTTCAGTGCATGCCCCAGCTATCCCAGTGCAACCTTGGAACCAAAATTGACAAGGATCCCGGTATGTCAAGCAAAGGTCGCGTCAACCTGAGTCCACTGCTCCCTAGAGTGCTTGACCGCAGTCGAGGATGCCTTCACTTATATACCCTAGGAAGGTAAGTTATAGTGGCTTATAACAGCTCTAAAGCTTTGGAGACGCTGTCAATTTGCCGGACATGGGAGAGAAGGAAGTAAGATACCAAAAAAAAAAGTACGTGTCTGAGACAATTTGGAAGGATTATAATAACTTCTTCCAGCTTTCTTCATCAAGAGAGTGTGTGGAACGGGATTGCACTCAATGATATCAATGGCGCTTTCAGGTCCGGGTGCCTCCTTCTACGTAATAGATGTCAGGCCCCGTCAGGTGAAGCGTCGTAGTGGGGACCCATGCTCCCACCTCCATGGCTCAAGCTCCGGCACTAAGCCCAATCTCACTAGCAAAACAAGTTCTCTGCTTACCTAGGGCAGGGTTCGGAATTAGTTAGTTTAGTTTAGTACGGAGGTTTTGGCCAAAATCAAGTGGCATGCTTGAAGTAAAGTCACAGTGCGACTGACTGACAGTTACTGGTAGAGTAACCTAATTAGGAAAAACTATAACACCTGCAACAGCCCGACTCGACGGAGTGCCAAGCTATGTAAGCCCCCTTACAGCCCGGGAATCAACTGCCCAGCTGCAAAGCTGCTGTCATCTACTACCTATTCTGGTTAGACTGACACCTATACCGTATGGGAGTCTCTATATTGACACGTTACATGAACGTTAAGCATGCCACTTAATTTTGGCCAGAACCTCCGTACAAGGCCATACTAATACTAACTAATTATTTTCTATACTAAACTAACTAAACTAAAAATATTTGTATTAATACTAAACTAAACTAATTAGTATTTAGTATATTAAACTAAACTAAATATTAATTACGTAATTAAATTTTTTTTTTAAAAAATAAAAAAAATTAAAAAAAAATCGAAAGAAATCGGAAAAAGTGGGAATAAAATAAGAAAAAATATTTTTGACTAGCTTATATAATAAGGTGTTAAATAAAACAAGGCTGGTATTTTTATCATTTTTAATTACTTTTTAAAACTATTTTAATAAAAATTAAAAAAATTAAACATAAATAAATTTAAAAAAAGAATAAAACGGTGTATAAAATTAAAGAAAATGGATTTAGTTAGTTTATAATATTATACACTATATAAAGGAGGTCCGCTATTTTTCCGATTTTTTTCCGATTTTTAAGAAATATTTTAACTTTTATAAACTTTTTTAAATAAAAAAATTCAAAAAAAATCTTTTGCAAGAAAATTTTCAGCTTTACGTAAGCTATATTTAACAACTTTAATCACGTGATATTTCCTAAATAAGCTTAGCTTAATTACGTAATATTTCTTAATTAAGTTTAATATAGTTTTTTTATTAAATATTAATTTTAGTTTTAATATTTTAGTATATTATTAATATATTAAACTAAACTAAAATAATTTTATACTAAACTAAACTAAACTAATTTCTAATTTCCTATACTAATACTAAACTAAACTAATTAGTATTTAGTATACTAAACTAATACTAAATACTAAGTACTAAATTCCGAACCCTGACCTAGGGCATCAATCCGGCCTTTATCTCCTTTTCTGACTCTCTCTTTCAGCTCAGCTCGTGTAACAATAATATCAATAGCCAAACATTCAGGATAGCAATGTGCTGGCCTATTGAGTGCGATACTCTAGGTACTGCGGTGAGTTTAACTTTGGAGGTATACTGCATCATTACGTGATGCGTCCCTTGCCCTGCCTTAGTATAGTGGACTACCTAACTTGTACTGTACCTTCGTGTGGGTGCTGTGGATGGTTTCGTTAGCGTGGATCTTCAGGGCGCAAGCACCACTAGGAGAAGTTGGAGTGGGAAGTCCCCTTCCAGTTGTGTTGTCCCATGGTGATGATCGAGACTTCAAGTTGTATGCACGTGTAGATATCGCAGCTCCATCAATCGAGGCGCCAAAGGTACAGTAGGTGGTGACTGACTCTTGGCTTTGTGCTGCTGTTCTAGAGATTCTTCAATCTGCGCTGAGGTTTACTTACCCCTCATCCCAGCCTTTCTCGATTCGCTCGATTCACTCGATTCATAAGGTACACCTATTACTATTACCTCTATTGTTCTACGGGATCTTCATCCTTCGTATGTAGTATCACCGCTCTTCGCAAACGCGCCGATCAACACTTGTATTGTCGCGCAAATCCAAATCTCCAATACACGTGCCCCATGACCCCAACCACCTCGCAATGGACAGAGATGCGGGGTGTACTACATACAATCTCCGGTCCTCTTCCCCCCAAGCATCGTCACTAGCTAGGCTATGTGTTGGCCGCATACCCAGAGGCCAACAGCAGGATACCTTTGTTCTGTAATACTCTTGGCGTCTTACATGCATGTAGGCCTACATGTGCAATTGCATCGTGGCAGCCCTCGTGCCGCACCAGCCTGCGGATCATCTCTGCCTACCCGTCTGCTGCATGTGTGACTGCCGGGGGCTAAAAGTGGCGGCAGTTAAGCCCTCATCGACGCGGAAGCGAGCGGGGTGGGATCACTGGAGGCTCGACTGGGGGGGATATATATCCTAAGCTTTGAACTCGTCCGATTGGCAGCGAGAACGTGTGAAATGAAAGCGGAAATAAATTTTATAAAATGAAGAGAGTAGCAGGTAGATGGGAGCTCTCGTAGTGCTGAATAGCCAGTAAAATTTCGCAGCGTCGGCCAATGCATTCTGACTTATCATCTGCCAGATTTATACGTAATGCACCGGAGGAACCTCGAAGGCGTTACAACGACCTCTATAACATGAAAGCTCATGTCAATTTCCTGAGTGCTACAACAAGCAGTTGTGTTATCTATTCAAACGCATCTTCCTATGACTCTAGGAAGAGCACTCGTCTCATCTAATACATCATCCATTAAAGTGGTCATTCCGCCTATCCAAAGGTATTCTCGAAGACCTTTTTCTCCCGTTTCCCATCCCAGTATTAATATAATATGCCTTTGTATCCAAGTGCCGCTCAATGCAATCAATATGTATAGCTACAAAATAAAATTATTCCTCGGGGTGTCGTGCCGAGCCAAACCGTGAAAAGGGAACAGGCGGGTGGGACGCCTGAAACTAGGGAAATTCGTCCGTAGCCGTCTGCTGGGTGGTGTAAGTTGTAAAATAATACATAGTAAAGGTAGGTAATATAGCCAAAAGTGGCTGGGTCGGGTGTCGTGATGACGAGTGAAAAAAACACATTGCTCAGTCATCGTCGCCCCACCACGGCATTGGCGAATTTGAGTGTCCCACGGCACTCAATCGTACCATGCTCCTCTTGTTCTTCAAGTGGCCGTGTTTGCGCTCAGGTGAGTGGCCTTGTTGCATCGCGCTAGACGGATGGAGAAAGTTCTTAGAAGCAGGACTATCGGGTTTCGTGGAGGGCTGCCCTGGTCGGGGTGGTAGAGGCCATGACGGCGGCGGCATTGGAGGTTGCGGAAATCCATCTAGACCTGCATCATCGAGATCATCTGCATCGACATCCTCATTGCATTCAGGTTGGATTTCAACTTCGGGCACATCTTGTAGACGGCGGCTTTTCGTGAGCGCGGAGAGGGAATTAGTCTGATTGGAGTCCCTTCGGGGCTGGCTGCTGTGGCTGCTGTAGCTGCTGCTCCCCCGTCGAGAGCTGTCACTTTCCCTTCTGTGGCTCCGAGCTGAACCCGATGCGCTGTCACGCCGGGATTGCATGCGGCTGGTGCGTCGCTCATTGACTATGAGGTCTTCCCCGTCACTGTCTTCCATGTAGTAGTCCTCACTAAAATCTACACTCGAGTCGGTCGTAGTAATGCCATCAGCGGGCTGATCAAAGAACGAAGAGTTTTGATCGTTGTGAGAGTCTCCAGTTGCTGAGGTTGAAGTTCCATCAGTTGCATCACTGCGGCTCGCTGTCGAGGGTACATCCACATCACGCAGTTCCTTACGCAGGCCGTTATGTTGATCGACTTCGCGAAGATTTTCCCGAGAGCTTGTCATGAAGAGTGAGGATGCTCTCTTCGGCCAAGGATTGCTGAAAGGCCCAGATACGCCCTTGCTACTCCTTGAGTTTGGCTTTGGGTTCCTAAGGCTATCTCGACTGGTGGGGCCTGTTCGACTTTTACCATCTTCTTCAGCTTCCGAAATTCCCGTCTCACGCATTTTAGCCCTCTTCTGCCGTAGTGCCGCCAACAGCATCTCCTCCTGCCTCGTGACTGCCATCAAGCGCGCATTGTGGGCCTCGCTGGAGCCATTTGCCATGGCCCGCCTTTGGAGCGATTCACGAGATGGTACATAAAACTCTACGCTGTTAGGTGATAGGGGAGGTGTGAGTTGGTCCGAAGAATGAGAGATACCAGTACGAGACGTAGCACTGCTATTCTGCCGTAATAGGACTTTGTCCAGATGATGAGCGCCTTCAGAGGAGACTTTAGAGGCAGCTTCGACTGTTGAGGCCAGTGGTACGAATGAGACGGTTCTTGCTTCTTGTACCCCGTATCCAGTTTGGTGCGAGGAACCCAGCGTATCGACTGTATCAGTGGACCTCGACGAGAATCGGGAGTCGGGAGCTGAGGTCGACAATAAATGTGCCGGGGTTAGTGTACTCATAGAAGATTGACTAGAGCGTAAGGTGTGGCTAGACGGTGAGCGGCTGGTCTGTGTTCGCGGAGCAGACTTAACGACAAGGTGTTCGTCTACTTGGTTGAGTGAAGGTGTGAATCGTCTTGGACCTGCGATTCCATGATGATTTGAATTCTGCTGCGCTTTACTTGGATTTGGAAGCTCAGGGACTGTATCATGTGTAATATTTTCGCGATAAGTGGGCGCTGGCGGGATCGACCCAGGAGCCTCGTCGTCCGAGGAATCGGATAGAGACAATACACTGTTTTGCAACCGATCCGACTCTACTAGACTTCTACTTGACGGCGATGCTTTTGACGTCCTTGTATGGCGACTCGATATGCTACCTGCATAGTCTTTTCGTGAAGAATGGACCTGGAGTCCACCCGACGACTCGGCTACCGAGGCTGTTATCTGGCTGTCATGGGAATTATTGCGTGAGTGGTTCCAATTCGTCGCTGGTACTGGTGGTGGTGATATGGGTATTGGTGCAATGAGGCTATGTGTAAATGTGCTAGCCGGTCTTGGATTGGTTGAGCTACGTTTCGAATAAGCGGTTAGATGCCCTCGTTCAACCTCCTCCTCCGATGGTTCTTCATCTTGGAATGACATCTGCTCATAATGATTGTAGAGTTGATGCAATCCAGTAGCTTCAGTGACGCCCTTGGACCGGGGTGATTGTCTCATGGTCTGTTGCTTCATGAGCTTTCGCGGGGTCCTCTGCCGGTCTCCCACCGTAGAACCAGACAACATTGGCGGTGACCCTGGTGTTTGAGCCATGAAAGATGGTGAGCGCATAGCATAATTATTACCAAGAATAGCTTCGGCGTTTGGGGCGTTCCGATTTCGGTCCTTGTGTCCTTTCGGCCGTAGACGCGAGAGATCGAGCTTTGCGGGTTTCTTCTTCTTCACAGCTAGCGGGCCCGCTAAGCTGCCGTCCATGTCTAGAAGCTCGTTGACTTTCGTCGGAAGGCCCTTGGCCATCGCTGAGTTTGATGTTTGCTGCGATATCGAGAGAGGCATTTTCGAAGGATCGTAATGAGTGTCAATCGTCGATGAGGATAGTCGCCTGCCTCTGGAAGACACGTTGGTTATATTATCACGCGACTCGTTTCCACCTGTGAATGGCGGACGCCGACCCGCCATACCCCTTTGACTGGAGCCATGCGCACTTCGTATCTGTCGCGGGATGATCGCAGACTCCTCTTCCCAGAGCTTTTTCCTTCTATCTTCCAGTTCAAACCCGGCGTCATGCGTCGCTTGGCTCGCACTGCTCTCGGATATTGATATGCTAATACCGCCGGTTGAACCTGTCTCCCAGGACCGACCGGGGTCGACTGCCAGTCTCGATGAACCGATGTTGATTCCATCTGCGCCCAGTATCCTTTGTGCTTTCGACAAAGGACCAGTAACAGAAACCGTTTGTACCTGTTGCTTTTTGCTGGTTCGGCCCGGCACGGGGAACTTAAATTTAGACTTTATTCCGCCGCCCATTTTGAATGACGAGCCGAGTCAGTAGCTGGCGCTTCTCCAATTCCAGGCAATTTTGTCGTTGTCGTACGCCCATACCTACTTTAACATCGATTGAAGCTGTGTTCACGGACCATCGCCTAGAAGGTATTACGGATTGACCGACGCAAGCGCCTATGAGGATTTCAAGTATGGCTGTATAGCACACTTAGGTCAGTGCCAGAGCCCACGGAGGGATTTCGGCTAGCGAGGAAACTGGCAGGGTATGTCTGACAAGGTGTAGTAGTTGATCCTCCTGGCAGGCTGCTCAGTTCAAAAACGTGAGTTTCCAGTCGTTATGAGCATTGTATGTGTATGCGCGGCGACAGGTTTCGATTCTGAGATGCGTTGTGGCAGAAGTCCTCTCTTTGTGGTTACCCGCACAGAGTTCGAACGCGGAATGCGACCATTAAACCCAGTAAGCTGTAGTGTAGAAAAGAAATGGTCAGACGCTTCCCCGGTATGAGGCCAAATATCGTGTGTCTTTTCTGAAGGATCTACACCCCGGAACTTCAGGGGTGGCACATAAAGTCGTTTGGCCCGATAACACAACCTCTCTTGAAATCGACCCTCAATGTAACGGGTCGGTCGGATTATTGAGAGTAAGAAATAAAGAAAGAATAAATAGAAAATTCGCTTTGCAGGATTGCTAAAAGAACGCGAAATGTCCAGCGTTCTCCCACAATATGAAAACTGGGGATCCGATCCGCACCATGCATGCACAGAAGAAGGGGCTATATTAGCGCATATATGATATAACACGGGAAAGTTGCAGGTGAGTGCGCAGGTGTCTGCCTTTCATTTCAAAATGGCAACGCTTCAATCCACTCGTATACACTACTAAAATCCTGGATAATCCTGACAGCCTGGTATCACTAGGCCCAACTAGGAGCTTATTTATTACACAAAAGAGCACTATACTGGGTCTCGGCAACCTGGTAGCAAGAAACCATCTCGAGACTACAGTCACTAGCAGTCCCCTCCTTGACGCAGTGTTCTTACGCTTAGTAGTATATACGCTGGGTTCCTGCCCTGACCCTCGGAGCCATTCCGCCGGTCAGGAACAATTAGCAAGAATCGACCGGGTCACTGGCCGGGTGAAAATGAGGATGGAGAGAGTCAGAGTCAGGGGGGCAGGCAACCCATGACATATAGACTTCTAGACATGGTATAGTGTAAGTATTGGAGATAGCGTATACCTAACCCCTGATGTTGAGCGTCCTCATCCCTGTTAAAGACCCCTTAGCAGCTAGGGTACCTAGATCCCAAGAAGCTGATCGGAGCGCAAACATACGGTCGAGGATACGGGAATCAGTATAAGCCAATTGCTCATTTGTTATTGTGCGTTACTTTACATCCATAGGCCCTAGATTGTTCAACTCCAAACGTATCGTTCGCCCAATATCAGCTCTGTCTCTAGAGTTTCCCTGTTCAATTGGGCGCTCTTCGGGATCAGCCGCAGTAGCACATTTGGCAAGGTTTACGCTGCATAGGGAAAATGACATTTTAGATAGGAAGTATCTTGCACCAATAATACCTTCACCATACGCATTTCAGCACGAGTCCTCTCACCTCTTATTATCACAAAAACGTTCAATGAGGTATAAGCCTGTCCTAATCTAGCCCCAAAACTCTAACATAACTGGTTTTTGTCTATCGATAGTTCAGCCAATAGCCGTAGATCGCACTTCAGACACGTCTCCGTCTTGCGCCATATGCCATGTGCGCGGGAGTGATGGAAACTAGAGCCTGATTAGTGTAGTAGAACGAAAAAAGGTAATATTTATACGCTAGATGTGCGCGGGTACCTTACAGGTTGTTGCCCTTAAGACAAAGAAGAAGCGCGCACTGGGAGTACCAACAAATAATTCACGGTCTACCCAGTCCAGACTCGAGGTTCAGCTAACGCAAGTAACTTCGGTCTCGATGAAGCCGGTATTTCTATTACACGATTTTTTCATCAGAGAATGAATCTGAGCATCGGTTGAGAATCTGCCAAGGTGGCTAAACAACTTCTGCGCTCTATCTAATTTCTCGTCGACAGGAGCTATAATATCGTTAGCAGATGATAGATCGCGAAGTCCAGGCTGTTTTCAGTGTAGTTTTGCGCCAAGCCGCAAGTCAGTGCTCACATTGCAATAGCATGCGTCTGCCGTCTTGTCACATTAAGATCTAACCATGGAATTATTTTTGTTGGTCATCCTTACGCATGTAAGATACTGACCGGACAGCATGAATCGTGGGCGCATGAAACGAACTGTCCCCAATGCTCTTATTACCGGGGCTCACCGTACACCGGCTTGTGTCGCAATTGCAACCACAATAGCTAGTCTCCTGGGACGGCAAGTAGCAATTGCCGTTCTCAAACATGCTTGACAGCGGAGTGAAAGAGCTATTCCAGGATACGAAGTAATAAGGGAGAGCGGAAACGTTAGGGACGTTGAAGTCTTGGGTAGCATCACCATGCATTACCGTTAGCAGCCGACATAACAGGACTCAGCTCGCTTCTGCAAATCCCCATGCATTATCCTACTTGACAAGCCACTTAATGTCTCGCGCAACGCAGCCTCAATTCAAAACATGAGCGCTATGCTCGAATCGTCTGTGTCGTACAGATAATCTCTCCGAACGCACTTGTCCGGAATCGAGTATCCCTTGGGTATATGAATCAACTGTTGTGCCATGTATACGAGCTATATTCAAAATTAAGTAGCTCACGCAAGTATCGTACTCGAGCGCGCTTCCAAAACAGCCCTATGACTAGCCGACCGGTGCGCACCAGTGCGTTGCGATGTGTATCTGTGCGCTCAATCGGCGCGCGTTTTGGTATTTATAGATGCACGAAACCGTGCAATGTTGTCGTCCACTCCATTGTCACGTATGCACCTACTTACCAGAGCGCCACGTCTGAGCACTCCGTGATAGCAGGATAAGATATGTAACATATCATATGCAATCTCGGGGGTGAAAGGATTCCTAAGGATTCAAAAGAGCGGTACTTGGCTCAAGTTAATCACGGAAGCAAATCCATCGCCCTCACATCGACGTCATAGTCCTTGAAGCTAACAATGTCACGTTCGCAACCACAGGATGCATGGAAATTTTTGCTCACATCGATGCGTAGGGCAACATCTCCACAGCCTATTCGACGATCCGGCTAGTATGAACGTGATCTCAACCCAGACACATCGAGCCGCGTGTGGGGGCGTCTTCCGGGAGCTCCCCACGTCTAGTGCAGAAAATCAAGAGCCAGGATTGTCTCCTACCTAAAACTACACTACACAACAATTCATAACATCCATGTATTCTAGACGATCATAACTGCTTATTGCGTAGTCTGAGAAAGGCTTACTATAGCCCAGGTTGTCAGGGACTCGGCCGCTATGCCCGCCTAATTCAAACATCACGGTTTCCGGGCCGATTTGCCTCGATGTCGTGATAACGTCAAACATATTGTGACTCAAAAATGTTCAGCCTTCTGTACAAGGCCGGGTGCCATCAAGTAGGGAATTCTACTCGAGATTACCCCGCAGGCAGGAATCGTCGCATGAATTTTCGTATGCGCCAGCCTACCGGATGCTTGCATGCTGCATACTTATATATGCAGATCATGAATTGAAGCTTGCTTCGGACCCAAGGTGATACTGCATTTCCATCGTCCAAGAATCCAGAATCGTGTGCGGCCCCGCATGGTGATTCTTGTTTCTGAATGGGCCGTGCTGTTTTCCTTAATACTATATTCTCGATTATTCTTTAATGCTTCAAGATGAAAACGAGAGGAGCTTCGGCAGATGGTCCGCCACTGTTCGGGCTCACAAAGTAAGCGTCTGCAGCTAGACGGTATTCGAGATCATTTAGCTAATCCCCAGGGAGACTAATACTTTGAAGTCTAGCTTTTTGAATCATAGCTTGATAAAGGTTACATCGCGAGCCATCCCCGGGCGCAAGGAGCAGAATCAAGAAACGCGACCCGCTTCCCGCAGCTATGGGTTGCAGCGCGTTGTCAGAAGGGTGCATCTGACTTATGCCTTCTGTCGCCGCATCTCGGTAGTCTTGGTTCGCGAAGCTGACAGCTCTAATTAGAATGACGTTTAAGTCGCCAAGGGCCTCGTTGACATGCAGCAACAAATTGGTGCTGTGGTGAAACGTGAGGAGCCTTATCATACCCCGCATCAAAGAGATATCCATTGCCTTGCGATGTCTCACATGTTGAGACATAGGCTTGCTGTCAAGCGATGCTGGAGTCGTAGCCTTGCAATTTCTTTTTAACGTTTGTGCATGGTTAAGCCTCGTGCAAAGAACGTAGTTCCGCAATCTATCTTGCCTCAAGGGTTCCGAACGCAATCCATCATTCCCAGCGTCACATCTCCTTCACTCGCGGCATATAATTATAGACCAAAGCATGATGATGCCGGCCGTTGAAAGAGCCAAAAGTGTTCTGCTGGTAATCCACCATGATATACGGTACTAATGGGACTGTAGCAACAGCTAATAGTGCATTTGTAAAGCTCTGATCAACTTGTTTCGAATAGGTCTCAACTCGAGCTAATGCGCGAGGAAATGCACCATCGTTTACAGCTTAAGGAGTGCTCATATCTCCCTCTGTCCTCTCTAGTGTTACGCAGATTTGGATGCCCCCGACGTTGAGGATATCTCTATTCAGGCTTTCTCCAAACCACTTTCAAATCACGATCGGATCCATGAAGCCTACCTTATCTTTCCCATACTTTTTGCGACAGCTTTCTCTGCTTTTCATGTTTAGGTTACCGGAACCCCAATCGACAGCGGCTGATCTGCGACCGTGAAAAGAAACACGAGCACAGCGTCTTTGGGAAACAATCGGTAGGCCATGGGGGCGGTTACGATGCTGCTGCTGCTCTTCAGAAGACCTATGGGCTAGCCATGAGTGTGTCGGTTGGAAGCAACTCTTCTTCACAACCCGGAATGGGACTTGACCATGAACACCTTTAATTGCTCGCTATTACGGCGATGGCAATCGGGTTAAGGCTCAGAAATAGTATCACACGCCTAAGGCAGCCCGGGTGCGGGTTTAGAGGTATGCTGTGTCTCATTTCTACCGTCGTGAATAGGTATAGATCTAGACCAAAGATAAGTCACAGGTGAAGCTCTCTAGATATGCCTAGACGATGAGCTCTGATTAAGGTCTGCGTCTTCGAACGTAATCTCCTGGTTTAATTTTATATTGGAATCCTGTCTAAGCATGATTAATTTTACGTCATTGCTTCACCTTTCCAGACTACGGATTACATCCCTCAAAGTCTAACAGTACACATCTTCGTAAATACAGCCTCATTGGTCTTCTTTACGACACTGTAAACAAGTGACTATACTAATACAACATAGGGTTCATGACTCGTCCGGCATATCATCAGGTTGCTTCCCAACGCCGTAAAGAGGTGCCCCACACACGCTTCTATGTCTAACGATCTATCGTTAAGCTGGAGGGAGAAAGGATGCAAAAAGTACACCCTGAATACTTGCATACACGATCATGAACATGACAATGTTCCTGCCAGTGTCTGCGGTTCGGCTGTCAGATAGTAGGTTTGACAGCCACCAATACCAGAGCGGATAACCAGAGGATATTCTCGTAATAATTTGAATGTGATATGTTGTGATAGCAAAGGCTGTTAAGATGAGTTGCGCCAACGCCATAGAACGGAGAAATGCTGCCAGATTTTGGGAGATTGGGGTGCCCTTCACTTCTTCGCTGAGAAGATAGGGATTACAGAGGAAAGCTGTGCCTGACTTGGCTAAGATATACAACATAGGAGCGGCTAAGAGGAAGAGTGGTATGTTACCCGGAGTCCAGTAGCGTAGAAAGCCGACGTTCCTAGTAAGAGTTAGCCAATATCATTAATCATATACCGAGGGTACGTACCAGTAGTGCTCCTGGACGAAGCTGTAGATGCTGGGCAGTCGCCATGTGCACCACGGCCTAAGCTCAGTGTCGACCACGTCGTAACAGTAGGTCCGATATGCAACGATCTGGGGGATCACGAATCCGACCGCAATAGCAGAACCCCCAGCGAGCAAAGCCAGCCTTCTTCGAACGCTATTGGCGGTAGGCGGGAGTGACATCTCACGGAATAGCTCTATGGCAAAGAGGATGCCATTTAGCGTCCCATTGCTGCGAAAATTCACGGCGAAGCCGAACCATAGGCCTGCTGCCACCAAGCTCACATCGTGGGCGACACTGCGCCTATCGCTAAGAGTTGCTTTCGCAAAGAAAAGATGGCCCGTGAAGGAGAGGAGGGCGTAAGGGCTTTCAGAATAGGGTGCCGAGAGAAAGAGGCCGGCGGGCGATAGTATGTGAAGTATGGCCGCGATAAGGGAGACTCGTGAGTTTTTACAGACAACCAGACCGAGCTTGTATAGCACCAATGCGGACAAAAGATGCGAAACAGTGGCCACGAAGATACCTATGCTAGGTTCAAGTATGTCATGTCGTTGGACACCCAAACTCACGAGAACTGAGTGTATAGTGAGTGAGCCAGTGAGACTTTCAGATCCGGAGTTGAGACATACCATTGGCTAGAAAAGAGATGACAGTGGGCAGCCCGCTTGCGAACGCCCATTCCTGCTCAAACAGGTACCCACGCCGAGAAGCCTGCACAAAGTAGATGGCATCCCATCTCGTCAACCTCGTGGCTAAGTCAAATGCGGATTCATGGTACGTGGCTCGATCAGGGGATAGTAGAGTGCTGGACGTGTCGTAGGCCGGGCTCACACCACTTCCGAGTGCAATGGTAAACAGAAATGCTTTCCAAGCGATAAAGATGTAGCTTAAGGAACGGAGAGGATGCGAACTATCAACGAAAGGCATTATAGGGAGTCAGTCACAAGCCGCATACTAGGTGGTATTGTTTTTATTTATTGTTGGTGAGAGAGCTTGCAATCATACTTCATTCCTGGACCCCTGATTGTATGTATGTACTAAGAATCCCGTTCAAAATAGACATCTACATGTATCTATCCAAAAGAAGGGTCTGTGGCTGACAGATTATGGCTGGTTTCGCAGATGTGGCTTAGTATGGATTCAGCACAGGCAACACCCATGATATGAACCAGCCCACTGGAACCTGGCGCTGAGGGGTCAATGGGGAGTACCTAACTAGGTAGCTAAGTACCTACCCAATAAAAAAGCCTTCGTAAGTTTCTGATGATTTTGTAGATGATATCAGGACCGTGTAGGTCTGGTCCATGGCACTGACGCGGCCTATATTTTCTTGCAAGCCGTATTTACGCTGTAAATCGTGCTTAGGTAGATCTCGGATCTGTTCGCAAGCTGACGACGCAGCGAACTTCGAACTTGATGCACCTTACTGGACGCCTAGCCTTCCTCAGTACAACCTTCATAGGTGTTTGCGTTAACGCAAGGGAAGCTGGTCCAAATTACTGTCGTCTGGAATACAGATTCATGGCACCCCA
Organism: Xylaria sp. FL0933; assembly: GCA_022578765.1. Lineage (NCBI taxonomy): Eukaryota > Fungi > Ascomycota > Sordariomycetes > Xylariales > Xylariaceae > Xylaria > Xylaria sp. FL0933. The sequence continues at coordinate 592,552 of MU389735.1, read as the reverse complement.
TGCCTTTGGCATATTGATATCGGGGTGGTCTGCAACCCACTGAATCTTATATTCATCTCGCCTGGACTCGACTCCAGGCGCATCATCATTTTGTGCCGGCTTCGCTTCGTCCTCAGTGCGCAAAGAGATTGGGTTGGCGCGTCCTAGGTACATTGATGGGTTGCAATATTGAGGTGCATCAATTTGCCAATAGCAACCTTTGGCTCTTTCACGTGCAGAGTTACATACGCTACGGTGCCAGCGGTAATATCAGCATCTGTCGAGCAAAGCGGTATTGACACACTTGGCTATTGCTACTAGGTAAGCTCAGGGCATTGAATCGCGTGGATTACCTAGGTCCTAGGTATTCGGTATCGGTTTCGGGGGGCTTTTTGTTCCCGAATGGGCTCGATTCGCCTTCTGGAGGTCCGACAGAGCCGCGCTAACTATCTTGCCGAGGCCGAGACCAGCTCCTCACCGATGCTTCCGGACTGTTGATGCTCACTAAGGGCAGACTGTAGAGATCGGTCGGATTTCTATGTATGGTAGGCAGTGTCTTAGTAGTCAGTGGTACAGGTAGGTCATACCTGTCAGCATGCTTCAGTAAAGTTAAAGGTGCAGCAATACCGCGTCATCCGTCGCCCATTTCCAGTTTGGTTGTCATACGATGGATTGATCGCCTGAGTGCTGTAGCCAACCCCACGTAGCACAGGCAATGCGAAAAACGAAAAACGCGAAATGTGTCGGAGCATCGCGTACACTAAGAGCCGATAGTCTCAACGACACTCAAAACGGTTGAAGCACTATAGGTACTTGGGAAGTGTACTAGTGTACTAGGCGCGTCGACGTCTGATCAAGTAGGAAAAGGAAAGAAAAAAAAGTTATGTGAAGAGAACAGGGAACCGAATAAGAGATAGGACATCACTTATGGCAAATGCAACCATCTGTTACTGCCCATCTGTCACCAGTGCAGTACTGCAGGTATCTCCTTCGTTTTCGCATTCACATAAGGGTTGGTCTCATACTACGTATATATTTTAAGGCAATTACCGACCAGCCCCCTCATCAGGCGACTGCCCAGGGGTTTCCCCGATAGTACTAGCAAGTGCTGAGTAACCCCTGAGGTTGTGCTTGCGAAAATTTCAAGGTACACAGTACTGAGCTGTAAGTACACGAAACATCTGGTGCACTGTTACTACCCCATTATACTACCAGAGATACCTATTTGCCCACGGCGACTGTAGTATCCTCTACCCATTCAGGTAGGTAACGGTCGAAGTGGATCTGCTGAGCTTGCCGTAGTACCCTTACATGCCATGCCGGGAGATCGAGAATACGGATACGCGGGTCCCACTCCCCCTTACGCTAGCGACCTACGAATAGACGCAAGCAGGCAGAATTCAGGGATTCCTACTACCAACCTCAGTGTCTGCATTATGTAGGTTAGCTGTTAGCGACTGTAATCTTGACAGAGGAGAGAGAGGCTGGTCTCTTTCGATTCAACATGCCCAACCTCATGTCAATGCTTCCTTAACCGAAATAATCTTTTTCGCTTCAAACACGTCGATACCTGATACGCCCTAGTATTTGCCATTTATACCAACGACTTTGCTTTCCTTTTCCGTAGCACCAAACGCACAGGCTCTCTTTTTCTCTACCTGCCACTTTTCTGTCGACAGAGCTGGCGCAATCGTTTCCGGTTTAACAATACCTAGTTTTACAAAGTTACGCAACTCCCGGTAGTTTTTCCTCACGCCGTTTACTTTGGCCGACTGTCTTACGTGTCTATCAACGAATTTCCCGAGCTCGCGATCATCATCGAGGTGAAGACGTACTGTTTGGAATCCCTTGGTCTGCATCTTACGGCTCGAATCAGTTTCGCTTCTGCACAACCTAAGACAACGACAACGACGATACCGACTTCGACTACTGGCTGCATGCTCACGGTGTAAACTCATACTAGCGGCTCGTGTCTTGGTTTCGTCATTCCTGTCGCATCTAGCTGTGCGACTGGCCGTTCGCATTCGTGCCGGGTCTCGGCCTTATAAAACAAAAACTACTAGAAAAGCTGCTCCTTGCTTGGCATTTCGCATCGTCTGTCTTGTTCCGCCGAACCGTACCTGGTTTCCTACTTTCATTCTCTGTGAACCACCACTCTCTCGTGCTGTGATATACGTTGTTCGCGATCTTTGGTTTCTCTTCGATTAATCACCTGCTGGTTTGGAACATTAACTTTCGCTTGCCTGGGCCTGGTGCTTAACTTTGCTCCCCGATGGGGCCGATACTCACCACTCAGGAAAGCCGCTTATACTTATTCACCGCATTTCTGGACTCCACTCTATCGAGTGCCAGCGCAACTCTATCGAAGATATTTTGATCGATATGTTCCTTCACTCCGGGGCCAGCTTACACGGTCACGAATTCTCGAAAAGGGTGACCCCAGCCGTGGCTAATACTGTCAATCTACGGAATCCTCTCTTACGCTCAGCTTTGTCTCCAACAGTGAACAGAGCGTCTACTCTCCCTCCTGGGGCGCCGCTATCTCGGGACAACCACGTAGTTGCCGATCTGCAAAGATCTGCTACTTACCCGGATCCCGCGGCCCACATATCGAACAATGCTCCTGTGACATCTGCAGGGTCCATCAACGAACCGCGAGTTTCGCCATCGGAAACTATGAGCGGAGATGAGACCTCAGTCATCTCTGATACCGACGTCAGTGCAGCGCCGTCTTCAGCCCGTCGAAAGCGTCGGTCAACCGCCCAGCAGAGTACTACATATGTGCTTGCTCACCCCCCACCGAAACTGCGTACTAAACAGAGGATCATCCATATGCGCCCAAACCTCGTGTTACAAATCCAGCAGGTAACCCCGGGATTACGCCCGAGGCCTACCATTGATGTGTACCCGTCGTTCGCGGGGGCGAGGTCAATAATGGCACCACTGCTAAAGAGCGTCTCTGGAATTGCCGGAATTAAAAGAGAACTGAGTGGTCAAGATATCATGTTGGTCAGAAGCGAGGACTATGCTTCGCAAGCCTCGGGGTCTGAAAGCGATTGCGACGAAGATAGTATAATGGCGCGTGATTTACTTGCCGTTCTCAGCCCGTCCAAGACCGAGGATAAAGCAGAGATCATCATGGCTGAAGGAATGGTCTGGGCAGCCAAGACACGATCGAACGGGAGCTCTTTCTCTTATGAATTTACTTCTACTGGTCCCACGGGCAAGACCATTACTGCTCGATGGGTCCGCAAGCAGGCTGTTGCCAGTTCATTACCCAGCACACCCACTTCGCCAGACCCGACTCCAACTAAACCGCATTTCTCCGATACGAAGTTCACTTTCAGCTTCCTGGACCCCGGTTGCCGCCGGCATCCAGTACTTGCCAACCTTTCTAGCACTTCTCTCAATATACCCGAGACTTACACAACCGTTCCACAATCAACAGATAAGTCACCATCAAATCCACAGAGCCCCTCAGCGGACTCGCCGTCTCAAGGTGACCGGGGCCTAACGGGAAGGCATATCCGACAACTAGAGCCGTGGCAAAAGTCGTTCATTTCAGTTTCCGCGGTTTGGGTCGCTCTTCGACATAGCTGGGCGCCCGATTTTCGGCCGGAGGACTTCATGCCTCTCCGCACATCGGCAACTTTTCAAATGGAGGGATCCTTGCATAGTCGGCGACGATCTCTCAGTGCCAGTGCTGATTCATCACCAACCTCATCCCCTCCGGAAGCGACAGGACGGCGAAAATATTCAATCGGGATGCGCCAACATGTGTTGCGGTCTACGAATAATGTACCTAGACGGGCGACGTCCACGGGAGCCGCTTTCGTGCAGAAACGAAGAGCCATGGTGCACGAAAATGACAATCCGGCCAACGACGAGCACAGTCGGGCGATTAAACTCAGCAGACGGGCCCTTAGTGGTGACTGGAATCTGGGGCTGCCTAAAAGTGCTCGCGAGAACTCGTTAGCGGAATCAATGATGGGCGCTGCTCATGTTCCTCTGGCCAATGACTTGGAAACTCGCCAAACCCCAGCATTAGCGCCACCACCAATACCTGTAAAGCGCCGCGCTGTATCGGCCTATTCGCCCCTTAGTTCTCTGTCGCCTGAGACAAGCGACTTAGATATGCTAAGAATAAAAGACGTATCCAGAGAAACGGCGCAGAAGTCTCTGGGGCCGGGCGACACCAGCGAAGCCAATTCGAATTCTAGACATCGCAAATGGAAGAACATGGCGAAGTGGTTGCGGAAGTTGTCGGGGCGATAGGATTGCCCTCATGTTAGTACATCAACTAGAAGAGTTGATATTGGCAAAGGTTGTTTGAGGTGTCGTGCCCTCTCGCGTCTGCTTGACAGCGTGGTACGGCGATGCGAACGCCGCGGCGGCTTGTAAAACATCAATTCTACGGCACACAAGTGTAACAACAAGTGCATTACAATGATTTTGGACTTTTCATCATTGCGTAAGGAGTTGGACTGGTCAATTAACCGGGTTAGAATTTCGGTGACAATATCAGTATCAAGTATTTGGCGTGAGCCGTATACTATACGTTAGCTCACAGAGCGTTTTCTTTCATCGAAGTAAAACCTCTTTCAGTTCTCGAAACTGATCAATAGTGTCAATACCCTTTGTTCGTGTGAAAATAATAAGAACGAGATCACGAGCTTCCTCGTCTCCAGTTCTTGTGGGTCTGATATGAGAATATTGTGACTGGGAAAGATCTAAACAATAAGGACACAGAATTTTGATAGCGCATGCCTACGACAGAGCAACGTTGTCTAAGTGTGATTCATCATGTGATGCATTGTACTGGCCAAGAACGCAAACGGAATGTTCGTGCAGGGGCCGGCCAAGGCGGAGCTTCCGCATAAGGTATGGCTTCGAACCCCTCTGCGAAGTGCGGAGTTGGACTGTAGGAAAGTCGGGGTCCGAGGCTTTGCCGGCATATAAGTGGTAACTTTTGCTTTTCGATCATCACCGCTCGAGGGCTAGGATGAGACGGTCCGACGACCGCCGCCTTGGCCTCTCCGAGATACAGTAGATAGAGGAGAAATTGTTTTTCTTTTTGGTAGTGTTACGTGGTGTTTCAGCCTTATATATTCATGTCATATGCTGGGAATGACTTGAACTAGCTTCTCCGTTGGTATATAAAGAGTACCTAGGTAGTTGCTTTGCTTTCACTTTGTCGTCCTACATACCTGCCCTACTCACTTATTTACTAATTACATATTCATCCACCTTCCCACAACCTGTGATAGTAGCTGACGATCAATTCTGCGGACTTGTCAAGGATCTATCTATCTCATTCAAGTATAGCTAAAAAAAAAAAAGGAAGAGCCGAAGCGGGAAGAAGGAAGAAGCATGGCTTCACAATACCACCAGAATGCCGGCTCCAGCACCGCCGTGATGGAGCTGCAACCCATGTACATGGCGTCGTCGCCGCTGCCGCCGTCACCATCGGCGTCAAATAACAACAACAATCATAATAATAAGAGCACGGAGGCCGTCACCGTCCCGCCGTGGTCGGGGCGACGGGGGAGTTCTGACGAGGAGAAACAGGACGGCAGCGGCAGCGCTCCGTCCACGCCACCATCCGTGGCCGCCGAAGTGAAAGAGCGATGGAATTATCCCAGGAGAAACATCCCGCGCGTCGCGGCGTGCTTTTACTCCTTTATCGTTATGGGGGCGAATGATGCGGCTTATGGGGTAAGTTTCGCTGTCTGCTATTCTTCTTTTCTCTAAGATATGCTTTATGTAGAATGATATGTATAATTGATACATCGCGAAAGAAAGAAAATTGCTAACGAGAAAACTACTGTAGCCGCTTATTCCATATGTAAGAACGCCGATGTCTCACCTTCACTAGACTCTCGTATTACAACTTTGGTAGAGTAGTATAGGGACTGGAATCGCCCTTCCCTCTTGAAGGAAATACGAATATCATGGGAGAGAGTTGACTAACCGGGACTCACCAAATACGAACAGCTACAAGAATACTACCATCTCACGTACATCGTGATTTCCCTCGTCTTCCTCTCGCCCTTCATCGGGTACACGGCAGCGGCGTTCCTGAACCCCTTCTTCCACCTGCGGTTCGGGCGGCGGGGCGTGGCCTTCGCGGCGTCGTGCAGCCACGTGGTCGCGTACATCATCATCGCCGTGCACCCGCCGTACCCGGTCCTCGTCATCGCGTTCGCGCTCGCCGGCTTCGGGAACGGCATCGCCGACGCCGGCTGGAACGCGTACATCGGCAACATGGACCGCGCCAACGAGCTCCTGGGATTCCTCCACGGTCTGTACGGTACTGGGGCGGTCATCAGCCCGCTCATTGCCACTACGATGATTACGAAGGCGGGTCTGCCTTGGTATGCGTTTTATTACCTGATGGTGAGTTCCCCTTGCGGTTCTCTTGCTTGGTTGACCATTCTCGTTTCGGAAGAGGGTATCCAGTTGCGCAGGAAGACTGATGAAAGTTATTTACCCGGGTAGATCGGCCTCGCCGGCCTTGAAGTTGTTGTCACCGGTTCCTGTTTCTGGAAGGCGACGGCGCAGGAGTACCGCGACTCGGTAGCCGCGAGCTCGGGCTCCTCTGGCGGCAACGGTGGGTTGAAGGAGGTACTGTTCAGAAAGCCTGGGGCCCGTGTTGCGTGGTTATGTGCTATTTTCCTCCTGGGCTACGTCGGTATTGAGGTCGCCCTGGGAGGCTGGATCGTCGAGTTCATGATTCAAGTTCGCCATGGTGGAGCCTTCGAAAGTGGTATCACTGCCACCGGTTTCTGGCTTGGGTTGACGATAGGACGGTTCGTTCTTGGGTTTATTACGCCAAAAATTGGCGAGAAGCTGGCAATTATGGTACGTGTAACCCGCTTTTTTCTCTGATATCGTTCTCAATTTTCTCCTTGTCCGTGGTGGGTTGACAGTTGGCGACGATTAGATCTATCTCCCTATCACTGTAGGGTTCGAGCTTCTGTTCTGGCTCGTCCCTCAGTTTATCGTTTCGGCGGTTGCCGTGGGATTGCAGGGTTTCTTCATCGGACCCCTATTCCCGGCTGCCATTGTCGCCATGTCGAAGCTGCTGCCGCACCACCTCCATGTTGGTGCAATAGGATTCGCCGCCGCGTTTGGAGGAAGTGGTGCAGCTTTCCTGCCTTTTGCTGTCGGCGCCATCGCGCAGGCCAAGGGCGTTCAAGTGCTACAACCTATCATCCTCGCCTTGCTCGCCGCTATCTTCCTGGTCTGGTGTGGATTGCCGAAAATTGAGAAGAGGAAGGATTAAATTCTGGATGAGACGGAACATGAAAGGAGTAAGCGGCGGAGGGTGTAAGAAAAGACGCCTTGCGCAAATGATAATGGGAACATAGAGATGGCTATCGAAGGAGTACCCGATGGTCTGTCCCACGTATGCGTAGCAGATCTCAGTATAAGTCCAACGTAACCAACCACGGTGAACCCCAGTAGTCGAGCGTGTTCATGTGAGCTATTCTGCGCCCATACCAACACCGCCCGTACGATTCGTACAGTAGTACGGCGCAACCGACCGAGGTGAGTACGGAGTTGCGATTAGTCCGAAACGCGGTAGGCTATGGGAGGCACATAGCCCGAAATCCCGGCCGCATCAGCTCACCAGTTCAGCCTTCCTAATTCCTATTTCACAAGCTTCCTGATTACGTTGGCAGGAGGTGGTAAATGCAACTGGCGGCATGAGCTGAAATGCGCTGGACATATCCAACGGGCATGCATATCTTCCCAACCTGGCAGGTCTCTAAGTAACATACATACTGTATAGATCGTTGACACAGTTGTGTGGCACCCAGGTAACTGCATCCTGACGTAAGTGCAGGGAACATGGTGCAAACACACTCCCATTGTTATTGCAGCAATTATACATGGAAATCAGTCGAAGATGGAAGAGACATCGGTTGAGAGGCTCCAAGACATAAGGAGGCACAAAACTGGACTCGGTTAATGGAGAACGCCTGGTGACCAGTCAACAATATCTCGGCCGGTTTTCCGCATATATTTCCTCCCTCGCCATATTATTCGAACACGTGCCCGCGCTGGTATGTGCCGCGCGAATCCGAGTCACCCCGGCAGGGCCTTCCGGGGGGCCCGTCGGATGCACAACGTGACACTGGGGCAGAAGGGAGCGGCCTAATCCGGCAGGTTTCGGCAGGCAGGCAGAGCTGGGTTTACGTGTGCATGCCCATGTTTTGGAAGCCAACTGAACCGGGGAGAGAGAAAGGGATAGGGAGAGAATACAGTACACTAAGCAGTGGAAGGCTGTTCGCATTGAGAGATGCCGCGCTACCAACGTTGCAATAGGCTGAAGAATTAAACTGTTATCGGTCAATCAGTAAGGGATGCTCTCGTCATGCGCATGACAGACGGCTCTTGCGCGTCCTGCTGCGCTGCGGCCAATACATCGGGTCTGTACATCGGGTCTTTACATCGGGCCTGGGATCTGGAGACCGAATACTCGGGATTCAGGGTGTCTTCATGTGCATACACGCCCTGGTGCGGTATACCAGATAGGGATGAGAATGCGGACAGCCGTTGCACTGACTAATACATAACAACAACAACGCACATCGTGTAAGCAGTGCGAGGTGGCCCGTCGCATCGTTCGGAGCTTCACTTTGTGAGTTATGCTTACCCCGCTATTTTCTCTGTGGGCTTTAAGTGTGCGAGGGACCATGTCGACGAGGGAACGGATCTAAGGGATCTCATGATTGCGGATGGCGGATCAGGTGCTTCGAGATCAAATGCATCAGGTTTAGGTGCAGGTCCCGAGCCTCCCTGCCGAGCCCTGCCTGCAGCTTGTGCAGCTTGAGTCTGGGGGCATCTAGTATCTGGGAAGCCACCTTGTTAGTACACGATCCAGTATCCGGGGGCTTGACAAAGCTGGGTAGGGCGCTGTTAATGGAGGGGCTATAACCAATCAGCCAGAACTAGTTACTTAAGTATGTACAACGTCCGCATGCCACAAACATCAATAGACTGAACAGCTTCAAGAGTTGTATAAGCGTAAATGTTATATAACTTGAGATCTAAGCTTGAATGTGCAGGTGCTTGTTACCGACAATCGCAATGAACTTAAGCGCCAGGAAGCTCTGTAGACCGGGAACGGAGGGAAAAGTACAATTGGACCTGCCTCATGTATAAGCAAGTTTACTCTGTGATCCATGGCCTATTATTTTACCTACACACCACGAGAGAAGCAAGGAAACGCAACGATTTTGAGCAGAATGAAATTCTACGTTGTTGAAGAATAAGAACAGTCAGGTACTACATTATATCAAGTTAATTCAAACAAATCATCACGATACATGTTCCCAACACCAGTGACAAAACAACCTTGGACGGCTTATAGGAACCCTGTTGTTGACCATCTTCTCTTTCACCTATGACTTATAAAGTCCCTGTTACCCAGGCATAGCAGACCAATTATCGCCTCCATCGAACCTGATATGTAACAGACCTTCTAGAATATTCAGCGAATAGCATCAGGAGGCCTATAGTCGAGGGATAATCAATATGATATGTCGCCCAAATGCTACTTGTATTAGACCGGTACTATGATAGTAGGTACCTCTAATGGTACCTATGCGGCTCACAGAGGGCATTCAGCGCCATTAAATACCAACACAAGTACCTGCTGTGTAAGTCGGTAGAGCTCGAGTCGTGAGGCCTGAGGGGGCCGAAATTGACCACTGGATAGACCTGGACATGCTTGCACGGGCCACCCGCGCCTGTAGCTAACACAATAGTAGTGCTACCTCAGCAGGTACACTTCTGTGCGCTTTAGCGCGCTCTTGACAGACAAGGCACCTGCAGTGTGACGATTCAAGCTCGCTTGCCCTGATCATAGAAGCTCTCCAAATCCCATCGCTCTTGATGATAAAACGCCCAACCTATCTGCTTTCCCTTTCAATCTTCTTTTTTATTCAAACCGAAATTTCCCGGCACCGAGACCAAGGCGACTTTGGAAAATTTGACCAAGGGCTCTGGGGATTTCTTGCTGCTTTCGGTTCTAAAGCTGTACGATACTACTGCTATTTCGATAGAGGACCGGTAAGGCATTGCCCAAGCCGGCAGAGTACCTTAGGTACGTAGGTTGATTCCTGACGATAGATTGACAAGATCCCCAAATCCCAAAATCTGCATGTTTTCTCTTCTCGTGCTGCTCTCCATGGCCTCACAGTGTCGGGTTGTGCACGGTCTATTTTACTTATCTAAGTACTTAATCTAACCAGCATTTCACGTAGATAGTCGGTACCAAACAACGACATTGTGCAAGGGACCAGACACACACACACACGACACACGCAGGCACATGAAGTGCCAATAATCGGTTCCCAATAATCCCAATAAGGACCCCCCGGCCGATATACCGACTCCCCCTCCCGAACTAGCCTACCAGCTATATCCGCACGCCAGGTACTGAGTGGCAGCTCTGCCGACAACGAGCTCGAGGTGCGACGTCACACCAACTGGCCGCCAGGTCGCCTGCATGCCATCCGATCGATAATAGTCCTATATATCGTCTTGCGACCGGGGGCGGGAGACTGCAACAGCATAAAGCAAGACCAGGGTTTTCATACGATACAGAGAACAACCAACAACGACACCTGCTTGCCTACCTGCTTGCTTGTCTGCTTGCTTTGGTTGCTCTGTTGTGTCAGCTCTTGTTCGTCCCGCGAGATAAACGAAGCGCTTTCGCCACGCCGGCCCCAGTGTTATAGCCACGAATACCACCCTCAATCAACTCCCTACTAATCATAGGTTGATGCCACTCTCCTGTGTCACGGCACCTCCCCTCTCTACTCGCTCGAGCCGACCCTACCTGCTCAAACCCTCTCGCCGCATTCTACCGTAGCTGTCGCGATCGGGTATACTTGGCACATTTCGCCATGGACGAGGCATTCGATCCGTCATCGGCGCCGGCCTTCAACCTCGCCTCGCATGTACTCAACAACCAATCCATTGGCGATACCATATCTCGGGCGACCTCGCCAGGTCTGCCTTCGGAGGCGAGCATAGATGATAGCAAACGGTATCGGCCGCGGACGTTTGCCTACTTTCAGCTCCTACCATATCCGGTCGAAGAGGAGACTAGGCGTGATGCCGCCTTGCAAGGGATCCTAAAACAGCTCTATATAGCGGTCAAGGCCGAGGACTTCTCCCCCGGTGCCCTGCACTGGACACGCCAGTTGCAAGCATGGCTCTCCTTGAAATTCGATATGCCCCACGAGCTGCGGGCCCAGCTCGCGAAGCTTTATTTCCACCTCGCCCTGGCTCCGGGTCTAGATAGCAGCGCGGCCGACAGGTTTTCGCGGATGGTCGTAACACTGACGAGGTTTGTTTCCCACACAACTCCCACCCCCAGACTTGACGTTCCTCTCTCGCTACCCCCCGGCTTGACGAGAATAGTAAGGCTAACCCGCCTATGCCGTCGCAGAAAGAAGCATTTCCTCAGACCGCAAGAAGATCTCATACTAGATTGGCGACCACTATGGAAGGATATCAAGTCAATAGTTCTGCCTGCGGAAGCGCCCTCACACACCACTTCAATAAGGCGAGGGCTTAAGCACCTATGGAAGCTATGTCTTCACTCGCAGTCCTACTTTGATCCAAAAGAGCGGTATGCCATGTTACAAGAGCTTCTACCATATTTCAGCACCTCGGATCTTTCTGATGGCTTTATCGTGCTTGGGATATTGAACGTCCTGATGCCTACGGCCCCGGCCCCGCCCACCGAGCCATATTCTCAACCGTCCGACTTCCTACCAACTTTTTTCCATTTATGGTCATTAGTGTCACGATCGAAGGTTGTCGATAGCACGCTCCTCGATATTTTCTCCCGGCTGGCCCGAGATTATCTATCTTGTCTACATGTACCCTTTGGCGAGCATGGTATATTTACACGCGAGCAGTCAGACCTCATCTTCACGGCCGTTCTACGTCTCACTGATATCCCGGTGGGCCAGGCGAACTCGCCATATAGCAACGTCGATTATTCTGCTGGGATGGCTATGTTTTTGGAGAAGGACAAGAAGAAACACCCAGTGACCTACATCATAGCTCGCTGGATAGTCTCATCGCTATCACCTCATTGCCTTGAAAAGGAGAGCTCTATTTTGAATAGCCTCGAGGGTCTCATGGAGTCTGTTGACACTTTCTTTCATCCATCTAACCACGGCTCATGGACTAGAATGCTCTCCCAACTAACGTACTATTTGTCCGAATTGTTTGTATCTCGCTGGTGCAAGGAACAAAGCGGAGAGATGGATACGCCTGTCGACAGGCGCGTCAACGCTGATTTAAAGCGGCGGTTTGTGTTGTGTTTGCGAGAAGTCACTTTCATGGGGCTCTATGGCAAAGGCAGCTCCGTCACCAGCATGTACTTCGGTGCTCTTCAAAATTTGACTTTCCTAGAACCTGATTTGATGCTTCCCGGTGCTCTTCAGCGTTTCTATCCTAGCCTGCAGGGTCTAGTCGAAGTTCACCGAACTACGTCCAGTCTCATCGGCCTACAGATGATTGCAAACGTGATGGCAAGAGAGAAAGGCTTCCGATGTCACATTACCGCTCTGTTAGCACTGGCCTTACCCGGCATCGATGCCAACGATCTCAACAAGACTCAGTACACTCTCAACTTCATTCAAACTGTTGCATACAGTATCCCCTTCGTCAACTTGGCGAAGGAGAATAGTAAGATACACGACACCAGTCTGGCCCTGCAATGGGTACAAGGAGAAATGGATCGAATGGAAGCAGAAGGCCAGGATGTTCAGATTGATTACAAGAATGAGCTCACAGACGAGGATGAGGCCGATATATGCCGATCGTCAACGGCTGGCTTTGGCGAGTTCGTTTTAACCCTCTTGGGGAAAGTTTTCACCTTGCTGGAAAACCTTCCGGATGCGTCGCATGTTAGATCCGGATCGCCGGAAGATAACATCATTAACACATTGCCGGCAGCCCTAACACCCATGTTTGCATCACTATCTCCCGAACTTTTTGACATGGCTGTGGAGAAACTGGCCACGTTCGTATCGTCACATGTTGTACACCAGGCACGAGATGCTATGGCATGGATTTGCAATGCGATTTGCAAAGTAAATCCTGAGAAAACACTGAAGGTCTTCATCCCCATGCTTATTGTCAATATTCGCCATGAGATCGACTCGAACGGTGCTGCCTCTGACCGTAGTAGCGGTACGGAGATACTACCCCGTGATAGAGCTCTCGTCTGGCACATTAGCATTCTTAGCATGTGTGCCGTCCATGTGGGAAGTGAGGTTCTCAACTACAAGAAAGACTTATTTGACATAGCGGAGTATATGCAAGAGAAGTGCCGAGGTCTTCCAGCCATCCATATTAGTAACTTCATCCATCATCTGCTGCTTAACCTTACACACACTTACCCAATTGACACCGCGCTGTATGAGCCTGAAGTCATTGAGCGCGGACTAGATGTAAATGATTGGGGACAGACAACAAAACCGGCAGACCTCACTATCCGATGGCACAGGCCTGTGATGGAGGAGATCCAATTCGCCATTGAACTTTTCGAATCCCAGACGGGCTCGGCAATGCGCCGGTTAGAGGCTCTTATGAGTGACAAACCGCCTGTAAGCAGAGGAGGCAAAAACAAGGAGTGGTCTGATGAGACGTCTCGCCAGTTGAGTCAACTACGATTGGTTATCTCAGGCATCGCGACTCTATTTGATCCGAAAAGAGCTTCGAGCAAGGCTAACGGCCACGCAAACTCCAACATTCCCAATGGAGATGGCGATGATGTTCTCATGCAGGATGATGACGATGACGACGACTCTGCAGAAGCTAATGATCCACTAGCAGAAGCTGGCGAGGATGACGAGACAAAGCCTCAGTTTAAGTATCAAGCAGGCTATTTATTGACCCCTGGCACGCCTCTATATGACCGCATACATACTCTTCGAGATGACATAGGAAGACTATTGTCAAGAACGCATTCATGGCTGAATACTCACCAAGAGGACGATGTTGCGTGCTTCACCGCGCTCTACTCCGCCTATCGTACTTGGATCACCGACGTCGGCTTCGAGCGGTCCGCGCATCCATTGGACCGTCTTCTCCGGCTTTATAAAGCAGATATAGCTCCATTCAAAATAAGCGGTCTCCGCAAGCATTACCCACGTCCTTTGCTTATAAAGCGAGCGGACGGATACCAGCAGCAACGTGTGAAGCATAACTCGACAGTTCGACGTAAGAGCGAATTAGACAAACAACTGCTCCTTGATCTCGCCGAATCATCAGTTTCGTCATACGCTGATGTGCGTAGAATAGCGCAAGGTGCACAGGATGCTTCAGTTAAGGCATTGATCGGAGGCAGATCTCTGGTCATTCCTGTCATCCTACAGAAGTTCCGCAAGGCTCTGGATGAAATGGACCACGATAGAATAAAGGGAGCCATGTATACTCTACTGTTCACCAGTCTTTTGAAAACACTGATGAGAGACTGGCGCTTTGCTCCGGACATGATGCGCCTATATATCAAAGCTGCCGGGGTTGACAAGGCATCCATCCAAACTCTTGGTACTACCGCCGTCTATCCACTCATTGAGTTTGGCAAACGATTCGAGCTGATGGTCATCACGGACGATGAGATCGTAGATTTGATCAAGCCAGACGAGGACTGTTCAGGTGCCATTGAAACGAGACATGAGTTTATTGTCAAACGGAGAGCGAAAGTGGAGAAGAAGAAGGCAAGCCTTGGGCTAGAACTAATAGAATTAGCGAGAGAATCTCACTGGAAGACGGCCAGTCGCTGCGCCATCTTTGCCACCAATCTTTGCATACGCTTTGACGGCATCGCACCCCCGCAGTTCATTCAGCTTGTCGCCAGCGGCACGAACGACCCTCATCCCGGCTTGAGGGCAAATTATCTGTCGGCCTTTTCACTACTCTTTTCTGCCATCGATCAACGGGCCGTATATAAACACAGCTACCGGAATTATCTTCTCGAAAAGGAGTACGAAACAAACAAGATATCTGTACCTGTGCCCAAAGGCGACGCCGAGTTTACTGCAAAATATCTGGATGACTTCAACCACCCAGAAAGGGCGGAATATTTAGTCGACGCAGATTATCCCGGCTGGCTAGTGTGGGGAAAGAGCTTTCACGCATCTAAAGAAAGGTCTAAGAGGTTCGATGGTTACGATGACGTAGAGAGGGCTACCAGGAAGCATATCGGCGGTTTACTCACTAGGCAGTGGCTTGCCAAGTTCTTCGATCATCTGAAGCAAGAGCCGCGAGATGCCACAGCAGACCGGTTCAGAACCGCAAATGTGGTGCTCCTTATGCATGTGTTCGATCTTATGCATGCTGGAGAGACTGAGGTCAAATTCGAAGATGTCAAAGAACTGACGATCGAGGTCTACGGCGATGGCAGTGACAAGCACCAGCATCGGGCAACCGCCGAAATATTGGGGGCCATGCTCGTTGGCTTACCTGAGTCTCCCGCTGAAACGCGAAAGCCGGTGTGGGCATTTGTGTTACCGCTAATTGTAAACATATTTGCGGATAGTCTAACGCCCGAGAACCAAACATACTGGGTTACTTTCCTTCACTTTCTTCTAGATAGCAAAGACCCCCGGCGAGCACATGACCTGATAACCAAGCTGAGCTCCTTTCGCCTCGACATGAACTCAAATGCAGCTTTCAAAGAGTCCTCCAAGGTACAACTGCTCGAATTCATGATTAATGATAATGGATGGCATTTTCGACTGGAGAAACCTATCCTCGATGATTTCCTGGCGCATATCGATCACCCGTACAAGTCGGTTCGCGAGGCGATGGGTCGTGTTATTGCTACAATATATCGCACCCGATATCACGAGTCGTTTGAAAGTGTTGACATCCTCCTCGAGCAAAATAAGGCAGAGTCTAGCATTGGCATCCGACCCTATAAGCCAACCGAAGAGTTCGCCGCGACTGTGAGAGATGTATTTGACCGCTTGGAGGTGTGGCGGCAACAACGCACGCCTGGCCAACAAACGCCGTCATCATATACCTCAGGGTCTAAAACAGTCCTCACGTGGCTCGACAACACTTTATCGTCACAGGAATGTACACAGTTGATCCCTTTCTTTCCGGACCCATTTGTCGACCAGCTGTTGCATATGATGGATGTAAAAGAAGACCCGGAATTGATGCGCCTTGCATACCACGTGTATCGTCATTTGCCAAACATCCCATTCCGTACTGGAGAGGATGGTCCTTTCATTGCGGCGCTAATCCGTCTAGGCACAACATCTACAAGTTGGCATCAACGGCTTCGCGCTCTCGTCAACATGCAGGTTATATACTTCAGACGCCTGTTTCTCATGGATGCGACGCAAAGAGAGCTCCTGTTTGATGCAGTTGGTGATATGCTAGGAGATACCCAACTCGAAGTGCGGACTGTGGCTGGTGCTACGCTTGCAGGCATGATAAGGTGTTCTCCTGCAGCTATTCGCAATCCCATCATTGCTACTTTGAAGTCGCGTTTCGAGAGTCAGCTGGCGCATAACCCAATGCCAAAGAAGAAGTCACCCGGCACGGAAACCCCATCAGGTGACACGCAAAAGGTCGTCAGGAGACACGCTGCTGTTTTAGGTCTTGGCGCATTGGTCGAAGCCTTCCCTTACGCAACTCCGCCTCCAAGTTGGATGCCAGAGGTTCTGGCTCTCTTAGCCAGACGCGCAGCGAGCGATCCTGGCGTAATAGGAAAGGCTACAAAAGGCATTCTGTCCGAGTTCAAAAAGACGAGGCAGGATAGCTGGGCCGTTGATCAGAAGGTTAGTAGATAATCACCCCAGTATTCACTACTTTCGAACTAATGTTATTTTTCTCTCAGTATTTCACCCCCGAACAGCTTGAAGACCTTGAAGGCGTTCTTTGGAAGAGCTATTTCGCATAACGGCGTGATCGGAAAGGAGGGCAGCCTATAACGGGAACTCAACGATGAGCGGGTGGATGTTATCACCTAGATATAGAACCAACGGGGAGAGGCGGGAAATAGCATAGGATGGAATAGGTTTACAGTGGCACCGGCTTGGTCAATTACCATTGTGCGACAATAATCTATATTATGGCGTGCTTCATTTCCCTTTAGAGGCTAGAGGGTACTCGAGAGTGTCCGCGGTTTAGGACACGGTGGATTATAGGAGATCTGCGGCATTACATAAAGTCAGTTGATCATGTATGATGGTAGCACGTCTCTGGTAGAAGCATAAAGTGCAGACAGTCACTTTCGGTAATTCATCCTTGTATTCAGTAATTGGTCCGAGTCGCTGCCTAGGTGGTGTCGGCCGTGGCATATCCTACGGGTTATTTTTGCTGATGATCAGCCGACTATTCCGTTTCTTTCTCGACGACAATTCTAGGTACCACCACCCTTTACTTAGCCCTTCCCACTAGTTATGTTCTTATATAGAATTCTCTCCCCGTTCTACGCTTGGCCCAACACCCAGATTGAGCTGGGTGTAGTCAGTCCAAAAGGAGTAGGGCTTATTTGATATCATGTGACATGTGCACTTACCCGTCGGTGCCTCTCACGCTGGCAACGCCTCGTAATCGGGGAAATATCGCTCTTGGATGCGGCGCGCATACTCCAGCAGGACGGGAAAACTCCTCAGATCAGCTTGCGAGCCAGGTCCGCTTTACTTAGAAGTTAGTCATATCTTCTTGTTGGACCTATGAGATACATTCCAAGCCAGCCGACATGAAGGGAAGACACAGAAAGAGGTAGGGTAGTAAGGAGGAAGACAGAAGGAATGAGGCTTACGCGGTACACAGCAAAGTCGACACGACGAACCCGAACAGCGTAGCGTCGACCTCGGTCGGCTCGGGGCCGCCCAGCACCCAGAACGGCTCCTCCCCGCTGCTACTACTACTGGCCCCCATGATCTTGGTCTTGGACTCGAGCACCAGGTCCGCGAAGCTCTCCCAGATCTCGCGCCGGAAAAGCGCGATCTCCTCGGCGCTGAAACGTCCCGTGCCTTGCCCGTGGAGCGTCGCCACCGTGCTGCGGTAGATCATGGACGCGACGAGGACGCGGACCGGCCAGGGGAGGGCCCACAGCACGTGGTCGCGCATCGTGTAGTAGTTCTGCGTCCAGCGCTCCCAGGTCTGCGGAGGCGTTTCATCATTGCCTGTCAGCGTTGCAGTTCAGGAAGGATAAGGAGGATGATGAGAGCGGTGATGGTTATGGTTATGGTGAGGGTGTGTGCTATGGATGCGGGATTTTGATATATATATGCGGGCGCGTACGCACGCACGTCTTCGTGCATGCATGCATTCATGTATGCAAAGGCAAGGAGAAGCACTTGCTCATGTGATTGTGGTAGAGATAGGTAGTGTAATGCAATATAATGCAGAGAGGCAAGCAGGCTGACGAGCATGTAGGGTAGTTGTCTCAGCTTACGTGATACGGCGACAATTTCTCCTCGAGCAGGGCCCTGAGGGCGAGGTCGTGCGCGCGCTCCGTCTTAGACAGGCGCGCGTGCAGATCCGGCAGCCTGCCGCTCTCGCATAGCGCCTTGATGATCAGCGTCGAGTCCCCGAGCGTCTCGGTCTCTGGGCCCCCCTGAATGCCGGTGGACGGCGATGATGATGATGATGACGACGGTACAGCTGCTGGTGTAAGCGTGATGTAGGGGATCTTCCCCTTTGGCCCTGCGCGCGGCGAGCCTTCGCCTACTTTGTACGGCACGCCTGCGAAACGGAAGCGGGCTTCGAGCTTGGTGACGTAGGGCGACCAGACGAAGTTGGGCTCAGCTTTGAAACCGCGGTATACGGTTATTGTGGACATTGTTCGGTGATATAATTGGTGAGAGACGTTGAGATGGCTGTCAGAAGGGAGTTGCGCTATTGTAATTGAATTACTGTTACAACTTCAAGATAGCGCGGACGTGAATAGATTATTCGACAGAGAATAGATGACCTAATATATATATACAATTCAATTCACGATTTTGATTTCTTCAGCAACATCACCAACTTGCACATTAAAGCCTTGCGACGCGCCGCGCTGTTCGGTCGTCGGCCGAAGAAGTGGGCAGTACCGAAAGTTGATAATCTCTATAAAAAGCAGAGACTAGCCCTACCCCGTGTGAGTCAAGTCCACCTCCCTCGGGGAGAGATGCTAGACCATTTCAGACGCCGTGTGGGGATTGGCATTCATCCTTCGGACTTCTTTAGATGTCCAGATGTCCAGAGATTCGGGGGCGAGGTCAGTGCCGTAATGTAAGCAGAGTCGTTTATGTGTAGCTTTCTCTAGCTAGTCCTTCAATGGCAATTGGCGTTTCTTGGTACCATGTCTTAGATAGAAAGTTGAAACTTGTTTGTTTCGTAGTTCGGGTGGTCTAACCCCTCAGTGAGCTACAGAGTAAGTGGGAATTGGAGACAGAACTCCAAGAGAGATTAGAAACAACAAGCAATTGCCACTTAGGTTGCGTAGAGATACAGGAGGATAACAGTCTCCTTATTTCCTGGCGCACACTTGATGCTTATTAAAGCTTACCAAACAGCTGTGAAAGCTCTGTGTGCAAAATACATACCTTTTCGCTGCCAGTAAGATGTGGGCATAGCGGAAAATGGTGATACCTACTTAAGCAGTGGAGCTTTGTGGCTTACTAGTCGCCAATCTGGTAGGAAACTATCGCACAAACGTAACCACATACCCATGAGAACTTAACTATACACGCGGCAAAACTTAATCTAAGGACATATAGTGGGAGGCCTCAGTCGCAGCAGAGTCACAATGGGCGAAAATACGGAAACAGACAGCCACAGCGACGAGGCGATCAAGTCGCATATTGAACACCTCGTGCGCACGAACTTGCCCAATTCGGCTATATACAACTTCCTCCTCTCGGACGTGAAGATCGTGTTCGCGACGAAGGGGACCGTGAAGGCGCGACTGACGCTCACGCGGAATCACATCAACTCAGGCGGAGGCATACACGGAGCTGTCTCCGCTGCTATCACCGACTGGGCCGGGGGCATGGCGATTGCGACCTGGGACCTGCGGGCAAAGACAGGCGTCTCGGTCGACATCCACGTGCGCTACTTGTCGTCGGCCCGCGAGGGCGACGAGATCGAGATCGAAGGAACCGCTGAGAAGGTCGGCGGGTCGATCGCCTTCACGCGCATCGTCATCTCCAAGGTCGTCGACGGGGTAGCTGGCCCCATCATCGCGAGCGGCACGCACACGAAGTACGTAAAGTTGCGCGAGCCGCCCAAATAAGACTGGCTGCTCCCGGTCTGGTCTGGTCTGACTCGCCCCGGGACGGGAAGAGGGTAGCAGCAGGCATGGCTGCGGTGGCGGTTTTCCTCGTTCGGATGGCAGAGAATTCCATTTTGGGGTGGTTATGTCTTTTTTCCCTTGGCCATAGAGCAATCTAGACACGACAGACACGGCACAAGATGTCGCGCTATTGCAGACTACTTATATCAAATACCTTATAAGACCTGGGGGGTTGAGGATCGATGTAGGATGAAAGCTTTTTTTTTCTTTGACAGATCCGGTTTGCCAACCCAATAGCCCTCTTCCTTTAAGGACTGGGATGGATGAGGGACCATCGTGCTCTTTAATGCTCCCCCCTCACCGGCCCCAGAGTCCACACCCTTTAGATTCCTGAGTTGGCCGCGCACGCTACCATGTACCATAGATGCGCTCGAGCGTATGCTACCCTACGCATGTTGTACAGATCTAGGCTTGTCGGATGCTCGCATGGCAGTCATTCCTCTAGCGTAGCGCTGTGCGCACGGTAAGCAAAACGGTCGCGGGCCGGGAAGTGTGATCGTTGAACCATCTATGAATCTGTCTTGGATCTCGGAATTCGGTCAGCTTAGCCCCCCTAGACTTACCACCTCTGATAACTAGAGAGTCGTCCTCTGCCTACAATATCTGGATATGCGATGCAATCTGAGGATCCCCCATATCCGCCTAACAGTCACCACCGGTCGACGTAAACAACTGGCTGGTATGCGTACCATAGTAGTTCAGACAGAAGCCTACCATGAAGTGTAAATGTATGGCGTAATTACCCCTCATGTACACTTTTCGAAATAAATTTACATACATATAGCCATAAGCAGCCACAAAACTAGCTTATGACAACGGCATTACATCATGCATATCTGTGTGTGTCCACGAGTGAAGTCTTCGCTACGTACATGGTAGTTCTCAGCCTACGTAAAGGGAGGCTATTCTAGCTATTAGAGGTGGCACTTCTAGGTGGGCTGGGTAAGGAATGCCAGAAGCAGTAAAGAGGGGATGGCGCGGGGAAAGGCCGCAATATAAACCCCAGTAACGATGACAAAAAAGGAGTGAAACGTTCGCTGCGGGCAAGATGCGAGATGCGTTTTTTCTTACCGAATCAAGATATTGACAACGCTGGTTCGGCTGTCGAAGCCTCCAACTCCGCTGTTTCCGGAGAGGGACGCCGCTCGGTACCGATGCCTGCGCGTTTACCAAAATAGCGCGTTCTTTTCAAGTCTATTATACATATGTGCGTGCAAGGATCGTGCAGCTTATGAAAAGTCTCTTACATATATCACCTTCACCCGTCACCAACCCGTCTGTGCTGCAAGGTAAAGAAGAAAAAAAAAAGACTCAAAAGTACTGGGTTGTTAAATGCGAGTTATATGCAAAGTTGAGCCAACACTTTATGTGTATGAGCATGTGACACGCCGTGGTGCCCGGATTCCTACGCCGAAGTCGCAAGGGCATTACGTTACTAAAGCCAGTCAGCAGCGGGAACGCGACCGTCTTTGACCCCGGATCCTCTCGCTCTCGGTATTGTCTGGGAGAGGAAGACATGGGGCGGATGTTATTGTAGCATCAAACTGTCAAGACCACAGCACTCCCGGTTTACGACGCTGGTCGCATCACCGGTTATCCAATATAGGAGATGGGTTATACATGAGTTAACTATAGCCGTTACATTCGTTACATATCTCTATAAGCTTTGTGAAACCCACTACATACTCAGTAGGCCTGTACCGAATGTTACCCATATACGCTATGACGTGCAGCATATCCAACACAACATCGGATTCTCGAGTCGGATTGAGCGGCTAGTTGATTTAATAGGTGTTATATAGGAGTAGCGTAGGCTATAGGTATATCGCGTTGTATGTAACGTGCAACCTTCTCCAGAAAGGTGTGTTACACGGTAGCAACAGGTACAGCAACTTATAGGCATTCTAATAAGTAGATCGAATTGAGATGCTGGTAGTAATATGTGAACATCAGGGCTCTTCATGCTTTACGATTGAGTAACATTCACTTAACTATAATTATCTAGCATCTCGGACACATAAAGATCCGGCGTCTAGTGACCTTCTCAAGCTTGTTTTGGGCATGGCGTGAGAGAAGTGAATATCGGATTTACGCCATTACCGTTCGAGAGTAGAGGTGAAGCTGTTCCGAATCTGACTGATTAGGTTAAGTCATCGACGATTGAAAGCAGGGTTAAACTCAAGCTCAACCAGAAAGCATAAATGAACTCTTTGAAATCCCTGATTCTCCTACTCTTCGCCTCCAACAACATGGGTCGAACTTCGCCCTTATACGTTAGGAGACCCTCGATAGTCCTGATAAATTCAATGTCATTTCATACATCACAAGTACATCTCACATTCTTAAGCCCTCTGCAGGGGCCATGGGGAGAAATGCTCATTCTTAAAAGCCGATGGGCCGAGCAAGGGACCAATTACTATGGAATGCGTCAAGACTGTAACTCGTTCTTGCAGAACTCCATGCGAATGGAATAAGACTATGCGGTACTAGTAATATAAATTGAACTGCCGAATTTGCTCGACGTAACCTAACTGGAAGAATACAGCTGGTAGTATTTTCGTTACTCATGACTCTTGTTCGTGCAGCCCCATGCTTTTGCGTTGTGATAACTATCGTCAGATCCGGATACAGTATTGTCGACTCAGAGCGACCTCTTCTTTCTGTGCGCGTACCGGTGTATGCTTACATGTGACAGTTCCAATCATTACAGAAGAACATTAACCTGTGTATAGTCTAGTCGTAGCCATCAATACCCTTTGATGAATATTTGCGTGATAAGCTATGATTGACCCCCTTCTAAGAGTCTATTGAGCCTCATATATCATTCAAACTAAGTAAGTTAACATACTAATTTCAGGAAAAGTTCTAATCGCATTGCTCGAGTGTTACTACTACTTGATGATAGAGAGATCTCCAGTCGTTTATGATGTTCGAATGGTAATTAACCACAATTTAGTAAAGAAACGAAACTCAGCTAACTTAAGGTGAGTTCAGTACCTTAACATGGAATAAGCATAAAAGTAGAGAATCTTCGTACGGCGTAAACCGTTTCATTACTAGTATGAATAGGTGCTTTTTTTTTTATTTTTTATTAATCTTTCACATATTTTATATACCGGCTGAACGATCCGCATCAGGTTAAGCTTAGCAGCAAGACAATATCATCCGTAATATCGGACATATTCCGAGTAACCATTTGGATGTGAAATGAGAGAAAGGGGTATTCAGTACATAATGATCAACATAGAATCCGCCATCATCTGCGAAGCCCATATAGGTTTTAACACTTCGGCTAAATATTGGTGGGCAAGCTGTTGCATGGAGTGCGATATTGAGTTTGACGGCAATAAGGTGTACCTAGCACCAGGGTTTAAGCAATCCAGGTTAATACCGCGTGATTACATGTAATTAGCAGAAACAGTAGAGGAGTTATATACAGTATCGATTGGTAGTGTGACCCGAATGTGGAAGGAGAGTCATATGAAATGCCAAAGAGCGTTTCAAATCAAAAGTGTCATGTTGTTTTGACGGCTACCGTAACTATAGAGTGCGTATGATACAGCATGCTTAAGCGCATATTATATGGTAGCTAGCTCCAAGGTAGGAAAGGCCAATCTAGAAACTGATATTCACGTTCATAAACTTGAAACATCCAACCGAAAGAAGTTCATGCTTGACTATCGATGTAAGAGGGTTACGAATGCTTCTGTCACCAATGGATGATATCACAAACCTGGACAATTCGGCATAGACCAATCGTCAACTACGTAGTTAAAGAGATGGGTTACCTGAATAAGGTAAGGCCCAAGTGCTTGGGCACCTCTAGAAGCACCAAATCAAGGTGAGGGAACCATTGCTGCTCGAGCGTTAAGTATGCTTGAAATACAGAGAATAAAGCAGAAAGCGGAAGTGACTAATTGAAGAGTTCGTAATGGTTAAGACCACGTCTCCCCAGATATTCACCTGTTACAATTCGCTGAAAGGTTAAGAGTTTACTGGCAGTACTCAGGCTGACACGGTATGGGCATGAAAGGCGAAGCCAGACCAGGTTTCTCAGGTGGCATTGACCGGGAAAAATGACCCCTCTCTGAAATCAACACATACTCCACGGCGGGGAGGGAGGATAGCGGGTCACGTCGATTTATTGTAGCGTGTAAACTTCTATCAAAGGCCTACAGTCGTCGCGTAATCAGGCGTAAGATACACCGCTTTTTCAGGTGCTCTTCTGGTGTCAATATTGGCATCTTCGGGACTTTCTGAAGCATGCTGGTCCGGGGTAGGGGAAGTTACCTATTTCATACTAGTCAACGGGAAATTGTTACTGTCAGATAGTATCTTGCATGAGCCGGGTTTAAGAGGACGGGCATCCTAGTCCAGAAGCTACTCTCGTCACAGTAGCTGCAGCGCGCCGATTGGCCTGAAATGAGATCCCGTAAGCGAGATAGGTGTTGGGGTTTGATCGCACGTTCGTTCTGCGTTGTAATGTTCTTCTGTTTTGTACAGGCTCCCACATTCCTCATGATTTGCTTCCTATATCGTCTCGAGTTCGGCCTCTTACAACCCACCTCCTACAAGCTTCAACATCTTATCCGACATGTATGCTACTGTACGCATGTAATTGTCAGCGCTAGGGTAGGTAACAAGTAGTAGCCGGCATACTAACCTGGAGAAATGAGGCCTGTGCGTTTGCATAAACCCACTCGCCGAAAACATCCTTCGGAGATTTTTGCTAAGCTTCTGCCGAACCTGAATGCGGGCGAGTTACATGGGTACAATCTAAACTCGCGCGGGCAGCGTAGGTGAGATGGGTAGAGCGTCCCCTGTGTCGTGGAAAGAGACACCAAAGGTCAGGGCTAGATTTTGGTTCTCCATTGATTTTAGTTGAATCTTGCACTTATACGTGGCTGTGAGGGATATCTGCTACTGTCCTCGGTAGGTCAAAACGATTTTGGAATAGAAAAGTACAGTATATGCGACAGTGGAAAGTGTGCTGGATCACCCTTGCAGAAGAGAAGAAGCAATTTCAATATATACCGCGTACATAAGAGAAGTATGATAATAACCTTAAACCTTTATTTTGACAATGAGTAGTTATTTGGATACCTAACTAGTTAGTAACGAGTACTGCTTAAAAGACAGGTCTGTGCTGCTTTTCTCAAACGTTCGAGGTGTGGCGAAATGAGCTTGTCAAGTGAACTTGTTCTTGACAAGCTCTTCCGCGGGGCGGTAACTCTAGCGGCTCGGGAATTGGCTCCTGGCGTGCCTGAGATAGGTAGCCTAAGATTTTAGCGTAGGCTATTGTTCAACGGTCAAGCTAACGCATCAAGATCTCTGTCGTTAGCATAGCCGGTACGCTGCCGCAAGATCTCCGACATCATCGGTTCTGATAGAAGGCAAGCCAATTCTGGACAGTGGTGAGATCTGAAAGATTGGGATGAACTGGGCGAAGGGGGTTAGAAAGTCCCCGGATTAATGCCAAAATCAGACCCGAATACTCCGCAGAATACTGATCTTCAAGACCTGGTAATGATTGAGCGGCTCCATAGGATAGGAATCGTGACGGTGCTGTATTTGACTGGAACTGATCCACCCGTCGAGGGGTAACACCCGATTATTTCTGTTGGAAGCGAACGCACGTTGAGTGATGCATGCGTGGCTGAGGATCGAGACCGCTTGACCGAGATGCTGGGCAGACAGGCGACAGGCAGGTTATCGGCAACCATTCGTCAAGATCAGATTACCTTACCAGGAAGCCTGGCGAAACACCTCAACCGTCGGACCGAAAGGGGTCTATAAGCATATCCTTATGCATCATGGTGTTACAGGGAACGATAAGTTAGAGTAGCCGTAGATCCCGTCTGAATTTATCGGCCTGGTAATGGTCCTAGATGAGGACATCAAGAGGCGAGAACCTTAATTGAATGATGTCGTATTTACTGCGGTCCCAGATGATACCCCTTGCGTAGGTGTTCGCCCTGTTTCCCTGTTGCTTTCCCCATCCTCTTCTCTTATTTTCTTTTCTCTTTCTTTTCTCTGTATGATGACGATCCCTCGATAATCGTGGAAAAACCTGCCTAGAGTGTGAAAATAGATAGTAGTCGATGCATTTGAGACTGGCTGACTTCTCTATACTAGTAAAACGATGATCAGAACGGATAAGAAAGAAAGAGATGCCGAGTCTAGGTACTCGAACCAATTGAGAGTGTATGGATTTGAGTTTGTGTCGAGAGGTTACGCATCTATACTATGTAAGTAACTGCACTGTGACTGGATTATCAGCCGTGGTGAACACAGTAAGAATTCGACAGCAACAACATCGACACATAGGTATACCGTACCACAGCTGGGTACCTTTACGTATCTCCAGGGTTTAAACACACGCTACCTATGTTGGGCTTAGTTCACGTGCTCGACACTACTGCGGGTGTATGCGGCAGATCTTACACCACAACTGCGGGAGCTTTTCATCCCATCATGCCTTAAGACTCCCGCTTGATGTGTACGCATAGTATATGCCCAATCCTGTTTTTCTCACCTCCACCACCTCAGAATGTCCCATCCTCTTCGAATTATCGCTCTCATCACCCCTTCTGCTTGTCGCTCAACGACTGTTCTGGCAGTAAACACTCCCGGGTACTCGACTTGTGAGCTTCCGCTGGCCTTCCACCTTCGTTGCCGGTAATCCTTGCTTGAGCTGTATGCAATTCCACTGTGGCTATGCCGGATCACACCCTTTTGCAGCTGCTCAGTTCACTGATAGGTAGTGTAAGTAGTGTACATTGTGTACACGAGTACACGATGGTGTACATGATTTCGGAACACACCCCACTGGCAGGGACGTTCCGAGAACCCCTGGCGCTGTCATGTCATGTGTCCTTGTGTAGCATATGCTAGCGTATGCATGGGGAATGGCTACACTTCTTCGCTGTCTGCGTTGTTCTCCTCCAACATACCACAGTAGCAGCGAACATGCTGTATGCGGTCATGTCAACGGCACAGGCCTGCTGCTATTACCCGTCTTGGACGAACGACACTAATCGTGTATACAGAATTGGTCTTTTTGGTACTCTGCGGCTCTGCTTCGAAGTGGATGGATGTCCTTATTCGGCAGGTTGAGGTAGTTACTTTACGGCATTGTAAGCCCCCTTCCCCTTTCAAGAAGAGAGAGTGACTAGCCCCATCTAGTCAAATTGCTCCAAACGCTCGCTGCCTGCTGTGCGCTACTTACTAGTGTTGTCTAGTAGCTTACAACGGTTACTGCCTGTATCAAGCGGCTTGCTTTGCCATGTCACAGATCGAAGGGGTGAGGGCAGTCTAGTGTAGAGATCACTGGTAGCCATGTTGCTACCAGATACTCAGGCAGGCAAGATGAGATCCGCGTACACCATACCCATCCTAACGCCGCGACGTATCAAGCTCGAGTCGCCAAACCCTTTCCTCACCGGCCCTGTGCGGTGGGCCGACAAGCTGGTGCACCAAAAGCGTTGTAGCTCTTCAAAAAGGCTTTATGCTATCTCGGTAGAGAACTACCCCAGGAAAGCCCCTCGCCTGGACTAGGAAAGACACACCTTTTAAAGACGTGAAATGACAGCGGTGCAAGGTTCGACTAATACTGTAGGTCTGTCCGATCGTCCGCAGCCGCCGAATTCCAGTTGGCACCCACTCGCTGAGCTGTTGTCCTCTGGGATCTGGGCCATTGTGAAGACTCCCCCCAGCGCAGTTTTAGACTTACTTCAGAAATGTCATATTGAGGTGCAGAAGTACGATCGCACATATAGCTTAGAGGTGCTTCTTCTGATCAAGGTATGAGAGCTCCTAGAATACGCTTTCCAAGGGCAGAATCACGCCGAGCTCAAATACGTGGGCGGCGGCTTCGGCCCCATCCATTAACAGGCCCCTGCATTGAGATGCGCCTCTCATTTGCCGCCCGAGGTCCAAATTCCAATCCCTACCACTACATGTCGGCTATGTTGATCATGGACAGTGGGCTGCTACTGTGACGAACTGTGCAAATCATGCTATCCTGACAGGCTTTATTTATCGTTGGCAACCAAAAAATTCCACATTTACACGGCAAGTTATATTAGTGTACCTCTACTCGTTAGTCAAGCGCTGGACTACCGTAGGTGGCGCCCAGCCTTCCCATAACCTGCCATAATTAACCCCAGAACGGCCTGAATTTCTTTGCTGTTGATGTTGCAGTTTGGCTCCATCCATGCCCCATTATTCCGCTCGACGAACGCAAGCTGCCCTAGCCTGCATATGCTCGAATAATTCTCACGTGTAATAGTGTGATAGGCATTTCCTATATACTACCTAGCCATATCCCAGGCTCATTTGTACACAGTACTCCTATTCCCGTGATACCCCTAGTGTCAATAATATCGTTTGTCTGTATGCTCGACTCATAGTATATACTGGAGCTTTCCACAACTCCTTTTAGCGCTAAGGACGGCTCCATTAGTCATATCCCAATTCATGTCTGTGTCTGGCTGGGATGGGTCTACCCGTGTTAGCATTGCCGTCATGCCGTTCCGGAGCAAGGGTTCGGATGTTGAACTATCCAGTGTTCGTACGCGTAACAGCGTTGAGATTGAGTCCTCTATGAAAGCTTTGTAAGAGTAGGACGCGGAGAGCATGAACTCCTCAGCTTCCGCCGCACAGACAGACAGAACCAAATCTTATGTACACCTCGTAAAAGGTCCTGCTGTGCTCTGAATGATAAAATCACACCCCTGTCTTTTCTTCTCGATAGTCCAGACGTCCTTGAACGGTCGGCCTAGAGGTACTGTGTTGTCAGGTACTCGTCCCGTCTAATCCCTGTTTATTAATGTATGTGTACCACGCATCCCACCATACCATGACATGAGTGATCGACGCCAAGTAGCGACTATCGACCTGTCCACGAGCAAAGTATTGCAGGTACAAGATCTGTACCGACGTAGACAGAGACTGGGGTACTCTACCTTGCCAACAAGTGTACACTGGACTCCTGGAACTGACCCTGGTAGGTGGAGTGACATGCCTCGTGAGTACGTTCGCCTAGACCAGGTTAATTCGCGTTCTTATCACCTTGGGATTTGTGTTGGAACTTATTCTTTGAAGCTATAGCTGTGGTCAGACCATTAACAGTTTCCGTACTATGTATGCTTCTGTCATGCCTCCCCAGATTAGGACATCCATCACCCACTACAAGTACCGACCTGGACACCCATGACAGCGTAGGAGACTGACATAACTTCTCCACTCGCTTGGAAGCCAGCTTTTGTATCTATCCTACTGCGGCATTGCCCACTTCGACATATTTAACATCAACCCAGCAAATTCTCGTTACGAGACAAACACGATCGGACCAGCTTACTTACTTGCGGAGATAGACTGCCGCCAAGGGAGCCGCAAGAGTCTTAGAAACAGATATAGTATTTGACCGGAACGGGTCTCGTGTGTAGTAGCACCAAAATCCCAACGCCTTGGTCTTGCCTCCAGCCAAGTCCTGCTTTATGGCCTCGTCCTAAGACTTGTTGTCGGATATTTGCGGCACTTCGTGTTTGTAGCTTGGAATCGAAACCACCGATTGTGACCATCCTGAGACAACTACTTCCAAACCGTTCGGCTTCGCCACCTCTGACTACCACGAGACCATTTAAAGCTGCGCCTTATACGGACCAAGGCTTAGAAGGAAGGGAGGGCTGATCCGGGGAGGAGGAAGAAGCGATTTGGGAACATATACTCATACGACAGTACAGCAGAGGTCAACAAGCGCCGAAGGTTGAGGGTCGGTTTGCCTCCATTGTTCTGTCTACTGGAAGACCGGAGAGCCGATCTTTAATTGTTCGCAAATCCTTCTAGGTGCTAATACACTCTTCGGTCCAGGTTGGAAAGAAAGCACTTGCAGACACCTCGCCAATGAGTAAAAGTACGTTTATAGTCATCCCCAAATTTAGGATACGATCATACAACAGACGCTGCCTAGCCACCGACACACATTACTAGTCGCAACCGCCAAGTTCATCTACCGGCATCAACACAGAGCGATTTGAAGACATAGGACAACCAAAGTGCGATCTACCACGATATATAATCTCGAGCTCTAGCCACATAGGAGGGAAGATAGGATCGTCACGCGAGGTTGATTTGCGCCTTGCGGGGTTCGTCTTCAGTCGCACGAGCGCTGTCAAAACTTAACCACGTCCCATCTCACTCGACAGTGTTTTGCTCAACGATCTCTTCTAACGAGCCGTCAGACCTGTGTCTTTTAGGGCACTTCTTTTTAACTAAGCCTTGGTTCTCTCCTAGCCTTCAGCACTTCTGGTCTTCGATGGGACTTATTCGTGGCATCGCAACGCGACGGATTAGAAACAGGAGAGTGTTCTGGCACAAATCCAACGGTGGAGTTTGACATTATAAAGGGGAAAAGGTCCACTTCTCAGGCAAACCGCACCGGCGTGTCTATTCAACATTCTCGGTCATAGCTGCCACATCCCCTAGGTATCATAAAGGAGATTGAGCCCGCAAAGACACGTTCACGCCATTCGAGCCTGGTTTTCTCCTTGGTGCAAGGATCGACACGGACATCGTCCAAAAGAATTGTTCTTTCTCCTTTGTTCATCTGCATAATTCTTAGTACGATATTTCTGCAGCTGCAGTCGACAGAATGGCGTACCAGCAGTCTCCGTGGGCGCATATTCCACATTATGTACCAATGATGAGCTCAGGAATACAGAGTTTACCCAACTCGCAATCTCAGGCTCATCCACAGGAAACAAGCAGCAAGCAGTATGTCACATCCCAATATCTGCCCTCTGTTCGGCACAGTAATATCTCTCTGACAAGGAAATAGATTGGAAAAATACACTCTTTCATTTATGCAGCAACCATTACATGCGAAAGCCGCAAATGGGAAGGACAAAGGTAAGAATCACCAACGCCATACTTGCCCAGAATAACTGTCTGATCGCGCAATAACAAAAGACCGAAGACCCGTAGACCCCCCTCCCATTTTAAAGCTGGAAGTGGCGACAGATCAAGATCCTGACGGTGTATATAAACAAAGTAAGTTGGTGCGTCTTATTGGCAAGTTGAATCAACTCTAATATGATGCTAGGCCCGTATCTTATTGTGGTTGCATATCTCGAGTATGGTCCCGGCCAGGACCACGGTCCCGATGCAATGCCGCCGGCAAACTTGATGTCGGGTACAATGGTCTCGTCGTTACACCGGCTGAAAGATCCGGGTGATCAAGAAGGCGCTTTTTTTGTCTTCGGCGATTTGACGATTCGCCGTGAGGGCAATTACTGTCTCCGGTTCGATCTCTTACAGATGGAGTTTGGCGTCAGTTCGGATCCTGATTCGTTGGTCACCGTCACCTCCGTAACCAGCAACCCTTTTCGGGTCTACTCGCAGAAGAATTTCCCAAAGCAACAGAAAAATGAGTCTACGTTTCTCACCCGGTCCTTTAGCGATCAAGGCGTTCGGCTTCGCGTGCGAAAGGATTCAAGATTAAGTCTCAATCGGAAACGGACAAATGACAAAGCTATTGAAAAATACGATAGGAAGAGAATGGCCATAGAATCGCCGGGACAGGGGCGGAGACCTTCAACCCAACACAGATCGTCATTGGATTCTACAGAACAATATTATGAAGGAGATATGTTTGCGAACGAGCCAGCAAACAAACGACATAGAACGGGGTCTGGAGCGTTACAGACAGCAGAGAATGGACTCGAAACACGTTCTTGGGGTTCATATCAGCCAGGTTCTGGCTCGTCTTTTGCAAATCATGGATCTATGGGCTCTATTGGTACTGGACCGCCGACCTCTGCGTCAATGGGTGCTCCTCAGATGCCGCCGCCAACAACCCGGCTTGATACTCATTTCTCCTCCCTCCACACTAGCTCAAGCATGTTCCATTCACCAGTGGGGGAGCGCCAATCACCTGTCACTCCCTCACCCGTACACCAATCCCCCTTTGGTACTGCTGGATCGCAAAACTCTTCTATGGCCTATTTATACGGAACAAGCTTAGGTCAGAATAACAGTGCACAGCCGTTGAATCTTGCACCTGTCGGAGCTCACACACAGAGTGCAATGAGCACCCCTCGCTTAGCAGACTCATCACCGCGACCACATGCCCACCCAGCCAGCGCAACATCCCCAATGGGGGTAAACATATATGCAACAGCATCGCAAGCGTCCGCGCCGCCGCAACCCCGCCAACTTTCGTACAACACACCTACGTATCACCACGGCTTATCGAATGCGTTCGATCACAGCACTCTGCATGAGCACGGGATGAATACGCCTTTAACAGGGAATATGCCGCCTGATAGTTTAAAAGGTGGATATGCCGATGTTTTCAACGGAGTCACCGCAAAATCCGAGTGAGGTTAGAGCTCTGAGCTAATACCTGCAGGCGGATTGATGTGATCACCATCCCTAGCGCAAAGCGCGAATTTCCGGCTGACAATAGGCGGTTAATGGTGAAGCAGACTACGAAATTCCCTCTCCCCCAAAACTTTTGACACTGTTTGAGGGGCGTCTACTCGATATTTTGATGAGATTGAGACTATTCTATGAAGATTGAAGTATACAAAAGGTGAAGGAGATCTACATTCTAATAGTTATTTTCCGCTTAACCGGAGGTTGGAATGCATTGTTCTGGAAGAAAGATACCCCACGGCGGTTGTTCTGTTTCGCGCGCTATTATCCACGCACCACTATTCTTTAACATGTCACGATACGAAGTCCGAATAATAATACCATCTAAATTTGCAAACACGTATGTTTCTGGAGAGTCGTGAGAACCATATGGCTCAATAATAGCCTGCCTAAAGTAACTTTGGGATATTAGTGACACGATGAATTCCCACTACTGATATTGTGTGGCTGACTTAGACTCAGCGCAAGCTTTGATCCCACGAACATCTGCAGACCTTAATAGTAGCATAGATACCTATCTCAACGCACACATAATTTCTTCAGCTGCCTAACATCTCCACTACTCTGTGTGGCGCTAGGAACGAGCCAGATGCAAGCTGTGAATGGAACATGTGGAGTAAGTTAACGTCCCTACGCCGTATATCCTCGGTTTCTACTGTCGACGGTGAGCCTGATAAGATTACAAAATCAGAAGATTAATACATGTATTACTGGTAGAGTATGGTCACGTTATTACGAAGTTGTATTACTCCCAGACGTTGGATTTTGCTGCATAAATGAAGTATAGCCTGACTGGCCTGCTCGTAGCGAGTAACTATTAACAACTTTAGCCTGCTTACCATCTGCTTGAGGTGTTCTTCTAGGCTCTATCACATTTATTATGTACTCCAGCTTACCAGTGTCTCCTATTTCCAGCCGGTCGCCCAAGCTCGGTGTGCCGCGGCCGCGTATCGGCAGCATCAATTCATCTCACGCCCAGCCGCGAAATTGACAAATCTAGCGATTTGAACACTACTTCGTTGAATGTCTTAGTTCTAGATTATCTCGTAGTTTCTTTGATATCAATGAGAATCGTACGAGTGTGCTGCGCGGCCTAAAGACTCAGGGGAACTAGCAGGTCTTAACTCGATGTTTTTGGGCATTACCAGTAAACCCCCAGTGCATGTACAAGCTAGCAATATCCCACACGCGGTACATTATTCCGAGAGGGCCCAGAGCCATGTTTCCAACAGTTTCGAATTCGTATTGACCAGGTTATGTGGATGGCATGCAATTACACCCAAAGGTCCAGATTGGTCCAGGACAGATTGTTACCAGCTTATTTAACCCCTCTCACCCCTCGCCGTCTTCGGTAACACGCCTGCCAGTGTAGATACTTAGTATTCGAGAAAATTACGCCAGCGCAACAGAGCCCCTCAAGAAAAGAGTGGACCATTCTCTGACCGGATCTGCAGGTAACCCCATTCTTGAGTAGGACGCTTACAAAGGGATGCAAGCCGACTCGATGCGTGCTATACACTTAGCTCGCCAAGTCAGCGCAGGGAAACCCCCCCGACATGGCAACATTGGTCCGGATACGTTCCCATTCGATAATGGGACCCCCATCATAATGCAGTCGTGGGGAACAGCAGCGCCCATACTTACAAAATTTAGTGAAAATCGGTGTCGAATCTATCACATGACAAGTTCAGTCTAAAATATAAATCAGAGACTCATTAGAGAGACAATCTCTTACAGTGTTCTACTAAGCGGCTACGCTAGACAATAGTCCTTGAGGAATCACTGAGATATAGGTGAGACAAGGCAAATCATCTGTTAACTGTTAACTGCTCGAGCGGGTGCCATCGAAGCAACATAACCTCCTTGTAGGTTCAATCTTGGGTAACACATAGTGGCAGCGTCTCAACTGATGTACACATCAAGAGGTAACTATCAAAATAGATAAGAATGTGTACATGGCGGCTCCCTAAGACTCCCCAGGCTTGCAGATCTAGCAGGGCGATGCCCACAATCTCAACCAGGTACTGTAGATCTCCGGTCTGAGAATAGAGTTTGCGACTCCCCTTGGTACCATCTTTTAAGGCTGAGCAACTACCGACCTCACCTCATTTGAATTCACTCGATTCGAGATAACAATGGAGATTCTGAATCTCTGTGAAAGTCATCACACAGGCAAGACCGCATTCCCTTAACTTATGTAGGTCAGGATATAGAATTGCCTTGAGACAAACTGCATATCCCATACTATTATATTAGCAACATTTTATCTTCTCGTTACTCAGAAACTCGCTATTCTTCTGCAATGCAGACTAGGAGCTTTGGGCCAGTCCCTCGGTACTTTCTTCTCTATTATATATATACACAGCATCTCCACCGCTGAGAGACTTGTTTAAGAAACCTGCAATGCTAATGCAGAGTTCATTTCCTGACCAATAATCACACGAGTCTTTTTGAGTTGCCAAAGCCCATGTTATTCCCCGGGTTCACAGTGTTTTTTTATACATACACTATATACGGAGTACTCTCCACGAGAACTCGACTAAGCCCTGTGCAGCCCTGGTACTGTGCCTATCTTCATACTCTCTATCCCAGGTCGTGCTGTGAGTTGAAAGAATAAGTATCATTAAAGCGCCCGTATACTATCCCCTTTGCCAACATCTATTGAACAGTCGTCTAGTGAAAACAAATAGCTGTGTGAGAGGTCGAATCTACTAGTAACTGACTAGATAGCTCTGACCGTATGCATATTATTGGGTGACCCGGAATTTTGATTGATCAAGTGGTTTACTGGGGTCATTCTGTCGGGCCTAGGGTCCGGAGGTATTTTTGCACCACATTGCACTGCATTTGACATCTGCCATTCAAGGTAACTCGAGAAAAAAATTCCCCGAGCCTTAGAGACAGTACTACTGTACTGTACTACGTAAGGAGACACAAATTAAGATAGAGCTACTTGCCCAAAACCATGTACTTAGCCGCAAGGAATACAATTCTGTGGCACAAAATACATTTCGTGTCGCACCCGCCGCACTACTCATTCTGTCACTAAATTACTTGAAGCCTTACTACTAGTACAAGACAAAACCTGGTAACAAAAATCACCGCGCATCTCGCTTCAGCACCAAGAGCCACATGATAAATGAGCGTCCGTTGTATCTGTTGTCGGCATCCCGTAATGCGATAGACGAGATGAGGAGACAGCGCCGCTTCTTGCCAGAACAAATTGCAATGTCACATAACCGATATACCCTGCAAGTGTATGTGGAGAACCTTGACTACCCAAGTGCCTGATAAGATACTCTTTTGTGTATACCACTTAATCCGTCAATGTTATTGACAGACTAACCTGAAGCAGTGTGTAGGCATTGAGTACTGAGTACCTGAACTTGCAGGCCAACGATGCTGAGGAACGGCAAAAATAGCTCACCTCTGCCCAACGGCTCGAGATTCGAAAGGCAACTATACCACATCTGTACTACTATCTAAATCTTAGCTAATTAGGCACTGCAGAGCCAAACACACTACGGAGGTTTTGGCCAAAATCAAGTGGCATGCTTCAAGTGGGCACACAGTGCCCGCGATTAACAGCTACTGGCGGAGTAGCCTAATTAGGAAAGGGGTGTCTAGGACAGCTGCACCTGCTAGCAGCCCGATCCGAGGAAATTCTTAGTTACGTCAGCTGCTCACGGCCCGAATATGATCTGTCCAGCTGTGCGCCTGCTGCCGCGGACTACCTATTTAAGTTAGATTGGCGTCTGCACTGTATGACGGCCTTTTTATTGACACGTTACCTCAACGCTGAGGATGCCACTCAATTTTGGCCAGAACCTCCGTACACGTAGATGAAATTCGAAGTAACGTGTAGAAAGCCTCGAACAGCACGAGTACGCACCTTTTGGGGGCCTAGCGTATACTAGTAGGAATGCAGTACCGGTGACGGAGTATGGTATATTGTACATAATGGGACACTGCGAGTAGTATATTTGTATCTTCACGAGCCTCCACCAACCTTCAAATGTGGATCAGGCCCAGAACATGGTGAGTGTACTCTGAACTGACAGAAGCTTCAAATAGGGTTTGCTTGAATATCTATGCAGTAGGTAGTGTGTAGTGCGCTGGTCCGCTTGTACGGAATACCTCTGTTATAGAGGATGTGGCGAGCTATTTCCGATAGTTAAAATCTCATAGTGAAGCTCTAAACAGGCTCTGTAATTTATCTTTTCAGCGTATTAACACGATATATGAGTGCCGCAACGTGTTTACTAGTACGGTACCACTCACCAGACCTTGCTCTTATACCGTCAACCCTCTGACCCAAGTTGAGACGAAGGGCCGCGTTGTAACCTGTCAAAGCTGCATTATGCACACCCCTCATCGGAGCAATTCACCAACTCATAGTCACTTTGACTATTTCCCCCACTCGCCCTCTTATTGCACAGTACATTCCAGCTGGCATCACCTCGATGATGGAGGCAGAACAGGACCGTGAATGGCCAGCTCATGCTGCAAGGAGGATCAAGAGGCGAGCTTACCCAGTGTTGCGTTTGCTTTTTCCTTTATGCCCCTCTTGTGACCTCGGTCCTCCTGCAGAAGAGGTTGGGTGACACGTCAAACTCCAAACCATAATTGCCTCTCCTATACACCCACTTACAAGGGGCCGGATGACATGGGACATGGGAGCAGGAGTTTATTGAGACGATCCCACGCGAGGCCAGGGGGAGCAGGGTTGCCCAGGCAAGCTTCCGCGAGCCGAATACAGGGGTTCCCACCCACAGTGCGTTTGACAACTGTGCTAAAAGTGCCAGTTCGAGTCTGGACCAAAGTGCTGTTTTGCCGTTTTCAGCCTAGGAAGTGCGCCGAGCATGCGAAACCGTTCCCAAAACGTTCGATGTGTACTCGTCCAATAGTGTCTCCATGCGCTACCGTAGTCTGCTAGTAAATGCCGGCTTGGACTGCGCTAGTGCCGTTACATTTTAACTTCTCATTTCACAGCAACTAGTAGTAGGTGCATACCTAGTGTCTATCTTGCGATGGGCAAGAATGTTGCAGCTACAAGACACTAACGGATCGTACATAGTTCATCAGGTCCAATGTAAATCGTCACACAGCTAATTAGTTGATCTCTAGGTGAGGTGGATCATAAAAGCTAATAATATTTCAAGTCGTCCAGTTAAAAACTGCTGTGAGGTGTATTCATCTCGGAATATGTTGTCTTATACCCAATTTGCAGTGATGGCCTCGAAACATCATCCTGCTTGCATGCTCCATGATGTGTCTGGTGCTGACGAGGGCCACTAAGATTGATGACAGTTGTTCGTATCAAGTTATTAACCTCTGTCAGTGCGGGCATTAATCAAAGCACGTCTAAGCGCGTTGTGATAACTCTTGTTGGCCAATACAACAAACACATGCGCGGTGGTTTTTCATGAACTAAGGAATTCCCTAGATATGTGATAGAAATATGGTCAAGCAATTTGTAGTGCATGCAGAGGACATATTAAAGCAGCATCCAAATGAGATTCGATAGACCGTGGGATGGGCAAGCTAAAACAGATGATTCGAGTTGTAGCAGACGCTCTACCAATGATGTATGGATTTTCTATTGATAGAGACTACCCTACTATACGATTCCTATATCCTCTCTTTTCCCTTAGCAAAGGTATTGGACACATATTCCAACGTGGTCATGACTGTGCCGAGTTCGATGGTCATAATAGTTGGCTCGTGACATGTCAGTACAGCATATCTTTTACCTGAGGCAACTTTCCCGGATAGGGTCAAAGATTATCACAGTATCGGTCATCACCTTCTATATAGCGGCTGCAACCCTATGTTGTGAGAATTGACACCTTCCTACGAGCAGTTGTCATTATATAGTCAACGAACAGTTGCAGGGTTGATAACTACCTGAAACACATGAAACTCGTAACTCATTTTGGGAAGTTACAACTGCACATTGATGAATGGTCTAGGCTTCTCGAACTGCTCTCCTTCTAGCATCGATCTCAGCGGTATGTGTATTATTTGATTTGCTTAGTACGCTCTAGATAAGTAATCGGGTTCGAGAGAGGTTGGAACCAAATCGTAAAGGTGGGTGTAGTCAATACTGGATGTAGTGCGGTCTTATTACCCTGTGACGGGGGTCTCTTCTCCCCTTACACTTTTTGCTGTCTTTTTGATAGCTAGGCCGTCTTATAGACATGAAGCGAAAAGCTTAGATAGTGTGTGATGCTATATATATAAAGGATTGACGTTACTTTCCAGAGCCAAGTAGTAGCGTGTGAACGATCAAGGATTAGGAGATAAATAGATTGAATCGTTCAGTCTTTCCTTCTAGATGACCAAACGACAGATATAAGCACAGTCTCTAATTGTTTCTTTCTGACGACACGCCAGGGCTCCTACTTGTCTCCTCAGTATCCATGTAGGGGTAGCGGTTCTTGTACATCGTATGGTAAATGGATTGCGTTATGTATGTACTAATATTAATAGCAACTTTCATATAACCTATAAGTGGGAGCTTTTCTACTATCCGATTTTCTAGATCTCGGGCCAGGCCTTCCCAGTGATTGGAGTTATTAACTTAGTGAAGCAGGAAGCCTCACTGCTTAGGCATTGCTCCCTAGCTAAACATGCCTTTATTCATGCCCAACGCACGTTTTAGCAACTCTATTGCCCGTGGGAACGTTGTCTTCCTTTGGCTTATCATCGTTAGATGTCTTCTACTTGGCTGATCAAACTATTAGTAGTGTTAGGGGTAAGGGAGATAGTGATTAGTGCATCGTATGATCGAAAGCGATTTAACTGCCTTACATAGTATAGTCTTCATAAACATCAATGCAGATAGGTAGAACGGATTAAAGATAAATTTCTCTCTTTGATGCGAGTTACTCTGGTGTAGATAGTTGTAGAACATCACTAAGAATTAGCCAATATGCTGATGCCTTCAATTTACTGGAACTGATGAAGCTCAATGTCCGTGCGTTACATAATTCGGTATTGGGTGATCGGAATCAATCATTACCTGGCGTACGTTCAAGAGAAAGCTATCATATAATGAGTAATATATTATACGGGCTACTAGTTTCCCCTTTAGCGCTGCAAGATACGTATACACAACCGTGACCGCCGACAAGCAAAGATTAACGTGTGCCTTACGTACGCCACTCGACCACCAAGAGTTACTCTACCGAAGGGCGGAATCAGCCCAATCGAGGCGGCCAGAAAATAAACTATCATAGTGGTGATGGTGGTAGTAGTAAAGTGTCTGACAGTTTATTTTTGGTCGCCTCGCCAATGTGC
This sequence comes from Xylaria sp. FL0933, assembly GCA_022578765.1. Lineage (NCBI taxonomy): Eukaryota > Fungi > Ascomycota > Sordariomycetes > Xylariales > Xylariaceae > Xylaria > Xylaria sp. FL0933. The sequence goes on along the minus strand of MU389735.1, from coordinate 552,489 downwards.
CCGGTCTGCAGCAAAGTGGCGAATACTCCTCCAGCAGTTGTTGGGCTCGGTTGCGTTTGAGATGTCTGCACAGCATCTGCTTTTCCTCCACCGTCCCCACTTTGATTCCTTCGTTCTCGCCATATAGGCAGTACATCATGATATGTCGCCACTGAAATGGCGACGGCGCTAACATGCAGGATAGCGTTGAGGCCTATTTACACGTAATCTACTAGTAGGAGGCGTATGAATTACTGCTCGTTATTCAGGTACATAAGCCCGCGCTGATAAGCGAACTGATCGAAGGTGGTACGGAATGTATCGTGGGAGATCAGGAGGTCAGACTCGCCGTTTGCTATCAGGGATGCGGTTTGTATGTACGCTGCTGATGGAGTCAATGGGTCTAAAACAGACACTTGCTTCACTCGCCACCTCCATATGACCGGCGAGCTATATTGGTGTCTGTATTGCACCAGAATCCCTGCAGGGAGTTTGATGGAGGGTTAGATTATATCTGGAGACCCCATTAATGCTGCTTTGTCTGGTAAAAAGGGTTAACATTGGTCACATGGTATCGCCATCGCTGAAGACTTATGTAATCCTAACCCACGATGAATTAAATCTAATAAATCCGGTTTAGACAGTAGAGCGTGCCATTGCGCGAGAGCCTCAAATACATCTTCATAAATTAGCTATATATTATATATTCAATCATGGTGGTGAGGGAGGTCTCTAAAACTATGAGAGAAATCTGACGATTAGGCCCAGAACGGAGGCCTTCTCTTCTCACTAAAAAGTTTTCGAGCCGCTGAGGCCATTATGAGCTACGCACAACTTGCAAAAGTAAGAATCATGTTTAGAACAATAGAAGCCGGAGTAAATCAAGAAATTTAGAAGCTTAGGTCTAATATTATATCGTGGCAGCGTAATAGCTGGTCAGTGACACATCTAGGCCTGGAAGGGGGCTCATCAGGGGCGAGTCTTTCTGTTAATCAGTTTCTGTGTCTAAGATTCGACAGTTCTACTTGAATCTGCTAAGATAATCATAGCCATGTCGAGATGTCAACCATAGAAGACGTATGCTTATCTCATACGCTGTCACTTAACATTCCACATCATTGAATTAGGCCGACAAAGGCTTAAACCTTCCGGCATCAGAGAAGTTTGGGTGAACCTACTAGGGCGTTTTTTCACGCATATTGATAAAGTCCATCCCCAAAAGCCCGTCTATCATCTATCGTCATAGTAATTTCGTACATAGAATACATATTGAAGTGATCCCCATGGGAATAGTCCCATTTTTAGGGGGATCAGTGATCAGGAGATAGATTACTCTACACTTCCTGAACCCTTCATTTTTTCTATGTTCTTTTATTAATGACGGGAAACTTGGTGATCATCATGAAATAAACCGCTGTATTCGTAAAATTCGTGAAAAGATTCGCTGCCCAGCTTCCCTTTTTCTGTAGTTGACTGCCTATGTATCCCTTTTATACCACCCTTGCTAGCCAAGCCTATCTCTTCTTGCTGACTAAATCTCTCCCTCAAACCACCCACACCACTTCAATATGCAATAGTCACTGACAGAATAGCAAGAAATTTAGGCCTTTCGTGAGACAGTAAGAATACATACCTGCCCCTTATAATAGCTTACTGGATCCCAACAAGGCTATTATGCCGAAGCAAACACAGCTCCGTCCAAACATTTCAGCAGCTCAAGAGACAAAGAGACAGGAAAATAAGCACTAAATTCACTCCAGCACTTTTTTTGAGTGATATAAATGTCTTGTGGGTTATCTTTATCCGCATCAGGACTTGGATGTGTTGGCTAGCTTGTGTTGTGGGCGGAGCCCACGATACCCCTAAACAGGAGGCGAAGATCAAGGCCCAGTAGGAAGAGCTTTTTCGGCCACAATTGAGTCACCCATCCGCTGTATGGCCTTGACTCAGCGTTTGCGTATTATTAATGATTATCAAGCTTCTATCACGAACAGTCACTTTGGAGGGTCGCATGATCCTGCGTTGATACCTCCGAGTCATGCCCGTTGTCGCGCTAGAGTAGGGTTGGGCACTGCGATCATTGTTCTATGAGGGCATCTCGGATTTGTGTCTTTTCCTGGTCTTAATTCTGCTTCTATCAGCTTACATTCTTCTTTGTATTGTCAACTTCAAGTGTTTCTAGTTGAAATTTGGAAGACATCGAGCCCTCCCACTCTACAGGCGGTTCAAACCAGAGTTGACAGTTAAATAAAGCCCCTTGAATAGCCAGTGGGTTGTCACGTTTTGTCTAAAGAAAATGTACATAGATAGCTCAGGACTACAATACGAAGAGGTCTAGGCTCTCAGTTCTGGACAAGGACAACATGCATACCCCTATACTTGGCTTACGAGACCGTGGCAGGCCTAGATAGCCTTTGCCAACCTTGAGCTGACGGGTCAGCAATCCGAGGACCAGGATGCTGTAGATGTTAGAGGGAATACTACGGTGATAGGTGTTAGAGTTGCATAAGTAACGTAAGATTATGTGGGAGTTCCTGTTATCTCACGAAACCCTAAGCCTCTTCATATGCCAGCCTCTGGCCGGATACATGGTATTACACTCATATCTTAGACTCTGAGAGTTGAACCGTGACGATGGATATTGTCAATAAAACTGATAGTGCGGTGGCTAGAATTAACATTTTATACTATGTTTCAAACCTACCAAACGGCAACTGTTCATGTTTTGTCCTGTTGAAGCTCTGTCTTCTAGAATTTTAGACTACGTGATAGAAGCTGCGGCGAGATGTTTCCCCTGGCTCCTTCAAGTGGACATTGCCACCTTTGATGGTCATATTTTCTTCTAGGCCTGAGGAAGACAACTAGAGTAAACTGACTAGAGTTGCATTCCGCCATGTGGACTCTTCCACACCGACATGTAGGGTAAATCCCACTGAGTCACAAACAACTCTTCCTGGCAGCTCTAAGCGGTAAATTGCTTGGGGCTAAACGAACTCCGTGTACAGTAAATTCCCGTGTGTCATGAATTCTGGTGTATCATAATTCCCATCGAATCATCAGCTAAAGAGCCTTTGATTATAAGCCTGGTCGTTACTATATATGGCAACAGTTAAATTTAGAAATGGGTAAGAGTATAGGCAAGGGTAAATCTTCATGAAGGGGTAGCGCAGACATATTATTTGTTTCGCTCTATCATTGTAATTAGTGTCATGCTACAGGCCACAAACCCTATATTCACTATTGTAGATGTCTATCAGGCCATTTTCAGTGATCCCTGACGGCAATTGCCGTGATGAGATAGGTGTCTAGGAGCTGCACAATTGCATACAGGTTAGTCATCTATCCCCGTACTTGATTAGCGATCAGCCCGATCATGGAGGAATATTTTTTCCTACGCAATATGGATTATGGAGTTGGAGATAAGTAGTTGCCAATTGTGGTTTGGATAGATCTCCAATACGTTTTAGCTTGCGGAGTTGCGGAGTCGATGGAGCGTCGCACCCCTGACTCAGCATCATGCATGGCAATAGGGCGTGAGAACTAAATGCAACAACGGATATCAAGCGTAATTAATCGAGTACGATCTTAAGACAACTGGGGCTGCGAACAATACAGAAATCAGCAGGTAAATGAAGATGTCGGGACCGAAACACAATCTTAGATGACGCCATCGACTCCGGCGTGATGGTGAAGTGATAGCATAGCAGCCGGCGGTTTGTGCAAAGCCGGACTTGAGTTTATAAAAGAGGCGCGATCCTCAACTCTAGGTTACTTGGTACGCTCAACAAGCAGCATACTATCAAACATTTAAGATTATCAATATCAATCGCTCGGAAAACATCACTGTTAACATGGCTGCAACTGCGGACAAAACTAAGCCGTACATTCCTCACAACAGCCTCCAACAGGATGGCTGGTCGAAGGATACCGAAGCAACGGCGACATGCTTCTGTGGCACTGTCCAATTAGCCTTAGTACGTCTCATATGTTTTCCATAGGTTGCAAAAATCCCCTATGTCTAGTTGATTATGTTTCGATTCTTGATATCCTAAAGGTCAATATACTGAGACGTTGGCAGCCAACGGAAGCTCCCGGCCTTGTAGATGTCTTCGTCTGCAACTGTTCGGACTGCCGCAAGATTACGGCTTCGATGTTCGCATCCAACATCATTGTCAAGGATGAATATCTCAAGCATCTTCGAGGCCGCGAGAACCTCAAGTCTTGGAGCCAATCGACCACCATTGGATCCGGAAAGGGGATGACCAACTGGTTCTGCAACACCTGCGGGACTCTGCTGTACCGGACTTCGGAGAAAAACCCCAACTTCAGTATCCTACGTCTCGGCACTGTCGACGACTTCAACTTGGCTGAGGTAAGAGTGCCCCCTAAATTCTCACCCTCCCCCTTTTCCCCTTTTTGTTTGATAGACTCAACCAATGTCTTGAGGTCTGATATCTGAATGAACTCAACTAATTTCTGGGCTCTGATAGACGAAGCTGCGACCAAAGACCGAGCAGTTCGTTGAAGACCGAGTGAACTGGTTTACAGGATGTGAAGGTGCGAGACAGGTTGAGGGATCGGCCTTTTAAGATATCAAAGAGACAGATCACCATGTCGATACTTAGCTGACATCAAATAATACATGACCTCTTCTCCTCATATTGACTTCGTGTGACTTCATAACCATTCTTCGTAACAGAGTCTTGATTCTGTATAATTGCATTTTTTTCTCACCTTGGAGAACATATTACACTTTAGGCTTAGCTGTTAGCATGAATTATGTTGCAGCATGGTATTGAAGATTAAAACCGAAACTGAGCCTATACTTTTATTTCCGTGGCAGGAAGACTTGCCTAGCTTCGATCTCATCTAAAATGTGGAAAAGAGCCTCTTTGAGTAGCAACAACATATACAACGTGTACCCAAAGTTATTGGGCAGGTGTTGTACGGAAGCCTACGCGCTGACGGGAGGTCACCTATGCGAGGCCCCGCGAACTCCATGACCCTTCGTATAGGCATGTAGCCGGATTGCAGGATGTCTCGGATGAAGCTATTCAGAGACTGAGACATATGGCTAAACCTTCTTATCAAGGAGGTTTAGGTCCGCAGCACTCCTGTATATAGAGACCAGTTAGCCCTCCAAGGGACAGAGGGTCCTTTGGATGGCTAAGGGTCATTGCGCTTATAGAATATTATTCTCATATTTAGTTATTCTCCAAACCCCGTATTCAGCCCTTGTAATATCAGGTCCCTTTTGTATCGAATTATATTTTATATCATAACAAGGTTCGTCAGACTTTGAAACAGGCAGAATTGATGTTGCCAGAGTTGCTCAACCAATAGTTCCTCACGCTCTAATCCCACTTAGAAGAGAGAGAAGGATCATCCCAGTTCGCTAGTTAAAACGTGGTGTTGTAGGGCTCAGTAGTGTCATTAGTTGATTTCCCAATTTCCACAAGTCAGCCTTAAGGTTTGAGCAGTTCCGTACTCGCCCGATGAAACAAGATTCTTTAGAGTTTCCGCTCGCCCGGACAACTCAACCAGAAAATTTCCCATACCATAATCATATGTCTCCGGAATAAAGAACAAAAACCGCAAACACGAGTAGAAGAATGAAGACCGCTGTAATCTGTAAGGCATTATATGAAAAGGTCGCCGTAGGTTATGCGAATACTGTTTCAGGCTAGCTTCGTGATCGCCGGCGTTCAACAATATGGGCTGCAACAAGTTCACTTGTCGGGCACATCAGGATGCTAGTTACGTTATTTATCCTCCGTCTCTAGGTCATATTAGTGTAGAATTTCTATACTGGGTCCCGTTGAAGAACGTTATGGATAAGCTTGGCAGGTTGTTTGCTCAAGGTTCAGCTGTATAAACTCACCATTATCATCGTGTGGATGATTCAAAGGCAGTTTCATTCACTTAGTCTGTATTAGCATACGCCTTGCTTCATTTGTGCCAAGATATCGCACGGGGCATCCAAACATGCACAGATGTGCATGTGGTGGCCTGGCAGAGGGATACGAGATTATGCAACTGAGGCGCTGAAACAGATGACCTGAGGCAGTCAACTGGCCGTTGGTATGATGTAATCAATTTCTGGGGGAAAAGCGAGCCTATTTTAAGAGCTATGAACGATGTGACGGTTGTTATGAGGCCTTTCCGCGTGTTCTTCTATTGCACAATCGAGTTGTTGAACCGGTCAGTCCCGCGTGCCACGAAAAGATGAATATTTTTGACAAGTATCGCAGGTTTATCGTATATCATATATCATGAGCTACCTAATGTATGCAGATGAGCATGTGCTGGGACCTCATCGACATCGATGAGACGTTTCAAGTCGACTGAAGTACCTCCATATATGAGATGAGGTACTAATATACCTTCTGTAAGTCAAAGTTACAATAGCAGATCAACCCCGCGCCTAGCGTAGTGTACCTAGGTAGGCATCACCCCGCTAGAGAGCCCCGCGTGGATACTAAGCTCGCCCCATCCGCGCCCGTCAATTGACCAGGACAGCTGATCTAGCAGCCTGCTGTTTTCGGGCTGGCGGCGCTGGCGGCGCTGACGGCTTTAGGTCCAACCTTGCCTAGTGGGGTCGACCCTTTGGAACAACGTTGGGCTGCTAGCTGCCGATTCAAGCATTCGTCATACCTCCGACATCTCATTCTCATTACTCCCATTTCCTATGAATCCTCGAAGGCCGCATTTATCTCGACGAACTGCCTTTTCTTCCACTTACCTACCGACGAGTCTGCTCGAGGCATTATTGACCCCATACTCCTTTCCCGTTCTGAGCAGCTCGTTACTAGGGTACCTAGGTATTCGGCTCTAGGTACTAACTTAAGCATCCGTTCGTCATCGCTCCCGCGGCCCCGTTCGTAAGCGCTTTGTCTACTGGGACTAGAGTCAGCTGAGGCTGCTGTTCTCGACACCCTTTGTACAATAGCCATTGCCCTCCAGGTCCGAACCTAATCCTCAGCTTTTGCGCTGTCTCTGCTACGCCATCTACGATAACGACAATATCCGCCGCCATGTTCAACATTATAGCACACTTCTTCGCGTGAGCGACCCCTCGCCAGTGCTCCAGGAAGCTTTGACATTACTGACCAGGTCCTCAACATCGCAGATCTATCGTCTCCTTCCTCTTCCCACTCTTCGCCTCCTATAAGGCACTCAAGACCTCCGACCCAGCACAGCTGACACCATGGCTCATGTACTGGTCGGTACTGTCATGCGCGCTCCTCGCCGAGTCTTGGACTGAATTCATTCTCGTCTGGGTTCCCTTCTACTCGTGGATACGACTCGGATTTCTATTATGGCTGGTCCTTCCATCGACACAGGGGGCCCGCGTCCTATACGAGGCCTACCTCCACCCCTACCTCCAGGAGAACGAACTTGCGATTGAGGAGTTCATCGCCAGCGCCCACGATAGGTTCAGAGCTGCCGGCATTCGATATCTTAAGCAGGCTATAGAGTTGATACGCACGCGCGTCTTTAATCTGCCGCCATCCGAGACGCGGGAGGAGACTAGGGCCTCTGCGGCACCACAGGGTTATACACAGGCGCTGCTCGCTAGGTTCAGCGTGCCTGCTGCCCGGTGGGCTGCCAATAATGCCGGGACGGCCGGTCACGACTTCTACAACTTGTTAGCAGGCGCTGTGAATGTGGCCGCCGGTGGCTTGTCGACGACTGCCAAGAGCGACGTGGCGGCGCATGGGACTCTGATTCCGGAGAATATTAGGGGGGCGCAGGAGAAGATCAGCTTCATCGCTGCGCAGCGGGAGCGACTTGCGTTTATGATGGGTGCGCTAGACCGTGAGGCGGCCGAGCTGCAGCACGACGAAGAGCAACGCAGGGTGGCCGAGCAGTCGAGAAAGCCCGGCAGCATGAGCCTAGACGGACAAGAGCCATCGCGCCCACCGAGTGGATATAGCATCGGTAGTGGGCTGAGCAAGAGCCGGAGCGAAGTGGATTTCGAGAAGATTGATGCGCCGAGTGGTGCTGAAGAGGACGATACGGGCCTTCGTAGAAGAAGAAACAGCGAAGATGAGACCCCTGGACCTGCGAAGGGCGGATGGAATCTGTTTGGCTGGGGTGCGAGTGGTAACCAAAGCCAAGGCCAAAGCACTGGGTATCAGGGACAAGAATAATCCCCGCAACTTCGCAACTGGTACCCAGTGAATACACGGAGTTCTGGGAACTGTTTAATCATAATTCATTGGACGGCGTCGAGGGACATATGGCTCAGTAGACGAAGCTCCGCGAGGGGCAGGATAAGAATACCGCAGTCTTTTTGGATGCGCTCGCCTTCCTAGGCGATTTCTATCATTGTTCTATCGGAGAAGGTCCTCGGTCTAAGACCATTTTGACATGCGCTGGCAGCCATGCAGATCAAGCAGACGTGACATGACGGCGCCGGATATGTATCGTAAGTGACTGCTATGCCTTGATCAGAGTGAAAAATCCACATGCTCGTAGGTATATCCAACCGACCTATACACACATTGCCTCTTTAGTGTTCATAAATGTACACAGATATCGTACAGCCCTTCTTAATGCCTCATCATTATTTGCATGCAATGCTATTTCACCGCGTAAAAATAAGTCGGATCGCTTGGCTTGTAGGAGAGAGGATGGTCGCCGCTACGACTTCTTGAACGGGTAGCGAACCTCGTCATCCTTACGCAGCCAGATCTGCTTCTTCTTCTTGGTGGTGACGTGCTCGACCCACTGCTGCGTGGCGTGCTCCTTCATGAACTTGCGGATGAAGCGCGGGTCCCAGAGCTCCGAGGCGATGCCTAGGTCCTTGCAGCACCGCATCAACGCATTCGACTTGCACCCTTCCGCTGCCGTCGACACCCCGTCCTCGCTGAAGTACTGCTGCTCGCCGCGTGCCTGGGCCACGAATCTAGAGGTGAGAGACAGCTTGGGTTAGTTATATGTAAGGGGACGCGTGTGTTGGCGTAGTATCTTGGAAGAAAGAGATATGTTATATGTCGGTGTGCAGATATGTTCAGGTCCAGCAACTAAGATATGAGTAACAAAGAAAACTCACCGGCCGTGTGCTACCAGCGCGTATTCCCTCGTCACCAGTCGATCCTGCACCATCAGCTCCCCCCGGGGCGCCAGCCCCCAGCCGCCGGGCCCGAACGCGGCGTTCAGGATCCGTCGGTACTTGATCTCCGGGAGGTAGATGATGCCGTCGGGCTTGACCTCGATGTCCTCGGGGTCCAGGCGGGCCTGCAGGATCGCTGCAGTCTCGGCCGAGAATGCAGACGTTCCGAGCCCGTGGTACGAGTTTGCCCAGTCGATTGGCGCCCCGTTGCTCGTTGCGTCGGTGTATGTGCCGTTGCCGTTGCCGTTGCCGGTGTTATTGTTGGCGGCGGGGGCGGCATTTGGCCCGGTTGTCGCTGTCGTCGTTGCCGGCGGTGCATCTGGTAGGGGCTCGCCTGATACGGCGGGTATAGGCTTGCGCGAGGCGGCGGCGGTGGCGGCGGCTGATCGGGGAGGAATTGGAGTTGATGTCCTGGGGATCGGTGTGGACTGTGGGTATGGTTTCGCTTTTGTGGTTGCTACCCATCTTCGCGCTGCGCAGCCGCAGCTAGTTGTACCTGAGGACGTGAGAGAGATATTTCGACTTGCTGCCCGTAGCGGGTACATTGAACGTGAGGCCGACATCATTGGGGCTGGTGAGAGAGGAGTTGGTGGTGGTGGTGATGATGATGATATGGTGAATTGGATGTTGTAAATATCAATGGCTTGGGAATTTTATTGGCGAGATAGTTTCGCCATGGCGGATCCCTGTCCCGTGCCTGGTCGGTTCTGTAGTGGCAACTCTTTGTCTAGCTGCACCTGCCTGTGGAGCTCTTCCGTTGGGAGCTTTTGCCGTACAGCGACAGGGCAAATTGAGTCCGGGGAGTCACTTGTTAACTAAAGTTTACATTACTTGACCCCGTTGGGTAGTGGTCCAAGACGCCTCATAAAAATATACGCGTTTCATAAGACATCGTGATGCTTGAAGACCCATCAATTAGGTAATTATACATTGCCAAATCGTACATCGCACAGCGAATGAGTAGAGTAGGTGGGCTAAGCAGTGAATATGGCCGTCTCCCATTTCCTTCCTTACTCCCATTTATTTCACCTTCTCGTCGGGATTATCCTTGGTGGACGTTCTCTCATCATTGCTGTGTCTCTTCCAGCACGCCCGAAATATTTCCATCTACACACACAGGGTACACAGTTAGAAACTCTGTCTAGCTCTTCGGCAGCAGATCATCGAAGAAGTATGTATGAGTGTATCAAAACAACATACCTCCTGTTTGCAAGCACGCCAGTCCTTCTTGATCCAGTAGCACTGGGTCAAATTGTAGTTCTCATCTAGGAAGTAAGCTTGTCAGCTCCTGTCCTTTCAGCCCAGGGAGGGACAAGGAGAAAATCCCTCATCCGAGGCCTCTCTTTTATCTCTCTTCTCTCGTCAACGTACCAGCGCAACCGGTACTGAAGATTCTCTTATCCCTACAAAGCAAAAGGAGTCAACATTACTTCGTGAGACCAATATACACGCATGGATAGTGAGTGCATGGATCGTACCACTCGTCAGGCTCGTCATCGTCCAGCGGCGCACTCGGATTTTGCTGGGCTATATCTTCTTTTTTTGACATCGTGGTAACTCTATGTGATCGCTAGGCGACGTTGTAGTCTGACCGGGTCTCGGGCTTGCTGAGAACCTTTTGATGGTCCGGTAGTGGAGTTGTGCCGGCAATCAACTATAACCCTTTTTAGTGGGCTATTTCTAGCTAAAACAGCACCTCTGGGACCTCCGTTAGGAGCGGTATAAGTCCGGCAACCTTCGGCCAACAAAACAACCTTCGTCCTATAATCTACGGCGTCTCTTTGACTAATATTTCCACTCGATCCGCAATTTAAAGGCAATTCGACCGACGGGCCATTCATGGCGTCGCGCAAAGTGAATGTCCTCGTGTATAACGGCACGGGGACTACAGTTGAATCTGTTAAGCACGCAATCTACTCACTGCGCCGTCTACTGTCACCAAATTACGCCGTCATCCCTATCACGGATACTGTCCTGCTCAAAGAGCCATGGGCCCCGTCGTGTGCACTTTTAGTTTTTCCCGGCGGTGCTGATCTCGGCTACTGCCGCGTGCTGAATGGAGAGGGCAACTCTATCATCTCCCAGTATGTACGCCGCGGTGGGAAGTATCTTGGCTTCTGCGCCGGTGGCTATTACGGATGCAAGAAGTGCGAGTTCGAAGTCGGCAATAAGCCTATGGAAGTAATTGGATCAAGGGAACTTGCGTTTTTCCCAGGTACCTGCCGGGGGAGCGCCTTCAGAGGCTTCCAGTATAACAGCGAGAGAGGCGCCAAGGCAGTGCGGATCAACATCAGAAAGGCCGCGTTCAAGGGCGCGGGCGTAGTGCCCGAGGTTGTCACGTCGTATTTCAACGGCGGCGGCGCTTTTGTTGACATCAATGACCCAAACAACGACGTCGAGATTTTGGCTAGCTACGGTGATGAACTTGACGTTGATGGAGGCGCAGAGAAGGCAGCCATGGTCTACTGCAGAGTGGCCCAAGGCGCTGCCATTCTGACTGGTCCTCACCCTGAATTTGCCCCAGCTAACTTGAGTCCCCATCATGATATTGACGGGTACAGCGAACTGATTGCTTCTCTTCGAGCGGGCAACGATGATCGAGTAAGCTTCTTAAAGGCTTGTCTAACGAAACTTGGCCTTGAAGTAAACCAGGAGTCATCAGGTGTGCCTTCCCTGTCCCGCCTTCATTTGTCTTCCATCACCAGCAGCAACGTCGATGATATGTTGTATTCGTGGGAGGAGATCATCAGTAAGGAGGACGGAGAAGAATACATCAGGGCAGAGCACGATACATTTCATTTAGAAAAGCCCGAGACCAGATGGTCTATGAATCAGTTGAAAGACACACTCCCTCGCAATGAAGTTACGGGAGAGCTTACCACTCCGTCTAGTTCGACCACTGAAGCTTTAATTGATTACACGACGGTCGTCAAGCGTATCGTAACCCATGAGCGCGCGTGGCCTGAGGTCAAGGCGACCCCTTACTTCAATCATCACGCATTCTTCTCAAGTCTTAGAGAGTATCGCCGGACGGATACCGACGCCGAGGAATGGGGAGATTACCTGATGTACGGTGAGGTCCTAACGAGCACAAACACAATCTTAGAAAAGAACTTCAAGCTGCTTTCCAAGCTTCCATCGGGATTCACGGTCACGGCCACTACTCAAGTCGCAGGACGGGGTCGCGGGAGCAACGTCTGGGTTTCGCCGGCGGGATCTCTGCTCATGTCTACGGTTATCAATCACCCTGGACACCTGGCAGCGAGTCGGCCCGTGGTGTTTATCCAATACTTAGCTGCGGTGGCAATTGTCCAAGCGATCAAAACTTACGACAAAGGATACGATGAGCTCCCAGTGAAACTAAAGTGGCCTAATGACATCTACGCCCGCGACCCTCGCAGTCCATCTGACCAATTATCCTACGTCAAGATCGGCGGGATATTATCGAACTGTGTCTATTCCTCAGGATCCTATCAGATCGTTCTAGGCATCGGTTTGAACACAACCAACGGGCGACCGACGACCTCTCTCGACGCCCTTCTGCCGTCTCACTTACCCTCCTTTAGCATCGAGAGGCTCACGGCGCACATCCTGACGCGGCTCGAATCGCTGTACAAATCCTTTGTCCGCAGAGGCTTCACGAGGGATATGGAGTATGCATACTACGAGAACTGGCTGCACGGCCGCCAGATCGTCACCCTTGAAGCCGAGGGAGGTGTCAAGGCCCGTATCGTCGGTATCACCACCGATTGGGGCATGCTCAGGGCTGAAGAGCTCGGTAGAGATGACAAGCCGACTGGGAAGATGTGGGCGCTGCAGAGTGACGAGAATAGTTTTGACTTCTTTAGGGGCTTGGTTAAGCGGAAGATATGACGTGTGGCCTAGACAAGTCTACCCAAAAAAAAAAAAAAGAGACTTATAAAAAGAGTAGAATCAAAATAGGTGGGTGTGGGTTAGGCGGCTGGGAAGATATATGTCTTCGAGGAACATTGTCGTTGCTTTTTATTTATTAGAAATAATTGCTATTGGAAGCTTTCGGGCTCCAGAAGCGTCAGCTCTCGAGGGTGTATAGGTCAACTGGTAGGGGACATGTAGTAGCAATGGCACTTTCTTAGCGGTTGGTAGCTCGATCAATCATGCGTGCTTGAAGCTACCGGACTCAGCCATCTTCGAGGTTGGTGGTGGTATTGTGATTGATGCCGCGATTAGAGATGCTGGGTCTGGAGCAATGCTTGGTGACTGATAGTTACATTCTACTATGGTCTTTTGGGTATTTGTGTCCTGCAACGGCTTAATGATGAGGGCCACGAAGTCTAGCGTAGAGCAGACAGATATGTTCTTTTGGAATGCAGTACGAAACTTTGCTAGGGTTGAAGAAGTTATAAGTTCAATGGTGCCAGCTGGACGTGTATGTACATCCAGCTTGACTCTACAAGCATCGTCATACACTTTTTACTGGCAACCTAATATGATGGTATACGATAATCATGAATCAGGTCGACATGTAACTGTCATCCTCCTTCAATGAAACGAGTCCTCCCGATTCTCTCTCGCGGTCAGGTCCGTTGTTGGGAATGGCAAGAAAAGTGTGCGAGTGTCTCCGTTACCCTTATGCTGTAGATTAGGTAGGCTAGCGAAGCCCTTCCGCTTGGATTCTGCATTTTTGTTGCAGTTATTTCCAGATCAACAGGATCATAATGAAACTTTTCCTCTGATTTAGAGATCTAGTAAAAAGAATAGATCCTGATAAACGTCTCAGTTATGTTGTATTGCTTGGTTATGATAATAATGGTCCTGACTATGCTGACTCCTCGCCGTGCATTCTCATACTCGGAAGCATGAAACACCGTTGAACACACCGCGCCGTCACTGACAATATCGACCAGACATAATCGATCTACCGATATATAGAGATGTAGGCATATGCTAACTATGCCAGCAATGTGATCTGATGTCTCAAGACGCAATGACATCATGACTCAACAATAAACACCCAGCCTTTCAGCTCCCTTATAAACCGAGTCTCCAATTATATCTTACCACACATAAGAGAAGCAAACAATGCCATGCCGTCCAAACCAGCAACATCAACCCCCTTAAAACAAACCATACCACGCGCCCAATGGCTCAGCTACCGCATCGGCCGCGGCGAACAAGGCGTGCTAACCTTCGAGCCGTACAAATCCGCCCTCCTACCGTCCTGGCGTTTCCGCACGGTCCTCATCGCGCAGCAGAGCGCGGCCGCGCTCTGGGGGAAATTCGTCGAGTTCGACGCGCAGGACGACTTCGTCGGCATGGACATGGCGCGCAAGTTCATTCAGATGGGGATGACGCGGGCGAAGCGGTACGCGAACCACGCGGGCGGACGCAAGTACAGGAATCTGAAGGGTGGTGAGGGTGGTGAGGGTGGTGAGGGTGGGATGCGGCGGCAGAGTGAGGAATTGCCGAAGAGCGAGGGACATGCTGGGAAGGACGAGAAAGAGCGCGCGAGCCGGGTGTTTCGGGAGGTTTGGATGAGGTGTAAGGCTCACGAGGGGTATAAGAGGAAGAAAGAGCTATTTTTGAAGGAGCAGAGTGAGATGATGAAGAATCGTGATCAGGGCTAAATGAGGTAATTGCACCTCCTTTTCTTCATGGAGAATAAAGCGTTAAGGATTCGCCTGGCATATTCTATTCTTATGCCATCCACGTAGGTGGCCCGACATTTTCTGATGCCACCAAACGAAGCACGCCTGGCACCATTGAACCCTCGCATTCCTAGACTCCCGAAACCTGGCTTTGGACTGATTTTATTAGCAAAATTGTACAGTGTCTATAGTGGTACAGTGGGCAGCCGTTTATCTATGCTGTCGCTAGGTATCCCCATAAACAAATTCAAACACCAAAGAACGCCGGGCCAATGCAGCAGTCGAGTGAAGATGCTTATCCCAACGGTCAAATCCGGATTCCCAGAGCGCCCCCTACCTAATGATGCTAGGCTTGACGAGGTAGACGGCGTCGGCCTCGATAGCGAGGGAATCTGTGTCGTCGCTTTCGTCCCCCCATACCTCATATCTCCCCATCTCGCCTTACTACCGATCTTTATACACCTTGGGCTTGAACCCCTCTTTGATCTCTGCCTCTTGCGCAGCTTTTTCCATCGCCGGTCGTACTTCAGCTTCTATGCGCTCCCTCGCCCTCAGGACTTTGCTCTGTAGGTAGAAGCTACCGCCCTTCTGCGGGTCGTTGGCGTCGAAGAGCTTCTTGAACCGCTCCATGATCTCCTCCGTGTTCGTCTGGGCGCCCTGAGGCGGCTTGACGTTCAGGATCTTGCAGGCTTCGTCGAGGCTCATGCCGCCGGAGCCGCGTCCCACGACGCCGTTGGGGTTTATCTTGGCTTGCGCTCGCGCATAGTTGGACGATGCCTGGGCTTGCTTGTAGGCTTCGGCGAATGAGCGGCCGAGCACCCGGCCGCCGGTGACGAGTATCTGCGTTATGATCCGATGCGCCTGGCGACGTAACTGTTAGCTTCGGGGTTCCGGTGCCACTGGAAATGCGACTTTTTATAAAGCTCTGGGAGCATGGAAACAGAAGACGTAAAGGGTCGGCTGAGTAGCTCACCATTTTTCTATGATATGACTGTCACCCTTCGACACGGCAGGACTGATGCGTGTGTATGAATCCACCAGCTTCGAGCTTTGTGAACAGACGATGACCGAGTTCGAATTGTTGAGCAAGAAAGAGGCGCCGCTACCAAAAATTGCCCGGATCTCAATCGGCAAGAAGCGCAGGGTACGGCTTATCGATTTTAATCCATTCAACGGTGTGGGGCTGGGTACTTAGGTACGTGTAACCCGAGATGTGCCTAAGCCACGAAAAGTTCGATGATGCAACGTAAGCCACAGACGAAGCCACAAGCCCCTGCCTGCCAAGTGGCCGCCTGGATCAGTACAGGGGGAAGCTCTCCAATGATGCACGCACACAGTACGTAGGTCATCACCGCTGGGCGAACCCTTGGCACAATCGGTGAAGACACATCTTAAAGATCAATAAAACTTCCCTCGCCCAACATTCTGCCTACGCCAGGCTGTCCTGCTCCCGATCGATCCAACTCGATCCCATCCAACGCCGTACAGCATTGCGACTGGCTTATTGTTCTCACCCAAGTCTTAAGTCCCTTCGGCGCCCCCCTCCATCCTCCTTGGCGCCTGTTCAGCTTTGCGTTAGGTCACGACACAGCTCTTAATCTCGACCGCCGACTTCAAGCCTGCTAGGTTGGTCTGTGGGAGCGGCTACAAACGATGTCACAATACTACGGAGCGCCCCCTGCAAACCAATACGGCGGCGGTGCTCCCGCGCAAAACCTACAGTTCTACCCTTCGACATACTCTCCCGGCGTCCCACAAGGAGTCGGCGCGCAACCGTACGGTTACGGTGCGCCACCACCAGGACCAGGCGGGTATGGAGGGTTCGGTGGTGCACCGGGCGTGAGTGGGCGCATGGGCGAGCAGGGCGGGCTGCGGACGGGCTGGCTCGCTGCGTTTTCAACAGAAGGATACGATGGTGAGCCGCCGTTATTGGAAGAGCTAGGTGTGAACTGGGGGCATATTCAGATGAAGGTGAGGCATGAGATCAGAGCACCCCCCCCCCGGAGCCCTCATCAAATCAATGCTAACTTCCAGATGTAGACTTTTGCCGTTCTGAACCCGTTTGCGCGCATCGATCAGCACATCATGGACGATTCTGACCTCGCCGGTCCTATACTCTTTTTCCTCCTATTCGGCACATTCTTACTTCTTAGCGGCAAGGTACACTTCGGCTATATATACGGGCTTGCGTTAATGGGATCTATTGCGCTGCACACTATCCTCTCGTTGATGTCTCCTGACGAATCAAGCTCCCCGGCGGGGACAACGTATGCGCCAGGCGCGGGGTACCCTGGAGACCCGAATGCTGGCGGCCACGACGATCCAAAGGGTCAACTCAGCAGTACCTTGACATTTACGAGGAGTGCAAGCGTACTCGGGTATTGCCTTCTGCCACTCGTCCTGGTCAGCTTAGTGGGCATCGTGATGCCGATGGACGGGCCGTTCGGGTACATCTTAACAACCGCAGCCATCATGTGGTGCACTACCAGCGCCAGCGGCCTGTTTTGCGCGGTAGGTAGGATGAGGCAGATGCGATTGCTAGTAGCCTACCCTCTAGCGCTCTTCTACGTTGGCTTTGGGATAATGAGTATTTTCAGCAGCCGGGGATCAGGCAGCTTAGCCAAGGTTGCCAAGTTATCATGATAGAGGGATATTTCTTGTCGATGGCACATCAACTACAGCATATGGTCCACCTGGGCCTGGCGACCTACACCTTTGTGAATGACGACGGTTGGCATTGTGGAGTTTAAAATATGCTCTCTATAATCGCGACAACCGAAAGGGTCATGAATTGGCATTCGGCGTATGGCTGAGCCTGGGGAGTTTCGGTGTGCTGATTGCGGGCACTTGGGAGCTAATGAGCATGATGCTATGGATTTTTGTGATACTAAGAAAAGAGGCTTGCCGATGTCAGTGCGCTAGCTGGAGGTAGATGAAGGTCGAACTCATGTATCATAAAGCGAGCGTGTAGGCTTCCCACACAGCGCCGTTTGTTACAAACACAAGATTAAAATTATTCAGCTTACTTCCCTACTGCTACGTAATTGCGCCGTGTCTGGTGTTGGGCTCTCCAATTGAAGAGGGTCTGTACTTATTGCAAGGCTTCTGTGAGAGTTTCTCAACTTCGATAAAACTGCCTCTGTAAGAGTAAGTAGTATAGGCACTCAGCTGACTAAGTGTAGAATTCTAGAGCAGCGACCTTGGTGCCGCGAAGCTACACTAGCTGAAGCTCAGCTGGCTCGTGCAGCGCGGGGTTCAGGGGTGATCTCAGCCGCCTACCAATAAGTCTTCTTCTTTGGTTTATAACTATCTCTGTAGTCTAATAGCCTTCTTCGTAAAACGAGAAGTGTGTCGGAAAAAGGATACACAAGTAATGGGGTTCTTGCGAAAAAGAGAATGCAAATAAGCAAGCGATGATATACCCATTTCTTCAACCTCAAGTAAGATCGAGCTCCGGCTTGACCTGCGGTATAGATATTAGAAATACGATGTGAAAAACCGTCCCGCCAAGGCAGGCGTTGGGTAAGCAACGATACCGGGGCAGAAGCCGGGGTCAAGAGCCGGGGAAAGTTAGTGCGCGCAAGTAGGCGGAGACTGGGTTTCAGGGGCCGGGGTAAGGTTCTTTGAAGATTGCGGGGAAGCTCTACGCTTCTAGATCAATTGTATATTTATAATTGAGGTAAAATCCTTAGGTTGATAGATAGACGAGTCTTTGTATTATGGTGTGCAATAGTACTAGTGGAAGCGCTGAGGATTTCATTTCCCAACCCGAGGATCCCGACATTCGGCTATGCTTGTGCTATGTAGCTCGGAGTTTTGATAGATTACGACGTCAGCTTGGAGAAGCCCCATGGGTGCACAACCAGGACGACGATACCAGTTTCGACAGTATGTACCATTGCAGATATCCATAGGAATTCACAGGCTGCTGCAGAAATACAATTTCAGTGGCGTAGGCTACCTACAATAGACTACAACGGTATACCGCCGAGACCACACTTCTACCAGAACGTAGATGGCGTGATTCAAGGAATGCTCTAGGTTGTCTTTGTCTATGATCTAAAGCTCTCCTCCCATGCCAGCATAAGTACAACTGGGTCATTTGACTACATATGTATGAAGCTAAGAATCTTTTTGTAGTACAACACCATGCATCATCCCTTGGCGGGACCCCCAAGCGTGTGTTGAATTTTACACTACGCCAAAGAAAAAACTTGCGGGACTGGTCCATTAGTTTCTCTTGTCCTTACCTATATACGTACATAATCTAACATGTCCCGCCAAGGGGTGGTGCATGGTATGTTCCCCTGTGATTATTGGAGCTCGCGGGTAATCGAACTTCCACCACTTCTCTACACAAGAGTTTTAGTTAATCTTATATTTTCATGAGTAGTTGAGAAAAGGCTATCCGACCGCCAGTTTTATAGGTGTCTATATATCGTCTTAAATTTACCTATTCTGTATAGGAAACAAGGTGTGCGGAGACATTGGTGACACAATCGCCGGAAGCAGTTTAACTGCGGTATAGATAACCGTCCCGCTGTCTTAGCCAATCTTCACTAGTTGAATCGCTCCATCAGGCCTAAACAGGGCATATCTCCACGCGGTGTACGTACACTACACGTGTGAGGCGGCTTGTGGGGGTACGTGCTCCCGCGTGGTATCGGTAGGATAAACCGGTATTTAACGCTGGGCTCTCCCCTACGGGACAGTCATCTCGAGCCTCCTCCTCGTCACACAGGACCAACGTGAAAGCCTAGGTAAGATAGGCATTAGCAATGGTTTCGAAGGATAAGCTTAGCTCCGGCTCCGGCTACGACGACAAAGCCCACGC
Organism: Xylaria sp. FL0933; assembly: GCA_022578765.1. Taxonomy (NCBI): domain Eukaryota; kingdom Fungi; phylum Ascomycota; class Sordariomycetes; order Xylariales; family Xylariaceae; genus Xylaria; species Xylaria sp. FL0933. Next base: position 532,931 of record MU389735.1, on the reverse strand, counting down.
CGAGACCTTGGAGTCTGCGGGCCCGGATATCGAGAAGCGGCTTAATATACATGGCGCTGCTGAAAGGGGCTTCGTCGTGACAGACGAGTAAGTAAGGGCCCCCCGATGGCGCCTCATACGTGTTGGTCTTGTAGATGAAGGAGGCTTATATGCTGTAGCCATGGCGAATCTCTCGTCCTGTTCGATCCCGAAGCCGAGAGGAAGCTGCGGAACAAGCTCGATTACATGGTCGTCCCCACGGTGTCGATATTGTATTTGTTCTGCTTCATCGACCGCGCAAATATCGGTATGCCCCTATCTATCCATTCATATGCCCACAGCTCTCTCCCGCTTTTTGGGCTGTCCTGATGGGCGATATAGGAAACGTCCGTCTAGCTGGCTTCGAGAAGGATCTCGGGTTGGTAGGATACGACTATAATACGGTCCTGTCCATCTTCTACATCAGCTACATCATCTTTGAGATTCCTTGTAACCTTGCATGTAAATGGATTGGCCCTGGTGTAAGTTATTTCTCGGACTTGTTTCCCTATCTCGATTCGCACTATGGTTGAAAGTATGGAGAGTCAAATTCGAGCTGGAAACCACGTTTTTGAAGCTTTCATTTCTTCGGGAGTACTTGCGTAGATCATCGTCAGAATGGCGACAGCTAATTCCCGGCAATACAGTGGTTCTTACCGGCGATATCACTCGGCTTCGGTATTACTTCGCTAGGCACAGCTTTCGTGCAGACCAAATCTGCAGCCTGCGGCGTTAGATTTGTTCTCGGCATATTCGAAGCTGGAATGCTGCCAGGTATGTTTGTACTAAAGCGTGGTTAGCAAGAATTGAAGTTATGGTGGTATGGCTAACTCCTAACAGGCATTTCCTACTACCTGTCCCGATGGTACCGTAGATCGGAGCTGACATTTCGGCTATCACTATTCATCGTAATGGGGCCGCTGGCGGGAGCCTTTGGCGGCTTGCTCGCCTCGGGCATTCTTATGCTGGACCACTTTGGGAGCCTGCACACCTGGCGCATGATCTTCGGCATCGAAGGAATCATCACGATAGGACTCTCCATCATAGCCTTCTTCACGCTAACGGACCGTCCCGAGACGGCGCGGTGGCTCACGCAGGAGGAGAAGGACCTCGCCATCGCGCGCGTCAAATCCGAACGCATGGCGCAGGCCAGCGTGCTCGACAAGCCCGACAGGAGGAAGCTGTGGCTCGGCTTCTGGAACCCCATGGTGCTGTCGACGGCATTCATCTTCCTTCTCAACAACATCACCGTGCAGGGCCTCGCCTTTTTCACCCCGACCGTCGTCAGCACCATCTACCCGATGAAGTCGACCATCCAGAAGCAGCTATACACGGTCCCGCCGTACGTCCTCGGGGCCGCCTTCGTGCTTAGCCTGTCCCTCGCCAGCTGGCGTTTCGACCGCCGGGCCATCTTCATCGTCGTCACGGCGCCCTTCACCATGGTCGGGTACATCCTGTTCCTGGCCAGCCACGAGGCGCGTGTGCGCTACGCCGCGGCATTCCTGGCGGCTGTCAGTACCTTCGCCTGCGGCCCCCTGGCGAACGGGCAAGCCTCCGCCGTCGTCGTCAGCGACACGAGCCGGAGCATCGCCATCGGCACTACTGTTATGTTCGGTAACATTGGCGGCCTCGTCTCCACGTGGTCGTACCTGCCCTTCGACGGGCCCGACTACAAGATCGGCAACGGCATAAACCTTGCCGCGGCGAGCTTGATACTTATTGTCTCGGCGTGCCAGGTGGTATGGATGAAGTGGGATAATAAGAGGAGGCAGGGGAGGGATGTCGATGCTGAGTTGAGGGGTCTTACGCAGACGGAGATTGAGAGACTTGAGTGGAGGCACCCTGGTTTTCGCTGGCGGCCGTGAGGAATGTTAAGGGATAAGATAGCTCATTATTTATCTTATGTGTTGGTAGATTGTCTCCTAGAAAGTAATCAGTAGAACATTGGCTAATGATTACTAGATCCTTGAAAACGTTACTTAAATGGATAATCGCATAAGTTACACTTATTCACAATTCCTGCCTATCATTGTAGAAGCAGCATGCTTCGTCAGGTATGATGATATGATCACGAAAATCCAGAGCTGCTTAACGGGTGTGATGGGGTCTCATGCAGGCTTCCGTATAACAAAATCGTACAGGGTTCATAAAGGCGTCAAGCACACCCAGCTAGACACTTACGCTGATAGTAGGACAATGCTCTCTCCAATCTAGCTGCTGTGATAAGATGTCACTTATTTCTGTTTTTGCTTATAATCAGACATCCATCTTGTCCATGTTGGAGGATTATGATGCCATCCTGTCGATATTGTGCCGTTCATTCTGTACTAAGCGTGGCCTCGTCGATCTGTAGACCCATTTCTCTTTGGTTTCGAGGTGCCAGCATTTGATGGCGTTGCCGGAACGCGGTAACTGGTTTCAAAATGAATCAGGTATAGTATTGAATGTTGTCTGACTTCTGAGATATATAATAGCTTCATGTAGTATCGGTGACTTGAATGAGAAATTAACTGCCCTCCCTCCCAACGGAGAGGATTCTTAAGTTGTTCGGTTCGATATCCGCAGAACCTCATTTAGGTCTTAACGGATGGAGCTGCTCCCCGGATTTTCACTATGTAAATGATGTGACCTCCACGTCCTCCTTACCAATGGAGAGCTTCGCTATAAAGTAAGCCGAATAAAGCCAACCTGCCAAGGATCCAATGTGCTGTCAGCTGTCAATACAAGGCCCAATCGTATTTGACCCAGGACGTGCCGGCAATGCTGCCCCAGATTGATTATGTCACACGGCATGAATGGCGACTGAGCATTCAACTATCCAAATACCCGGATAAATTACCTCGCTCTCCCGGACCGACCACTCTTCTTGACCGAAAGAAACAGACCCGTACCCATCGCTAAGCCCCTTATAGCACGGGAGGAGCCTCGTAAAGGTGGAATAGAAGGCCCGATTGATATAGCATCCCCTAATCTGGGGAACTTCTTCGGCAACTTGCTAGAATGTCATGTACATTGCGTCTGGGGTTACTCTATGCGTCAAGCCGCCCAAACGTAGGGATTGGCGACCAGCTTGGTCGCTTCTATAAATGACTGTCATCATGCCTCGAGCGCGCAAAGTGGGCTATGTTGAATAGAGGTGACACGGTAACTCAGAGCGTTGGCACGTAATCTCGCAAAATGAAGTTCTCCCAAATCGCAGCTTTGGCTTTCGCCATCTCGGCCGAGGCGCACACCATCTTCCAGGTGCGTCAGGGTGAATAGAATACTGATGGAGATGTTCTTGTCTGTTGACCAGTTACTAGGAAGTCTCAGTCAATGGGGCAAAGCAAGGGTCACTAGTCGCACTGCGCGCCCCGAACGACAACAATCCTGTCTATGACGTGACCTCGCAAGACATCATTTGCCAGAAGCAAGGGAGAACCTCAGACAAGATCATCAACATCAACCCCGGAGATGAAATCGGCGCGTACTGGGGACATGTGATCGGAGGCGCACAGTTCGCTAACGACCCCGACAACCCGATTGCAGCATCGCACAAGGGACCCATCACAGCATGGCTGGCCAAGGTTGACAATGCTGCGTCGGCGAGCAAGACTGGCCTAAAATGGTTCAAGATTTGGGAGGACACGTTCAACCCCTCAACGAAGAAATGGGGTGTTGATAACATGATCTCAAACCAAGGCTGGACGAAATTCACGATGCCGCAATGCATCGCACCTGGCCAATACCTATTGCGTGTGGAAATCTTGGCCTTGCACTCGGCTCGCACTAGCATGGGGGCTCAGTTCTATGTAAGCCTTCTTGATCTTGACAATGGAAGTGTGATAAATTGCCATCAATTACTGACTTGAAATCCCTCGCAGATCTCGTGCGCCCAAGTGAACATCGGCGGTAGCGGCACGTACTCACCCAGCCAGACTGTGAGCTTCCCAGGCGCCTACCAGCAGAACGATCCTAGTATTTTGATCAATATCTACGGGTTGACTGGCCAGCCTGACAATGGTGGCAAGACGTATAATGCCCCTGGAAACGTAGCTGTTGCGAAGTGCTAGTGGCGTAACGTGGTTATAATTATTGGCTCTGGATACCTCTGGTGTCAACAGGAAACTAGTTCTCTTATGTATGGGATCGCGAATCATAGAACGATGTATGCTAGTTGACACCCACCAAGCTGGCAGTTTGGCGATCGCATTCCAATCCAGGTCTTTTGTACATATCAATATTGTAACCTTGACTCTGCCGCTGTTCCCGAATGATCGACTAGTATGCGATTTTAGTAAATAGGCGGCAAGGCGCTAAAATAAATAAAAGTCAGACTTCACAATGGTGGTAGGTGATGGGTCTGATATTCATTTTTCCCGGCGCTTTGGGCGGCAACCAGACCATGCTCATGCAAGTTTCAGCCCTACCTAGACACTTTAGGCGCGCAATATAGACTTAATTGGGATGGAAGACAGCTTCAGCTGGCATCTTCTTTACAAAGTTGGAAGGTATACTTGACCCCGTTTTCCATCCTTCAGCGTTATGAAACCAATCCACACGCGCCTTGTCGTTTCAAGGGGTTTGTTCAGGTTTGTTTAGACATACCGTTGCTGTCCCGATCCTTCGAGTCACAAGCTCTCGAGATGGGTCTCACTCCGTAATGCTTGATGAGCTGATTACGTAGATAGCCTCTCGATTGTAGATACATTGTATCTTTTGTTGTCATTTTCCCGGTATTCGAGTCTGTTTCGATCGATTAGTTGATCAACCTTGGTTTCTTCCCGCCCGTATAAATTGGGTACCGATGCCGAGGACACCAACATTGGATTTGACAACTTTGTGGGTTGCATTTGTTGCGGCGGCCTGCATTATATAATGCATGTTGGCTCATTGTGGAGTTTCAGCGCCGTTCTAACCCTGCGTCTGTCGGTCTAAAACAACCAAAATGTAAGCTGATGGCGGTACGATCCTTCTAGCCTCAGTACCTAGAGTGCTGTAAGCGCCTTCAAATGCCTGAGTAGGCATAGATCACCTAGATCAGGTGCACCGACAGTGTGGAACATGAGAGGATAACAGGAGAATTGGCCACGATCCATTCCACTAACAGTTAAGCAACATGCATTACCTGCTGCACAATTTTGGAGCTCGATTCTAGCGAGCTATTAATACTTTCGGCTCTCGGCCACGAACTTCTTCATAATGAGCTTGAAAATGTAAAACGAAAGAAAAAAGGCCTGATCTGTTTTTGAAAGGTTGGTAATCTTTCATGCAATTTTTTGAAGTTTCTAATAGAAAAGGGTACTCAAACTCCAAGTTGTCGCTACGTCAAGCATTCATTAAGACATTCTGAATATTCTACTACCACATAAAGAGGAGCCTTACGTCATTTACACCATTCCCATCTCGGTCGGTGAGTCGAGATGTCGCCGGCTACCCTACAATCTTCAACTACTGGAATCAGCACCACTTCCGACTCCGCCAAGATAGATCTTGCTGACCAGAAAGAAATTGAAGCCATTTGGAAAGAAGTTCATGCTAAAGTCATTGAGCTAGCGGGCGGCGACCCCAGAAAGGTACAGCACACGTTGACTATTGACGATGTCCTCAACTATGTCGACCGTTCTCAAAAGGCGGAGGAGAAACAGTCGGAAAAGTATGGCCAGTTCAAAAACATTATGGGGAAAACCCTGCAGTGCATTAGCACGATAGGAGGCATCGTCACAGACGGAATGTCGAATGTAAGTACCATGCAGCCCTTTAATTTATCAACTGTTGATGATTGACGAAGATGATAGGTTTTCGCTCCAGCTGGCATGTGTTACAATGCTTTGACATTCGTCATCCAGGCATGGCAAGGCTATGAGGGGACGTTCGCTAACCTTGCAGAGCTCCTGGAAAAATGTACAGAGTTCTTCGAGAGGTTACAGTCTTACCAGGGCCGAATGGACGGCAGATTGACTCGCTTGGCTTCCCAGAATCTGAAGCTTTTCGTTGAAATCTGCAGTCGTACAATCAAGTTGCGTAAGAAACACTCAAAATTTCTCAGATTCACGCAGCAACTGTTCCTCAACGATGACGGGGTTCAAGACTTGCTGGCTATGATGGAAAGGCTGAATTCGAAAGAGGCGATGCTGGTTGGTGCTCAAACTTATAGACTCGTCAGTGATAGCGCTGGGGACGTGAAGTTGATCCTCGAGAACCAAAGAGAGCTAAAGCGTGAGGATGAAGCTAAAAGATGGCGTCGCTCCATAGCGAAAGCGCTAGGTTTCCCGGGAACCGCACTGGATAACGACGGGGAGCCCGTACCGGCTTGGCAAAGGGCATTTGACACTCGTTTGAACTCGCTGGTCGAGGGTACGGGTGGATGGTGGAAGACAGACGACACATTCTCCCATTGGGCTATAGCTCAATATCCCGAGGAGTCTATCCTGGTTCTTAGCGGCGCAGGTGGTACTGGAAAAACATCGAGTAAGTATTCTCTGCACAAACATCTATCGCACCATAATCGTCTATATGAATAACATCTGACATGTGCTTGTTTCTAGTGATGGCCAATACTATCAAGTCGATTAGAAGACTGGGCTCGGAGGCGCCTTCGTCTCGTGTTGTGGCGGTCTATTACTTTGCCGATGGCGATAAGCGGAAGGCAGACGATGAAGATGAAAGTGGATGTCTTCAACGTGTCTCAAGGACATTGCTTTGGCAACTTGCGACATCGTATGAGGCAATGACTAAGTCAGTTGCCTCGGCGGTGGAACGAGCACCTCATTTTGACGGAGCACTCGACCTCTGGGATCAACTTTTCTTCAACAATAAAGAACTGCAAAACTCAAACACGATTTTCTATATCTTCATCGATACACTCGACCCAGAGCTCGTACCATTCCTTCAAAAGCATTGCAAACTAGCTGATCACTCTAAGGTACGGGTCTTCTTGACAGCCAGACCCGAACTGGTAGCCGGATACCTTGCCCAGGATGATGATGTGACCTTTGCGGAAGTTCCAATTACTAAACGCAATAGTCAAGATGTTGAAAGGTACCTCGTTTCTCAAATGGACAACATGCCAATGTTGCGGGACGCAAACAGGCAAGGAATATCTGAATGGCGACAAGTTATTATGAACGAGCTGCGAGATAAATGCGAAGGCGACTATTTTAAACTCAACACGAGTCTTGCTGCCCTTGCTAAGGTAGATCTTATTGAGGACATCAGGGAAGTCTTAAAGGATGCTGGCAGACCTCGAATGGATCAAATCAGAGCCGAGCTTCGCCGCCTCAATAACACTCGCACCCTTAAGGAGATTCGAGAGATCAATGAGATAATTCTTTGGATCGACAACGGCCGTCGCTATTTCCCTATCGAGATGATGGATGCGATCCTCTCTGTCAAACACCGACGGCCTTCTGTCACTCTTCGGAGCGATCAGCCGCCGCCATTGATGCGACGACAGACACCAAATGCGCTGATGAAATCTAGTGAGGCTGAAGAGCCCGCGGCACTGACGACTATCTCTCTTCTCCCGCTCGCACAGAAGCTCAGAGAGAAATACCCGATTTTTAGCGTCACAGATTCTGGTGTGGTCGACTGGCGCAACGCCGAGATCAGGAGTCAGATACCCACGCGAGACGGCCAGGATACGACATCAGATGGCGCGTCGTCATCGCGGTCACAAGTCATCCAGGAATCGGAGGTCAACATTATTAGGCACTTTCTGAGCAACGTCTGCCCCGAAGAACTTTTGAAGCGATTCGAATTCGACGATTTCTTCAATCAAAAGCTTGGCGCCAGACTCAAGGAATTCATACACCTCGATCCCGATAATGCTCATATCAGGATTGTGCATACATGTTTACTGATACTAACTGATTCAGAGTTGAGGGGACAGGAAGCCTTACATCATTACGCGCTGTACTGGCTTTTGGAGCATTTACAGGCCGTCGACTTATCCGCGGCTGACAGGACACTCAAAGCACAGGTCGGGCCTCTGCTTGTCCGCCTTTTTACCGAGGACTGTGGTATAGACTCGCTCTTTTGGAGCTTTGGTAAGAAACCATGCTTTTATATGTTAATTAAGGCTTGGCGAGACCCTACCTCATGGTTATTCCATGAGAGAGACAGTTTACTCGGTGTTCAGTGCTGCCCACCGCTATTCTATATTCTACATTCATGAACTGACTTCTAGCGGCCTAGATGCTAATGTAAGCATGAAAACCTGGGAGCAAGGCGAAGCCGTCATTCTCCGTGAGGCTCGAATTGAGTGGGTATATTCGACTGCTGGCGTTCGCGAGCTTGCGCGGTACGTATATTGACTCTGCGCTTTGCCGTTCCCCTTTGATCATCCCCCATTCAATTTTCTTTAAGGAATCTCTTGTGACGAATGAAATTTAAGCTTGCCGTATACTCGAAACACCCAGTGCTGACTGTCACCATTTAGCTGGCTGAACGACTCTTCAGTTACGAAATCCATTGTGGACGAAGACCACAAGAAATTCGTCGCTGCAGTCAAAGCGCCTGGAGCAAATCCACATAAGGCAATATTATCGCATGCCGCAAGGCGGATGGCAAGACATTTCTTCATCGAGATAGAGTTTCTCAAACGTCAATTATTAGCTGCAGCTTGTTTCCTCCGTGCATATCTAGCTAGGGTAAGACTTCGAACTACGAGATAGTGTCAAAAGCTAATAGTCATCTCTGAAGTTGGAGGGTAAAGAAATGCCGGATAACCCAGATCTCTACCGAGATCCCAAAAAGGAGCTATATCAGACCTGGGAGAATACTAACTTCTCATCGAGCGAGCTCCAAAGGATTGAAGCTTGGGCACAAAAGGAGTTACCTGACTCCAAGTCCACACCAGCCCGGGAATCACTGTGGGAGATGCACGGTGCTCTTCAGGCATTCCAATTATGCGGCAACGAAGAAGAAAAGAGCGAGATTCAACAGAGACGAGCGAAAAGAGCCCTCGAGCTCAACCCTCAAAATTGGCATGCATGTCATTTCGTATCTGGCCGACCAGGTACTAGCAAAGAGGAAGGTGTCGAACTCCTCAAACGAGCAAAGAAGGCTGTCGACGACATCCGTGCTAAGGATGGAACTTGGATGCGCGATTCCGCTAATACAGCTCTAATAGCTAGAATCACATTCGACTTGGGGAACAAACTCTGGGAGCTTGGGGACTTCCATACTGCGGCTCACACCCATCGCGAGAGTCTTGAGTATGATTACGTCCATTTCAGTGCATATGCCAAAGTTCTTAGGCGCTATCAGGAAGACGGAAAATGGGAAGAGTTTATAGCGTTCATGGATAAACTGAACCAGAAGAGTGAAATTTGGGATGCGTATTTCGACGAGCTTATAAATGAGTTCATCATTACGCTCCTTGATGAAGATTCCGACATGCTCGCACGTGCGGCCGACATCACGGGCCGATGGGATGTGATTGAGAAGTTCTTCGCAATCGCTATTGATATCGGCAGCAAGCAACAAGCCTATGACCTTTTATTCTTGCTCCGAGAGGAATTCGCTAGGACACTGGAGCTTACTAGCGGCACTGGGGACGAAAAGACAGTGATTAATACTCGCGTTGCGGCCCTTGAGTCCATCAAAGCTCATCCCAGCGAGACGCTTGCCCAGGCCAGAATATACGCCATGAGGGATTCGTTAGCCCGAATATATCTTGACAAGGCTTTCCAACCCAACACTTCAGAGGAGACAGTCGAGTCGCTGGGTGTGTCAATGTCTGCTTTATTACCAGATGTGAACGACGGGATGGATGCTTGGGGCAATATCACGACGATCTGTTGCATTATCCGCTATCATCATAAACGCAATACGAAGTCCCCAATTGCGAAGCGCTGGATCGAGAGAACCGTTCGCGCGGGAATAGAACTGCTTTCAGACTCAGATGATGGTACGTTATCGAAAAATTACTCAGAAGCCTTCCTTTTTATTGTCCCTTGCTAACAAATATTATCCGCAGATAATGACACTTATGCATTTTGGCTGCTGGGCAGGCTTTTCGTCACTATTGAGGATGACGTGAATCACAAGATCACCTGGAATATGCGCAACGCATCCCAAGCTCAGGCTCTAGCCAGATGGGACGAATGGGTCTCGACACCCATCGCCTCTCCTAAATCACCACCTCTACGGTCGATGGCCAGTATGCTGCACGACAAAATCTCGCAGGTGGAAAGAGAAAGGCCTGCACCGGCAAAAACGCAAAGTAATGAAAGCGTGCACCTTCACAACGGCGACGCAGAGAAAAATCACAATAAGCCCATCAGGACGTTTACAGCTGCTTCGGCTCCTCTTCCAGAACACGAGGATGAAGAATTTGAGACAAAAACGCCGCCTACGAGGATTGCCACAGACATTGTAGAAGCTGCGCCGGAAGAAGCGCCTCCGAAGCCAACGTGGTTCGTCAGCTGCGACGGGTGCGATGAGCAGTGGACCGTCATGGATCAACCATTGTTTTATTGCGCGGATTGTGTCGGGACTGTCGTTCTCAACAGGCGATGTCACGACTTGCTCTTGAAAGGTGAACTGAAAATTCCAGGGTCCAAGTGCAGAAAAGAACACAAGTTCCTTGAGATCCCGGACTGGGATGAAGAGCGATTCAAGGACATGCCGAAACACTGCTTGCCATTACCCCCAAGCGCCAACAATCGGAAGGCGTGGATCCCGTTAGAAGAGTGGAAGGAGAACTTGAGGCGACAATATCTAGCGGAGTAAGCTCTTTTGGGTGTATTCACAAGAACTTCTGATTTGGACTAAGCTGGCTTGGTTGGCACATGAATATCCTCAGCCTTCTGTATTTGGAAGTTTGGTCTGAAGCTTCAATCGAAAACGATGTCTTATTATTCATACGTATTAATGCCACTGGAGTTTTTTCTAATCCTATGAACTACAATGGGTTGATTGTATACATTCCTAAGCCGCGTTGTCGAACGATATAATCGAGCTGGGAAAGACATTAATGTTGTAGTTATACGTCGCTAGCCTCACGGTGTCCTTGTATATCATCCCGTAGGCTCCAACTGTGTTCAGGCCGTAGATGCGGAAGTTGGTCGTGCCGGCAGCGTCGTAGAGCACCATTCCCTGCTGGCAAAGGGTGCTCGCACCCGCAGCGGAACACGACGTACTGTAATTGCTGAAGAACGAGTAGAGTCTGAAATGCGAGTTAGCTGACGACATTCTCGTCGTACAGTGAGATTTCAGCCTAAGAAAGTAGATGACTTACCCAGCGCCGTAAACGAGCACGTTCTTGCTAGCCTGGACGACGAGGCCCCACGCTTCGGCACAGTTGGACGCTGCGGTGGCCTTCGGGCACGAGACGTCGAAGTTGGGATCGCTGGTGGCGTTGAGCGGGTAGGGGGATCTTGCCGACGGGTTGGGCTGGTAATAGGGGGTTTCTGTCTGTATCTGGCCCGCGTAAATGTTTTGCGTGTTGCGGAACAGGTACTGGTAGCGAGAGTGGTGCTCTACGGAAGTACCGACGAGCCAGATGTTGCCAACTTTAGACTCAACAAGTAGACCGCGACCCGAGTACACGCTAATCTGGCGCAGCTGGGCGTCGTCCACATCGTGATCGGCTGTCCATAACCAAACGTTTTCCATGTAGAGATTATTGGCCAGCGGTGTGATATGCATGGCTATGTTACCAGACCGGCAGTCTAGGTCTGTGGTCGTTAATGATGGGGCTGCGGGACAGTCTGCATAGGATAGGCTCGATCCCTTCGTACCTCCTATGCGTGTGTGGACTATAGCATTCGTGGTTAGCGGTCGTCTTAAGGTGGCTCATAATGTTTACAAAAGGCTGAAGTACTCGTGAAGATGTATTTTAGTTTACTTACCATCCCACATCCCGCTGGGTGAGCCTGTTGGTGAGGCAAGGTTCCACTGGATCAGGACTGCGCCGGCCTGTTTATACTGTCAATAATTGGACCCTAACGCGAGTCGCTGTAAAGAGGAGTGAAAAGAACCAACCTGTGCACCGCGTGTAGACACCATCATGTCACTCCATTCTACGATACCGGAGTCTCCTGGCTTGCCAATTTGGACAACCGGTTGCGGGGAGTTGACATTGTTGAAGAATGAGCCGCTCGACATGATCACGGGATAACCCTCGCCAACGATCTTGCTCTTCGCAGGGACGAAAATAGTCGAAGTGACGATATAGGTGCCTGCGTCAAAGTAGACGACCTTGCCCGCAGCTGCCGCGGCAGTTATCACCTTTTGCAAAGCCGCAGTGTCATCTGTCTTGCCATCGCCTTTAGCGCCACCGGCTCGCACGGACGAAAATGACGATGAAGCCAAGTCTGCATATGAAGGCTTGGACCGTTGATAGTATCTACCGTTGCTCAGGAGCGAGGCGGATCGGGTAACCGGGGTCTGAGTGCCGGCAACTTGGTTTGGTCCGTTAGGGTGATAGATTTGTCCGGTGACCCAGCTGGAAATGGTGGTCGAGCCGGTCGTTCCCGCGAGGAGCGTAGCCTTGGTCGGTCCATAGTAAACTGCAGTGCCGACACCCTTGAGTGAGACATTCTCAATCGCCAAGCTGCCGCCCGTGCGAGGCGTCGAATTCGCGTTTCTGGATATGTTGAATGCGTACTTCGTGTTGGTAAAAGAGCTGTCGAAGAACGTCGCAGAACCAACGGTCTCCTTGCTGGCATCTCGTGTCGCCATGTCAAGGCCTGTTGTACAATTGTTGATGGAAATTCCTTGAAATGTCCAGCCCCAGTTCCAGATCTGGCTTATGGCCGTAACCGCATCGTAAAAAGTGAGATTACGGACGGTGAACTGCTGATTTCCAAATACAGCGCCGTATAAGCCGCCGTAGAAGACAAGGTCGTTGATGAAACCGCCAGAACCGTCTTCGATGAAGATACCTTGGTGCTGAGTACCGGCGTTGCTCGACATTCGGAAGACAATGTTTTGCAAGCTAGTAGCCTGAGATGTCGGCCAGTGTATTCCGGTAGCAGCGGTCGTCGCCGGAATAGCGGTTGTGTCGATGATGAAGTTCTTGACCTGGCGCCAGAAGATGTTGGTAGGACCGAAACCCAGAGCGCCGCTCGACTGATACTGGGCGCCATCGATGACTCCAAATCCATTGAAGGCAGAAGCAGCCTTCAGAACGGGCAGGTCATTGGGGTTTCCGACAAGGAGCGTGGCGTAGTAGCTCACGATAGACGAAGAGACGAGATATTCCCCAGCGGGGAAGTATACAACTGCATTAGTTGTACTGCTCGAAGCGCACACACCAGGGGCGCATCTGCTGCCATCGCTGATAGCATTATTAATTGCTACTGTATCATCATGTTTTCCATCGCTGCTTTTTTGTTAGTTACCTTCGCTGTCTTCGACTTGGGAGCGGCCATACCCAACAGCGCCATAGTCTTTCACGTTTCGGTAGACCTTGTAAGTCGTAGGATTATCGTTGAAGGCTGAGATGCCTTGGTGAGCTATGGTTTCATACCAATAGCTACTGGTCTGGCGTCCCTTGACCGCCCTGGCTTCATGAGATGGTGCTGCATCTGAAGAGTCAAGGGTCTTGTTGCTCGCATCAACGTAATACGCGCTGAACTCAGCTAATTGCAAACTGACGGCATCTTCGACTGCTGGAATCACCAGCTTCTCCGCCAGAGCAAGTGGAAGAGCAAATCCGGCAATGCTACTGAAGCGCATCTTGGTCAAAGGGACGTGGCCAGCAGAAACGACAGTCAGGACCCAGTAACATGGTCTGTCAGCCGAAGGGGAGCTCCTGGTACTTATTGAAAGACGATAATCCACCGACGCCCGGGACGCTATCGTAGATTTTCCCAGGCTAGACCGAGGTGGTATCGCCTGGGCTCTACTAGGGACACCATGAGTCCCGGGTGGAAACACTTCTGCACTACGACATCGACGACTCGAGTTGCAGAAGTGGAAAAAAAGGCTGGAACGGCCGAAGAAGGTCTCAGCCCCGGATTGCAAGCCCTGCCTTACCACATTTAGAGTTAGGGCACCCTACAGAACGGTAAACTAGACACAAATCTAATGAGACGGGCGCCCTTAGCGTTACTTTGGCATAACCAATAGTGCCCTAACTTGATAGGTAGAACATCGTAAGTTGGCTTGATTAGGCAATAGCTGACATCGCTAAAAGGAAATAGCCTTGAAGAATTGGGGCCTGAATGTCTAGATCGGACCAACACCAGATCGATTCAGTAGGCGGGCAGGCTAGATGTGCTATTACAAAAGCGCCCTCCACCCCGATTCTTGCCGTCATGCCAGAGATCCGGGTAGGCACCAGAAGTAATGGTCTTCGCCAGTGAGGCGCCATATTCTGGTCAAGAGGCGAACCATCTCGAAGTATCACAAACGAGTGCGACTACCATTGGTTCCCTTCAAGACCACGTCACAGAACCTTTCTTCATATTGGGCAGAACAGAAATCAAGTCTCGGTTATCTCCCGAGGTCCGGGTGCCGGAAAAAGAAAATGAAGGGATGGTGTACCTGAAGGCCTCGGAACAAGGTGAACTCATGTTTCTCGTCAATCCATCTTCCGTTGGCCGACGACTTGGCCCTTGCATTATACATGATACGTTATATTACCAGCACGATGCGATGCTACCATAGCAGGGGTGTACAACACGAACATGCTGCCCTTGCAAGCAATTGATATTGACGAAGGATCAATATTGAGATGAGATGAAATTTAAGCGAAGAGATTCAGCCTGACGGGTTCCAAAGAATACGGGGTATTTCAGAGCAGAGCACAGAGTTCATTCCGTTGGCAGCGCGGGGGACCGAGACTGACTGACGGGAGGGTTCTCCGAACGAGCTGCCATCGTGGGTTTAGCGTGCCCCTGATAACAGCCCTACGCCGCAATACACCTACACCGAGCGCTGCTGGAGATTGATGTATGTCTTGGCCTGCGTAAGGTAGGTATCTTCCCTTACGTACTCCATAGAAGATCCATGCATGCGAGCATGCTGCATCCCAATCGATATATCGCCGCAGTGTGACGATGGAGGCTGGCAATACCCCTCATGGGAACTGGCGCCTCATTTCGCTAATCCTCGCCATCATGCTCGCCGCCACGGGGTTGTTCCGTGGCTTCGGCCTCGGCTCGCTTGCTGCGCTCCCCTTCGCATTGCCAGCTGCGGTGAATCATGCGAATAGCACCAGTAGCAATTCGCCGGGTCTGCCTCTAGTAATCAATACAGTGAGTATTTAGAGACTCGTTGCCAATCTTGTTGCTATAGATCCGAAGATGGCTAACCCTAAGCGCTGCAGTGGGGTGGTCCTTTCACAGCGGGCACTGATGCCGCGTATCTCTCCCTGCTCGAGGCGCAGACGTCGGCGTTAGACGCTGTCGAGGTGGGATGCAGTACGTGCGAAGCGAACCAGTGTGACGGAAGCGTCGGCTTCGGTGGCTCTCCGGATGAGAACTGCGAGGTGAGTGCGCTCAACGAGGAGGACACAATGTCCCAAACGAATACAAGAGCTGATCACAGAGCAGACGACATTGGACGCTATGATCATGGATGGCACCACCATGAAGTCAGGCAGCGTCGCCGCGCTCCGCCGCATCAAGAACGCCATAGGCGTCGCGCGCGCAGTGCTGGAGCACACGACGCACACTATGCTCGCGGCAGATTTCGCGACGGAATTCGCCATCAGCAACGGCTTCGTAGCCGAGAATCTCACGACGCTCGATTCCGCCGCGTCCTGCGCCGAGTGGAAGGCAGGCGGCTGCCAGCCAAACTACCGTATCAACGTGACGCCGGACCCGTCGTCGTCCTGCGGGCCGTACACTCCCGTCCCGCTGAACTCGAGTTCGGCAGACTACGGTTCCCAGCTCCAGGGTCGTGGCAACCCAGAGGGCCACGATACCATTTCCATGATTGCTATACATAGCTCTGGCGCCATGGCCGCTGGGACGTCGACGAACGGCGCAAGTCGCAAGATTCCCGGTCGCGTGGGCGACGGCCCGATCACGGGCAGCGGGTCGTACGTGGATGGCGATGTGGGCGGGTGCGGCGCCACGGGAGACGGGGACATAATGATGCGCTTCTGTAAGAAACTGCTCTCGCATTTATTTCTCCTTTTCCATCAACTTTGAGTACCCAAATGCTCTTTTGATGTGAACACCTAGCTTGGCGCGTTCCAAGCACTCGCGAAGTGTGTGCGGAAGGCAACGGCTAACATCCAGGACTATAGTACCGTGCTATCAGGCCGTCGAGAACTTGCGGCTAGGCATGCTCCCGAAAGCAGCAGCCGAAGATGCTGTCAAGCGCATGCTGAAGAAGTACCCAACCGTGCAGAGCGGGATAGTAGTCGTCGACAAGAATGGTAATCATGGTGGCGCGGGTTCGGGGTGGACGTTCACATATGCCTACCGTGGCGGCACGATGAATGAGACTGCCGTGGTTTCTGTGCCGCCTCTTGACGGAGAATCAGAGCTCTGATTATACTGAAACGCATGTTCAGAACGTTTCCCGTGACCTCGGTATTGAACAGATCCAGAAATTCAAACCTTACTTCATGCCATCCTGCCTCGTGAGTACATCATCTGTCTATTTCTGGTCATAGCCCCTTTTACAATACACTACACAGAGGGACAATAAACCTAAAGATCTATAGACTGGACCATGCTTCGAGCTCCTAGATATATGCGTCTCTAGTATATAATATCCGATCTTTATTCAGGTCGATACCCTCCAGCATAACATGCAGCTGCTGAATTATTGTCGCGCTGCTCCATTGTAACCATTTTATTTATGCGGAAATACCTCTAATAATGACCATCCATGATGTCTGGTAACCAGTATACGCTATCTATACAACCATAGCCATATTATGCAACCCCCGACGCGAACCCAAGGCCTCTATTTTAGTCTAATTCAACGCTCGCTAGTGCTTCAGTGATAAATCCTTGCTCATCCGTTGGAACAGTCGCTGTATCTCGGGTGTGCTCTGATGAAACACTGGTTGGCATAGGGCCTGCTTGTTCCTCTCCGTCAGGGCTCGTCCATTCCCTGTCGTCTTCGTCGCCCCTTTCGCTCCTGCTCGCCTCGCTGTCTGTCTCTGGTGGTGTCTGGACTCCACGTACACCCATATTCCGCTTCAGCATGCACAGCTCAACGGTGATCCCAGGACCAAACGCGCACCCGACCACGTAATCCTTGACCTTCCCATCAGGCGCGTAGGAATCCATCTCTTTGGTGCGTAAATGATCCATAATGCTGAATATAGTGGCGGAACTTGAATTGCCATGTTCCATATACCGATGATAGCTGGCACGCATATGCTCCGCCGATATTTTCAGGGTCCGCTCAGCGTTAGTCAGAATTGTAAGGCCACCAGGGTGCATTGCCCAGTCAAAATCAGGCGCCGTCCGATATGTCTCGGGCAAATGATGTTCTACACTCGCCATCAGGTCTGCGAAGGCCGGCTCCAGAACTTGCTCCGTTAATTTCGGCACGTGCGGCGACAGCACAACCTTCCACCCTACGGGATCAGCGTCAAATCCTAAGTCGCCTTCCGAGTTAGGTATGATCCTGTGATCCCAGCCTAGTAGCTCGTACACAGGTTCTACGGTTGCCTCCCCAACACCATTACTGAGGACCACGGCGCTCGCGCAGTCGGAAAACAGACAAGCCCCAATGCGTGTGCTCTGGGTTTTATGAATGCTTTCTAATTCGCTACGCACCAATGTTGTGCTTACTTCGAGAGCAACACACAAGATACGAGCCGCCTTGTCACGTAGTCTGTGCCCTAGCGCAAGATTTGCCGCTGTACGTAACGTAGCCAGTCCGCCTGAACAGCCAACGCCATGAAGAAGCACTTTCTCGACATTCGGCTGAAGTCCTAATTCCTTGGCGAGATAGTGGTCGAATCCAGGATTTGCGCTGTCAGTACAGGTAGTGGAGACTACGTGCGTGATCTGTGAAACATCAAGACGTGCCTCAGTCAGTGCTTTTCGCGCTGCATCCACTGCCAGCGGCACACCATCGCTCATAAACGTCGCGTGCAGTTCCGCTATAGATGGCGGGTCAGCATTGTTGACCAGCGGGTGCTCTGATGTCCCGATTGAGGAGCGAGTCTCAATCCCCGTGAATCGGTTAATGGAGAGAACTTTCTGCATGCTACGGGTTGATTCATTTTGTTAGTTTACAAGCAGGCCCTCACCAACTTCTCAGGCTGGAGCTTACGCAGGTGATTCGGGGTGGAATCTGGCGGCTAGCTTGGCTAGCTCATCTGCCTTGAGCTTATTTGGTGGATATTGAGCCCCAAGTCCAATGATAGAGAGCCCCAGCTCCCCAAACATGTTGTCGGTTGTCATGACGTAGCAGATGCGGTAGTAAATCGAGCCCTAACGCTACTTCTCGTCCCACGAGATCTCGACAATACAATGGAAAAAGTAACCGGCGAGGACGACTGCTTTTGTCTGGGTCGTGTGTCCTGTCGTTAACGAGATGCCGCAAGCAGTCTGAGACAAAGGCTCAGGGGGCACTAGAGTCTGGTGCCAAATAGAAACAATTCTTGACGGGGATGGCCCGGATAAGTCGAGAAGGGTGAATCCAGCAGGACGGGTGCTTTTTTTTTTTTTTGTTCTGTTGAAACGGTGTCTGTAGCATGCGCAGTACCAACGTGTTCAAGGCGAAGGGGAGGAGCGACGTCGTGTTACCTGGAAGCGGTGTGACGGCGGAGACCAGATAAGCATTTATCACGAAGACAAGTATGCGTACATGCCTAGTCGAGAGAGACCGAGAGAACGAGGGTGTGGCGAGCAGACTAGCGAAGGATCAAGTCTATGACGACTGGACTTGCTTAGACGCTTGAGCCCGTCTTGGATGCAGGCGTACCTAACTCAACGCTTCGGCAGGCACCGTGTCACGATGACAGCTTACATTACCGCAATGGGAAAATGTCGGCCATGGTCCCTACTTAAGTAGCCATTCGGCATGTCCAAGCCACGCGTTTCACGATGGTTGCGAACCAGCGTGAATCCTCAAGATCTGGGCAGGGATGCGGGGCCGGGTGTAGCACCGTAGCCGACGGCCGGGTATAGGCGTCTGAAACAAACCATGTGTAGAGCCTGTGTGCGCTATCATGATGGTGTAGCAGCAAGGTTTTGGTGACAGGCCAACGGGCTTTGGTGAGCGCCAGACGCTTGCTTCCAATATATGTGCGTATTGTATTGAGTTAGGCGAGTTATTAGGACATGAGAGCAGCGTTAATTGTGTTTTTAACGGCGCCAAGTACGCAGAACTACCTAGTAGCCCTAATGATATATAGGTACTGGACCCTGCTAAACGTGCCTGAAGTATGGCAGATGACCCGCCTGAATACTTGCACCTAAGGGCTAGCGGAGCTAACGTTTCAGGCCTAACACCTATACTACAGAACCTTACGCCTATAAACACGCCCATGCTTTCCTAGTTTTCATAACCATATTCCAGGAGACTCGTACCAGAGTTACGATTTCACTATTGGAAGACGCGCCATTAGCCATCGGTCCTGTTCAAGCATAAAGGAAATATGAGCACTGTAAGTCTCTAATCAACGTTAGCGTATGTTTAAAATCCCTATGCAGTCCAACCTCATTATTGTGAAGTAGATGTATTCGGGCGACGGTGGTTCTCTAAAAGACAAATAAACCTCATTGTTTGTTTAAAAGAAACTGTTCGCCTGTGAGCGCACTTACTTCTCGCCTTGATCAAACCAAACGCAAATTCTGACATTAGATAGCCGTTAATTAGTCGAGTCGAGAGACGAAGATGGATCTAGAAAAGCTCCCTTTTGTAATGCATGCCGCCGTGGAGACGGCTGCGGGTGTCTCCTTCATCGTTCATCCTGAGCGACAACTTCCCGGCTGTGCGCCCGCTGCTAAACTCATCCTGAGGCAGTATGGAGCGCTCTTGCTAGCCTCCAGTATGATCTGCTTTATCATCATTGCCAGTCCAGCTTGCGGTACTACTACGACTCGGCTGATGGCCGCGGCTTTGGGATCTTACCACGTGTGGCCTTGCCATCGAGCTCTTACTCGTATTCGGGATGAAGCACTAGATGAAGTTAAGGGAACATCGGTGCTCGGCGGTCCGCTTGTACACCTACTGGTCCATTCGCTCTGCTTGGGCTTGTTTCTGTACGCGGCGATTATATAGCATGAACCGTCTAGGATGCTGGGCCCGAGTTCTTCTCTCAATTTAAAAGTGTAAACAAAAGAGAAGCACTATCAACAGCGAAAGTGACGAGAAAAGAAACGGAACGTGGCAAGCGTCGTCTGGGAAGAGACCGGCACAGTCACTTCAGTCACGCCCAGTCCGCCACCCCCCCAATGTGCCATCTATGGGCTCGCTCTCGTATAAATCTTTTACGCGACAGTTCAATCAAATATTAGTGAGTAAGTATTGACGAAGAGTGTTTTTTTTTTTTTTTTTTTCCAACGTACAAGCTCCAAGATGTGCTAATAAATGCTGCCCCCCGCCCCTCCACCCTAAAGTCAGGCATGTGAGAGACATATCTCTTACACATTCGATGCTAGTTAAGCTGCTTTATTCCTCACATATTCGCCTCCTGTATCCTCGATGGCGAAATGTTAGATCGTAGGCTTAGTTCTTAGAACTAATGGAACCCCGCGCACTGCTTAATGAGTCAACAGAGGAGTTCATACCGAATGTTAAGTTTTGGATATCCTATTAGCGCTATCGTGTGTCTCTATATATCCCTTCTTATTCTTTATGCCAGTGCAACTCATAGGCAAAAATAACAATACTCGCTGAGATACAGAATAACTCATCAAACCCCAAGTCAGGAACCTCTCCCATGCCATACTGACAGATACTCGCATTGGGCTGATTGACACTACTGGTCTCTTACCCTAGGTATACCGTAATAACTATGAGACACCACAAGACCACACATCTAGAACCACGATATCTCAAGCTTTTTAATCACGCCAAGGGCGAATATACAACGTTATTCCCCTTCGTTTCACATAGCTTAGGAGGACAATTTCTATTACACTTCGCCATTCCTGAATCAAAATTAGTATACGATAGTCCGCTAATTCAGTCCAGTTTTGATGTGAAGTCTTCCGCGAGCGGTAAATAAGAGAAATTTCCCATACCTTATTCCATCTCATAGTTCATGCATGTTTATTCTTCCACCTATTGTTGGTATTCGAGATGCCGATAGGCCCGAGTGACAGTCAATGGGCCCGTTTGATCCTTCAAATGGTTGAAGTACTTGTCTGACAGCCGCATGAAGAGAGCCCAAAGCTTGGCATCTAGCAATAAGACTCGAGTGCATGGTTCTTGCTTGTGGTTATGGTCTCTACACTCAAGCGCGTAGTGATGATCAGTTGTGATGCCGATAATTTTCCCGTCGCATATTACCAGGCTCCCAGAATCATCCATAGTGGCCCAGTATCCGCTATTAGGCCACTTTCCGTGTGGACCTTAATGGATATTATAGTGTTCGAAGCTCGCTTCATCTTTATTTTGCGGCTTGTAGCTTAGAAGGATGTAATTCCCGTATCGTGGATTCAGAGCTTCGTGCCGTGGATCCCTCAGAGTCGGAATCTTCACTTCTGCGTACGATCCGGACGCTCCGGCGTTGCTTCCTAACCAGTTATTATTGAGAGGAATCGAACAATCTGAGCAAGTCGGATCTTGGCAAGCTCTGAAGGTATCAGCTACTTCAATGACTGAGAAGCGCCCTTGCGAATTTGTGTAAACCACTCGCCCAAGCCTGACAGACTCCAAGAGGTCGTCATAGCGGTCGTTTTCTTAATCATTCCAGACGATTCCATTTCTGGTTCCGTCAAGTGAGCTCGCTGTCACGAGCGGCGTTGAGGTAATTACGTATAACTTTCCTCCTATGTCCAAAGCACAACTCGCGGTACTCAAGTTTTGATGACGGGCAGTAGTAGGCGTGATTGGTTTGCCAAAGGCGAAACAGACTCGACAGGGAAAGCATAAGCGCCGGGAGGATAGGCTCTGCTGTTTAACTAACTTATCATCTGCGAGTGTGCGGACGAGCCAAGCCGACATGCCATCAGGCTTAGCCATTGCGATATTGGTTGCTTGCTGCTCTGGCGTGGGAGAAGGTTCTGGTGGTATGAAAGAAGTGAATGTGAATCATTGAGAGTAAGTTAAAAGAAAAATGAATACAATAACCGGTTCCTGTTGGATTTATATCGCCGTCTAAACACTAGCAGCTGCACAGCTGATCTCATGGCCTGTACAAATGTGAGCGTCTCTCCCTTGGTAAAACTCCAGCTCTATCATGGGTACCTCAGACTAGGGTGATGCATATGGACACATTAGATGTGTTTAAAGCTAGTCACGTTGTTCTAGCCAGTAGATCTATTCGCATGAGACTATAGGAGAGATCACCGCACTCATGCGTTTCAGAAAGCTCCCTTAGAAGTGTAACCAAAGGACCATTGCTCCCTTTTACGAATTTCGCAAAGAGACCAGGTCTTATATGGCACACTGCGTTTCCCAAACGATTGGAGGAGGTAACAGAAGTGCCTCCCTTGCGTCCGTTCTACGCAAAACAATCATAAATTTACAAGCTATCTCAGCATCAGGTGCTTAGTTGTGCAGCCAACGAGTGGGATACGGTTCGCGAAACGCTTCTGGGAACTAACACAAGGCTGTTGCTCATACAAGGTTAACCCTTACCTACTGATCTATCCTGAATTGAAGGAAATGTACCGCTCGTGTAAAATTTCATATATCTTAATGAATATGAAACAGCTGACTACATCATGCTCAATTCGAAGAAGCATCAGACCCCACGTATCAGGGCTACACAAATACGGTTTCCGAAGAAAGGAAAGTGATAGTATACTCCTTATGACCATAACAACAATGAAGATAGCTACAAATAACACGAGTTTTTCTTGATGAGCCTAAATTTCCCTGCCATACAGAGAAGCACCTATTCCTGTTTTCGTCAACCCAATCGGTAATTAGAATTGTTGTGCTCCAAGACTGGAAGTTCGCGGATCTAGAGTAGACCGGAAGTAATTACCGGAATGGCTGACTACAGGGCTCGGGAAATAACTCAATATAAGAACAATGTTCTATGAGCGCATAGACCCTTGGCTATCTAAAAGATTGCCCGGATTTAAACCTCCCCTTAGGAAGGTTTAGCCGAGTATACCAGAACCTGAATAGCTTCATTCATGAACAATTCGAAACCTCTGCAATTCCGTTTCGTGCCCCATAATATGATGAATACGCACATGACGGCCCGATGCAGTTGACGCTGCCTTGTATAGGTGACCTCCCGTCTGCGCGTAGGCTCCCGTACAATAACAAAGGCTTTCACGTTACCCTCACACGACAAATCCTGGGTGATGTCATCAATTAAAATCGCTTTTGCAGCTTGAATAATGAAGTAGAGCTAGAAACGACTCGATTTAAAATAATATATAATAGCAAAATTTCACTTACACTGATGTTCCTAATTTAGCTGCTTCCTGTCGCGATGCTGGTTGGGAGGGAGGTTTTCGGATTATGATTGTTCCGCTGCAGGCACACCAGTGCTCCTTGGAGGCGGTGTCGCTGGGGGCTGTGCTCATTGCAGCCTGATCGATGTTGTCTCATGTCTCGCGGGGTAGATTAAATGTTTCCGCCGATTCATAGATCATAAGATCCGACAGCTTGATTGTATCTCTAACTGCTGCTGCGATGTCATTCGGGTTTGCCATTGGCGATGTCATCGCTGTACTTGGGCTTATTGAGCGTGTTGCCGTCGAATTACGCAATTATAAGAACGCTCCAACGCATTTTCAGCAGCTTGGTGTTGAGCTTGAACTTCTCCACAGCACACTTAAACATGTTCTTTGTCTGTCCCCTGAGGATGCTACTGAAGCCAAGACGGTTGAACAGATCCGGGCAATTGTCATGCATTGCCTGCTACCTATCTAGGCGCTGGTTGGCAAAATGAGGTCCAAGCAGAGTAGCTTAGGCCACTATCGCAGCACAAGGAGCCTAAGTAACATTGGCACGAGACTACACTGGTCTATGATAGCTCAGAAAGACGTTGAAGACCTCCGAACAACACTTCTCTCGGAGATGGTGGCGATAAACATGCTTCTAAGTGCCCAACAACTGTAGTAAAGCTCTACACGTCGTAGTTGAAAAGTATCTGACTTGAAACCAGGAATCATATCAGGAATCTCTCATTGAAAATCCGAGATTCAAAGAGCGCGCAGTCTGTACCCGTCGTAGAGCAGTCTAGGGCACTCGTCGAGAAGACCTCAAAAATCCTGGATATTCTCTCAACAACACCCAGTGCTATTACCGAACTTCGGTCTATCGCTACCATGCAAGCTGAGGAGCAATCAAAGCAGCTAGGCGTTTTAGATCAGAGTCTTGCAGATGTTACGGCACACTTGAACATGTTATCACTTAGTGTGGCTGACGGCTCTGCCACGCTCTGCCGGCACCTGTCTTTCATGAGGCGCGCTTCCAATTCAATGTTCAGCGCTCTACAGAATATAAAAAGACTCCTCATTCTGTAGCTGTTCCTTCAAACCAGACCCCTAGCTGGCAGTCCAGAGCTGACTTGCATCCTAGATTGGCTGCATGTTCAAAGGAAATGCTAAACACAATCAGCCGAAATACGTAAGAGATATAACGTTTTATTCGTGAACGTTTAGGATGCTTCTAACGTAATGAGTTATAGGCGTGTCTTGCTTGATGTAGCGAATCAAATGAAGCGAATTGCACGTGCGATTGAAGCTATTCCGCTGCATCTCACCTTGGACATTATCCGACTTGATGACGCATTAGGCGAGAGCTGGGCCCTGCCTTTGCAGGCCTGTACAACTTGGGCTGTAAGTTCTAGTCTGGTAAATATCACTGGGCGGACTCATTAAGCACTAACGACGTGAAAGTCGTTCCGCGATTTGCTACTCAACGTCGTCTATGCAAATAGCAGGCCGGGTGCAAGTCGCATTGCGAACAACTTATTCGTCATCAATCTGGCGAAGACAGGAAAAGTTCTTTCACAGTACGAATGGCACCGCGCCGTAAAATCCGGTCTTCACATAGAGCAGACCATAATTATATCGAGGGATGACAGGAGTGATGCTACGTCTCCAGGTCGGAACAACTACGCTAGGGAAAAAGAACGTTGCCCATATCCTGATTGTACAGGCTTTATCTCAGAACAGCCAGATAGCCAACTAATCATGAAGCAATGGTAAGTATATTTTCATAGTCTCGTTGATGCGGAGTTGTTCTGATTGAATTTTCATAGCTCTGCATGTGAACGCTGGTCACAGAGCTCGAAACGTAGCCCTCCACTGCTTAAGCTTTGCGATCCAGACGTCCCATATTTCAGGACTGGCCCCAAATTACCTCCAATGGAATTAACGAAAGAAATTAACTACTTTCGTCGAATTCAGATTAACGAACCTGTGGAGGCGGTTCGCGATATTGAGGATGCTCATCGTAGGTTAGCAGTTGATGATAGTGATCCCGAAGCAAATGCCTATATTGGCCTTCGACTTTTCCAAGATGCTGTCAGAGATGCCACTAACTGTAATGCTCTTGACCTAGCGAGGGATTCCATAGAGATTGCTATCGCGTCTGGTATGATTGCTATGCCTTACATCCTTTTCCCGTACCTCGCACCCCATATTATTCGCTACAAAGTTGATGAACGCAACTCACAATTCCTTCAGATAATTCCGTTGCCCACTACTGGTATCTATTGGGTAGGGTACATCTCCTACTCGGCAACATGCGAGGTGCCCATGAGGCTCTCCAGCAAGCAGTCTACAGAGAAGAGAGACATCCAAATCTCTGGATCACAATTGCTAACATGTATTATTGGGTTAAACAATACCGTGACGCGCTCGATGCTTTGTTGAGAGCTATACGGTTAAATCCATATCTATACGCGCCCTGGTATAACCTCGGCGTTTTGGTAAGGGTAGATGTGTTCCCATTGATCCCTTTTCTAACACACGTCATTATAGTATGAGACCGGTTTCCGCCGATATGGAGACGCACGCGATGCGTATCAAAGATGTCTATAATTAAACCCGAACCTACCCAAGGTAGAAGAGCGCTACCAAGTGCTGTTGAATCACCCAGATGATTCTCAGGATGAACCGCCAGGCAGCTCAATTCGAACGATGTTCGATGTTGTTCTCGCTGCTGCAGAGGAGGTCTCTGAGGATATGGGGGCTCCTATAAACATCAATCCGATCAGGGGCTCTGCTCTCTCTGAACAAGGATCAGTTAACGGCAGAGGAACTGATATACAAGGGTCATGATCGTCGGATTATGAAGACCTTACAGTTCTTTGAGGTAGGTTTGTGTGTTGCTTAAGGAATCGCCGCTATCAATCTAGGATTTCAACATAAGGTAGGCTTATTACATCTTTGATAGGGAAACGGCTCTGATTCCTCCAACGATCAGGGCTATATATGCTTATTCTAAGCATTTTAGTGATGTATTAGTTGTCTGTTAATCATACTCAACACCGGAGGTACTCCCATGATCATACCTAGTGTGCTTGGTGTCTCCTATATAAGTCGCTGTAGTGCCAGGGCAAGCTGTCACTAAAATGGAAAGCTTTAGCCGTCACAGGTGCAGCCTTAGCTAACATTTGAAATACGGTGAAAATCAAAATGCAAGGCATTTTGATTTTTGGCCCTGGTTGCCCTGGTGGCCGCGCTGGCCGCGTTGGCCTCGTAGGCCTTGCTAACGCTGTTAACCTTGTTGATCCTGTTGGCCATAGCTATATAAATATAGCGGCCGTTAGTGGCTATAAGTACTTACTTAGGTATTGTGGTACGCAAGCTACACAGTTAACATGAGTGCGAATACGTTGTAGTTGATGCCTCGAATAGACTTTAACTAATGCCAGCGTGGAAGAGAGATTTATACTTTTAGGGGTTACCGTTATATATTCTCAAGCTACGCTTTCCTCTAGAAATTCGCAAATTCCTTTCGGAAAGCTACGCTTTCCAATAATATCACAAGCGGTTATTCCCTGATATAGAATCCGCCGAACGCTAGCGAAATCTAGAAGCCCAGCTGCGGTTTTGCTTTTACAGTACCTCGGATCAGGTGAATACTGTGAAGGATCTCATGCACACTACATACTTACCTAATGACTGCTCAATTTCTTTCTACAAATGCTTTATCCCGACAGCTCTCGCGTGTCATAATCCTTGGATTTCGACAAATTCCCTATCTTCCAATTAGATGCCCGCTTGGCTAAGTGGTATAGCGTGTCACTAGTATTCCGAGGCAAACTCGTCTTGCTAATGCCATGACAAGATCAGCGGTTCGATTCCGCTAGTGGGCAGCATATTGCTTTCGATTGAATCCGAATTGGTGTAGTGGCTAACATTTGACGCTCTCAATGGATCTTCGGATCACTTTGAAAAGGTGCCGTCAAGCCCGGGGTTCGATTCCCCGATTCGGAGTAGCAGTAGTGCGACAACATATCTAAACATTTTTGTTTTTTTCTCTACGTTATCTTTTCGTGCTTTTGTTTTACTATTAGATTCTTTGCCTTACTATCATCCTGCCCCTTTTGCCCTTGAGAGGTACCTGGGTAGGTTAGCACTTTGGTGGTTGCACCACGCTGACCGAGCCCTAACCCAGTAAAGCAGTGTTGCGCTTAATGGAATAACTTTATACCTCTTTCCCTTTATCCACACTGTGCTGAGTACCTAGGTAGGTAATAATAGCAGTGATATTCATTCTATCACCAGTATATATTAGAAAAGATCAAAGCAGGCTTTATTAAAACTGCGCGAAAATCATAGAGTTGCATACCGGCAGCACTGCTCTTGTATATGAAATGACCATTTGTTTGGTGATTATGTGATGAATTGGAACGAGGCGAAGGTTTGTTGATCAGAAAGCCTTAGTAACTGTCTCGAACTATAGCTGAGTGACTATAGTTCGTGAGGAGGTTCACTACAAAGCTCTGGACTAATAAATTGTAGTAATCTTGAGCATGTCATAGAATCAATGTCACTGAGCCGCTCCATTATACACTCGGTTATATTGGTAGATACCAGTGTTGAGAATTATAGATACTTCGGAAGACGGGGTGAGAAGACAAGCTTCATAATTTCATTCCTTTTCCCTTTGCCTTCTAAAAAAACCCATTGAGGAGGGAGTGAGGTTCTTGGTAGTGACATGTAGTATGAGCATTCCCGAGTACGTCGAATATACGAAGACGTGATTGTTCCTGACATTGGTATCCATATTCTTAGGGCCTAGCGCCGGCCAGTATCGTACACCATAGTGGCCTATAGAGAGATAACTTGCTCACTCTTAATCTCTATCACGTTAGCCATGTCACATTCTAAAAGAATGCTCGTCACTTAAACATACATGTTCTTAGTTTGCAATCGAGGGAGCTCCCATTTTGTGACTATTCTTCACGCATGATTTGGCAACTGCCATTGTGTGGAAGTAGCAAACTCATGATAATCAGCTTGCAGACAAGACATAATTCAAGCAATCGCCTTGCAAAGACACAAGACATTCATGGTAGAAGAATGAGAAGCTGGCGGTAGTTGGTCACAAAACATATTGAGCCTAAGCTTCGATTTGCTTGAAAATAAGCTCTCCGGCGGGATTTTGCTCGCTAGTCCAACGATGCTTATCGTAGAGCCCTGCGGACTGCAGAAACGTCTGCAGTCGTTTGTCGGATAAGCTGACGGCAGCTTTCCGGATTCTCAGTTCCAGGTAGTTTGAGACGTGAGGTAAAAGAGCTTTGAGATATCTAAGCCATGCCTCGAGATTGAGATCGATGAAGAGGATGAGGAAGCGGAACCTCTCAACGTCTTTGCCGAGGATGTCGATCCACTTAAGGCCGACGGTGCTCGTGTAGACGTGGAAGTGGTTCTTGAGCAGGAAGACGTCCAGGGCCTCGGACCGGATCTGCTTGTTGGCGCGGAAGAGGGCGGGCAAGGGCCGGTCAAGGACGAAGTAGTCCGGTGAAGTGTGCGCCCACTCGGTGTTGATAACGCGCTCGTAGATGGCACTGCGGATCTCGGTCGGCATCGAGAGCAGCGACGGACCATTGGGAAGCGGGGAATCGAGAGCCATAGTGAGTAGCGGGCGGTAACCATACGACTTGCGGTTTGTGAAGGGGGGTTTAAGCCAAAGGCGCAGAATACGGGGGCAGCTCGCGATCAGATCAGGGTGAGGCCAAACGGGCGATGTGACGTGTCACAGAGCCGCTCTGATTGCTACGGGTACCGACTGTACCTGGATCTAAATACCTCCCAGGGCTTGTCCCGTTGGCTACCAGTAGTGCAGAGCAGACCAGAATAATCAGAGAGTTTGCATGGGTGTACGAGTACAGTTACGCTACGACAACGGCCAAGGCACCAAGGATTGGGAGGCGGAGATAGTGATCGGCCTATCTTTAGCGCAGAAAAAACCCAATGAGGTGGGATAACGACAAGCTTTAGGAAGCTATAGTTAGCAACGATATAGCGTACCTACTTAGTAGTTGCCATGTGCAGTATCTGTGGTACAGGCACCTACATCTGCCTCTATATCCCTCAGCCGTCTGTAGCAGGTAGCAGCTGAGTATACCACCTGCCTGTAGTTGAGTTCGTTTGGGGGCTCTGCCAGGGCCATGCGTGCCATGGGGCTTGGATAGCGTCCCTGCAGCTACTGCTTGGCACTTAATAACCTGGTTGGAGAGGTAGCAGTGCATGACGAATCCGCATCCTGTACATTAGGTAAGTTTTGTACGCTGGAACAGAAAGTAAAACGGGTAGGTGGTAGCTTAAATAGGAGCTGCTCAGCTATCTTGTACTTGGTAGCTACTTTGAGGGCGGGCCCCAAAGCCTCATACACACACCACGGCCACTCGATATATTGTTACTCGCAGAGCTGAAGTCCTGTCCTGTCCCGTTGCAGTGGCATTTAATGCGAATCAGAGCCTCATGTACAGGATCGCCACCGCGAATGCAGAAGGTTCATACATGGCCGCATTGAGTGGTCTATAGCTACTAAGCTATTTTCCAGCACAATCTAGTGGAACTCTCGATTTTCAGGGGCTGTGGCGTGCGCATCAAGGCAAGCTCTCAAACAAGGTTAACGTATAATAAAGGGAAGAGGTTGATGACCACCCGCTGCTGTCCAGAAAGACCATGGATAGAAGTCGCTGCGTTTCCGTGAGGAAACAAGCACGGGGGATTTGGCCTCCAGGAGAACCAGTCGACACCATGACTTGTTACTGGAATGCTCGCCATGACTTGAGGAAGCAGATTCGAGCGACCGAATGCTCCCTGAATGTTCACTGCGATAGTTAAAAAACAGTCCGCAACCCTCCAGCGGCCGAAGGAAAATCTGTTAGGCTGTCAAGAAGCTAAGCTGTGAACCTGCTGAACAACTCGCACTCTCGTTTCCGTGTCCTCTGCTGGCTGCCCAAGGGTGTGCTCGACTGAGAGCCTGACTAGCTGCTCCAGCCGCTCTAATCGTGGTATTGTAAAGTCGAGTGAAATAAGCTCACGCCTAACCGCAAGTCGTTGTGTATTGCTGCTCCGCCGGCCATCACACCCAAAGCGAGCTTCATGATCGGCTGGGAGACTCCCGCAACACCCTCGATGTATCAGCATGGAGAACTTGAGCCACCCTCAGCCCACGCGCTTTCGGAACACCTCAACGCATTCTAACATCGCCTTCCTATCGAATTATCCCACCACGAGCTGTATTTGGTGCCGTGATCCAGAGCTTCACGGCGAGCCAAGTCACCAACCAACTCCCGTAGAGCTGGTCCCGCGAAAAGAGGGTAGGAAGTCACCAAGCATATGCTGGGCTTTGCGTGCAATGACTCATGCGCTCGCGTTCGTACCCGAAGAACTTCGGATCAGAAGTTCAAGAGATTGCCAAACTTAAGTGATCTCCTTCATGCGGCCGCTGGGATGCTCTACTATGATGCATTGACTGTTACGAGAATTACCAGACCGACTTTGTTGCGAAGAATCCTACGGCGCTGGATGCATGTATCTTAGCCCGGTGCCATCCAGCTCCCGATAGAGATGGCATTGATTGCAAACACACGTGGCTAACTTCTTACGGCAAGAAGTTTACGTTAAGCCTAGATTCCGTAGAAAGCCTGAAGCTGCGGAAACATGAGAGGTTGGTACACAAGGCCTCGCTTCGCCACTAAGGCTGGCCATCGTAGCAGCGAAAAGTGTCCCGGCACTTACAACTGTCGAAGATCGGGATGGCTCGTCTTTCTCTCTCATTGCTCACACGTGGATTTTACACCGCTTTAAAACAGATTACTGCGTATTCTGTGCCGTCAACCTGCAGGGCGCATCGTGTATCGCCGAAGATCCCAACCACCACACTCGTGTCCAATAGGGCATGGCATCGATTGCGAACTCGAGCTGTTTGACCAGACAGGCCGGGAAAGATGTATCGAGAAGAAATAGAAGGCGATCGCAAAGTTTTGCATAGCGTCGAAACACGTTGGCCTTTTTGCGAATCGTCGTGCTTGGGTACACGCACGACTATGACAGCGCGCGGTGTGGATGAATGAAGCAAAGATTAACTTCTGCATCTTTCCGGTCGCATTGCCCACCGCTTACGTAGCATTAGACGGCCCGCACATCTGCAAGAACTTATCTGATTTCTTTTGCTTACATGGATTTCTACACCGATTGAGCCAGAGAAAGAGATATCACGGGTGCGCTTAGCACAATTAGGAAATCCCCTTCAGCTGAGGCTTTCCTACAGCTCCCTCAAATGCGTCTTGGACCAATCCTTCGGCTCAAATGACCCACGGTTCCCACTCTGTCTTTGTTGTATCTTCATCTTCAACGCCTTTGAAGACAGATACTGCAGTATAAGTTTCAAGGCCCAAGACTATCCCAACTCTCTGAGGACGCTCGCGTCTTTGACCACACACCATGCATAGTGTCAGGAGGTGAAGCCACTACCTTAGTATGCATTCACTGACCGAAAAAGGTAGCACCCGCGCCAAGCACAATAAATGCAGGTCCGACCCGTTGTGTAGATCTTCTGGCCCTTTTTGTCTGCAGTGAAGTAGGTACAACATAAGCGTAGAGCTCCCCCGCGCGGGCCGTAGCCCGGCATCTAGTATCAAATACTGCTTGTTAGCCTATCTATATCTTTCATATTAATACCGGTCCTCCGTCTTACAGCTAGAACAATTTCCCGAAAACTCGAGACCGCGCGATATGGAGAACGGGCAATGCTATGGTTCCACCGTCGAGGAGCCAAGAGTAAGCGAGAAAGAGAACGGAGAGCTCAATGGCTTCACTACGGAACTCACAACTCATGAGCAGCGGTGCTTTCAGTCATTCGTCCAGCAATGTCGCGAGCTCGGGTTGCTCGAACGTCCTACAGGCTTGTCAGCCGAGGATACTCTGGATGGATTGCAAGATGAGGCTGCTTTATTGTACCGAAGTCTTACCTCTCTCCTACATTAGGCGTCATACTAATAATACTTAGGAGGTTCCTGTATGCTCGCTCATTCGATGTTTCCGGGGCCCTGCAGCAGTTCAAAGAAGCCCAGGCGATTCGGCACTCCACCAATTCGGGCGAAGCATACAATAGCATTGATATTGATGACTTTGAACACTTGCGCAGCATTGTGTGTAATCGATTTTGCTTGTTCATCGTCTTATTCTGCGCGTTCAACCGCCTCGCCTCATAGAGCATGAAAACTGACGTCGCAGATTCTCAGTATCCCCATTGGTCGGGTCATATAACGAAACGCGGCCTCCCAATATGCCTTTTTGATGTGGCCAATTGTGAGTATGCCCTGGCCATTCTGTTGACTTAGTTCATCCTCGAGGTACAGATGCCCATGCCCGGGCGGGAAATGCGCATGAAGATGTTTCTCTGTATTTGATTTCTTGTAGATCACGGTCGAGATACCGCTCACTAACCACATACCTCGCAGTGGATGGCGCAAACCTCGCAAAGTACCGCAGCTACGGCGCATCGCAGATAACGTGTCGCGCGCTTACCTCGCTCGACTATCTGACGCGCTTCGCGCTGCCGCTCTGCGCTATAATGGCCGCCGATCGGCCGCGCAAGCCAGTCTCCGGCGCCGTGTACCTAGCCGACATCGCCTCCCTAAGTCTGCGGCAGGCCTGGAGCATACGAGGGTATGCGCAGAGCATCACCGGGCTTCTAGCGACTTGTTATCCTGAAGTGGTGGACACGATCTACGTGCTCAACGCGCCGCCGTATTTCCCGCGCATCTGGTCGTTCCTGAAAGGCTGGTTCGATCCGCGCACCGCGGAGAAGCTGGTCATCGTGCCGCCCGCCGACGTCTTGAGTACCCTGTTGAAGGAGATCGATATCGAGTGTATACCGGTGCGGTACGGCGGACAGGCGAGAGATGAGCATGGGGCCGTGCCGCTCGTGGGGGGCTTGAAGGAGTTGCTTGGCGTCGAGGAATTACCTGAAGGTCCGATTAAGTGGACTATGCATCAGGGGAAGCGGACGGCGGTTGCTGTTGGTACGAGGGAAGGGGAACCGCGGAAGGAGGCAGTCGGCACGATTGGTATCAAGGCGACTTTGTAGTGCTTTCGAGGTGGCGTTTGGGAGCTTCATAGGGTTTTTGGTTTATATCCAGGGTTTCATACTTGCTATGTTATACCACACCTGGAATATACCCGCCATTTTCGGCCACAGGCTGAGATTTCACTGCCCGTATGGCAACTTTACGCTCGTACACTCATTGCCGAGGGTGAATATCATGCTCTCGTGCGCCATTGATACGAGTGCTCAACGGTTTGTACTTCTGCACGGCACATGTGATGGTGTCGCGAGTGCTAATGTTGAGGTACAGAACTCCCATCGCCAATGCTATATCAGGCGCACACGGATTTATGCCATTTCGGCGTTACTACTCTAAGAAAGTTCCAGAGCTCATAATGCTTCGAGATTTATTGCAGTGGTTGAGAGTGTACGTGATAGAACAGGGACATTGATGTCACAAATACGCTCCGGGTTTGTGTTATGTCACAGCATTTGGGCGGGGGAGTTTATGGCTGAAATATCGGTCAATCATATCAGGATGCATTCGGGGGCGTTGCATAATCTTAGTTGAGAAAAGAATATGTCCACCGGGAGCCCTCCTTCAACGCTGACAACGTTCGAGAAACTACGATTGGCGAGAGAAAAAGAAAAAGGAATGCCACGGTATTCATAACAAGCAAAAGACATCTCTCGATCGGGGAATCGAACCCCGGCCACCTGCGAATTTCTTATCATGACAAGCAGGTATCCTTACCACTAGACCAATCGAGACTACCAGACTCGGACAATTTTACTATATCATGCTTTGGTAACTAATATATTCGGGGTACACGCGTACTTCAAACAGTAGAAACATGGATGTGAGTCCAGCTTCAATGAGACCATGGCGCTTTTTCAACGTGATCAGCTTCTTGATAAGGAGTCAAGGGCTTAGTTTGCATTTAGTATTCTTCTTCTCGCATGAATCTATCATATACGATGATCGACATAAAGCATCATTGTCACCTGGAAATAAAGAATACTTACTGGATTAGCATACGGAGGCTAGCTAACAGGGATAAATGCACCCCTAATTCGGTACTGAGCCTTAGCAAGTAGAACAATCCGATGGACAGTTTTATGTGAGTTGAAGAAGTTGAAAACATATATATGAATTTCAACGGCAGTAATTGCGGTCAGGTGTTGTGTGAATACCATCAGCATCAATGACCAAATCAGCCCTCGCCGAATCGCAATTTCCAATCAAGACGTCTTGTAAATACTTGATAGCGGTAACAAAGTGGTAGCAACGCCGCCGACATGGCTCAGATTGATACCGTCGAGCCCATGGTGCTACTGAACTTGTACTGTGATTCCGCTCGGCCTTTGCCCTCGCTCGAAAGAGCCCAGCTATTGGTCGGTATCGCAACGCCACCCATCAGATCACACATGGCCACGCGGCTCGAGAGGTCTGCGTACGTTCCCGGCCGGGTAACCATGTGGCATCCACAGGATGGTGTCGGAAGATGTAGTCACCAAAATGGTGCTGGCGTGTTCCGCCTCGCGGAGACCGTTGAGGCGCAGGCCGCTACCGTAATCCGAGTGCTAGCG
The DNA here is from genome assembly GCA_022578765.1 of Xylaria sp. FL0933. Taxonomy (NCBI): domain Eukaryota; kingdom Fungi; phylum Ascomycota; class Sordariomycetes; order Xylariales; family Xylariaceae; genus Xylaria; species Xylaria sp. FL0933. The sequence goes on along the minus strand of MU389735.1, from coordinate 497,810 downwards.
GCGAGGCTGGCGCGTGCCTTGGGAACTGCGGCTAACGATAGCGACTGGGCGAGACGGTTCTCCGATTCTTGCCGAGAACTCTAGGGTGCTGCGTTCGATTCCACAAGCTGTGCTCTATTCAGAAACATTGGCCTTGTAGTGGTGATAGATAGTGATATCGCACAACCAAACTGCCACGAGCAGAAGTATACGTACGCCTATACCAAGCCTTGCCGACGACAAGTAACTAGCTAGTAGGCTATAGTTAGGTGTAAACGACAGTAGATGCATTCGCGGACCCTTCGAAATATGTTGTCTAGCGAGTTCAGAGTTATATCACATCGCAAGCGGGCAAAATGTAGTAGGAGTGTAGGTCGAATGCAGTAAAAGCATTTTGTCCTGAGATGATGCACGCCTTCAAACACATGTGAATGTCTCATTACATCTCTGATTTACCTAGACGTCCCATAGAATAACACCATCACAAGTGTAATCCCTCCCCCCTTTATCCAGTTGTCCCAACCAACCAACACGGGAAATTATATTAGCTGAGTTACTGTATTTTTCAAAGTGCTGTTATGAACGCTATCATTATGCATCGAAATGAAGCAAAGTGATACTGTCTTAGGTACGGCCCTGAGCGCTTTACGCAACCTAGATAGCGTTGAGCTAAGCCGTAAGACTGAGTGCACTGTAGGTCTATCGCCTATGCGAATTTAAGCCGGATACGGGAGCGTGTAAACCAAGCTGCTGACGACGACGCTGTTGGGTCGACACCATCCAGCGCAGGCCGCCGTTCTACGCTTTGAAAAGAGACATATAACGCCATTGAAGTTGTGGGCCTACATGTACGATCTTGTCTAACATGACGCAGTATGGGGTAAGAGCCCCTGCGCGGCACTGTCAGCGCCCTATACAATGCAGTAGAGCGGGCCGTCAAAGATTCCAGGCATCGGTACTCAGGCTATTCGCAGGGCTGTTGCGGCCTATGCACGCCGTATGTTGGCCTGCAGCCGACCTTGACATATTACCAATACCATATTACCAATACTATATGACCAATACCCTCATCACCTACATATCCTCCACTATGTAGCCTACCACCCAATTAGTTAGCATAGTCAGATGGGGGGTCATTCCTGTTTTTGTTGTTATTTTTGTGAGTGTCTTTCCATTCCTTTTATAATATGTCGCTCAGAGCCGCCGCGGAGACATAGTTCTACACATTCTCGCCCTAGTTCACACATCTCTCGTGCCCTTGAAACAAGATTACGCACCCTTAACAACCATGGACTATTCTGACCCTAACGCATTCACCCTACCCTACCAGCTGACGAAGCAAGTTCACCGTGATGTTTATCCACTGTTAGAGCCAACCCAGCCAGAGCTGTCGGCAAAAGGAAAGACAGTGCTCATTACCGGCGTTTCAGGGGGCATAGGCAAGGTAAGCCCGGTTTCCAGAGACTCCGGAGACTCAGTTTTTTCTTTCGCGTGGCTAATAGACGCAGGCCATCGCCGAATCATGGGTGATCGCTGGAGCTTTCGCCGTGGTGATTACCGGGCGCAAGGCCGATGTGCTCGAGGGCATCGCCACAAGGCTCCGAAGTCTCGCTCCGCCCAGCACCAAAGTTCTGGCCCAGGCGACCGACATCACCGATGAAGCCTCGGTCGCGGCGCTCTTCGCGGCAGCCAAGGAGGCGGTCGGCAAGATCGACGTGCTGATCAATAGCGCGGGTAGTTTGGAGCGGGGGCCCATTGGCGCCGTCGAACCCAAGAAGTTCTTTAACGACTTCCAGGTCAACGTGCTGGGGTCATACCTAATGACGCACCACTTTCTCGCCCAGGCGGACGGCGTCGGCACCGTCGTCACCTTTACGACGGGCGCCATCGCCAGCGTGTTTCCGGATATGGCGGGCTACACGGCGTCCAAGCTGGCCCTTGTTCGCATCATGGAGAACCTGCACGCTGAGCAGCCGGGCATACGCGTGTTCTCGCTCATGCCGGGAATTGTGCAGACGGGGATGCTTGTCGATGCGTTGAAGCCGTATGCCAAGGATAGCGCCGCTCTCAGTGGGAGCTGGACACTCTTCCTGTCTACTCCACGCGCCGAATGGATGCGCGGCGGCATACTTAGCGTAAACTGTGAGTCCCCCTTCTAGTGCTCAAAGATCGCTACTCCACTGACATGATCTGTTTCGTAAGGGGATATCGAGGAGATGGAGGCGCATAAGGATCAGATTGTTGGCGAAAATTTGCTCAGTCGTGCTTTTATGAACGCCAAGCTCGGGAAGGACGGGCATCCCTGGACTTGAGGCGGCGACTAAACGACAAGAGACCACGGGGCAGGTGCACTGAGGTCTAGCGGAGTGCGTGGTAGTGGCTCTACGTAGTGGAAATAACTATTTCTCCCAATAAATAACAAGTTGCAAGCAGCCTTTAAATTCAGTCCTAAGTTTTCAAACATATCAACTTATCAATTAGCTCAGCCACGAATCTAATTGGAAAATATCAAGAATATTGAACTGCCCGCCCGTGATATTTATTCTGGTATGAAAGGTATAGGGGTTGCCCACTTACAGCCTCATACTTAGAACCTCGAACCTCAAGGCCCGGAACAAATCGAGTTATACATACCAATCCAAAAGATAGTATTACTAATACCCAAAGTCCAACAAGTATCGTCGGTGATTAACTACAAAGGTGAAAAACAAATGAAAAAGCCAGCCATGAATGACCAATTGTAACATTGTGAGGGTTAAGCCTTAAGTGAATTTGTAATCAAGTGATGAGGTTAGCGGCCGAGTATCAATTGCGACTCAACATTGTAGATACTAACAACTGCCAGCTCGAATAAAATTTCATTCAATCATAACCCTATCTTAATTGCTATAATACGGCGCTAACTCAATCGCGGCGCTCCTTGCTTGTCGAACGGTACCGCTGTTCCTGTGCGTCCGCAGTGAGACGACGAAACAGTATGACTCGTACGTCTCAAGGCCCTGGAACCATTGGCTCGGCCAGACCGTATGCCAGCGGCTGCCCTCAGCATACCACCTCGTTGTTAACCCCCTATTCGTTGGGTGTCCATCAGTGTTCCATAACTTAATATGGAGATAGCGCAGTGAGTCCCAACCGACGGACCCGTCGTCGTCTATGATGAGTTCAAGTCTGAAATCGTCGTCTTCCCAGACTTGGGTCGCTGGGAGGATGAATCTAATGGACATGGTGAAAAGGATGATGCGGTTTCGTGAATATTTAAAGTGTGCTTTATGTTTCTTAGAGTAATTGTAGTGTTGGAGAAAACAAATGGGATAAGTGTCAAAGCCAATGACCTTTATATATGTCTATTGGGGCTGCACTCCTGGACAAGTACTCTCGATAAGCTGCGTACTTGGGATGCCATGAAGACAACTGCCGTCGAAGTTGCGGGACTCAACAGCAATGGATGTTGTCCAACCAACCTTAAGATCCTGTTATTCGTCATCGTACCATTGGAAGTAACAAATATTCCATCATCCCTTGGGTACCTTGTCACACGGACGGCAGTACATTGGACGCGTTGAAGTTACAGATTTACCTGTAAGGGAGGGCTAATCGTAACATGACAGCTCATTCTTCCAAAAATGGTTGGTTGGTATATTCCGACTCGAAAGGGCTGCTTGACTCCTCCCTTTCATCTAGATAAGGTGGCGATAGGGAGATTGAACTGGGTCGGGGTATATCGGTCTTATGAATTGCCGTGGTTAAAGTCTCGTGACCAGCAGACATATGTTGCTAGATGTGTATCAATCCCTAATGGGATGTAGTATAATTAATATAGAGCTAATTCTGAGAGTACTACTTATTCGGAAGGAGGTTTAAAGCGCCGACCAACTGTACTACCTAGCGGTAGCCCAGGCGTGGAATTTCGAAGAAGCTATCGCGCAACAAGACACACTATTCAGTATTATTTCAATGGTAATACAACTTGGAATACTGGGCACTTTAGCATTTAATATAAGATATATGATTTTAATAGTGTAATTATATTATATTTAGCAAATTTCTTTTAATTATTAGTAGGCTTGCACTGTTTCGCTTTTTCTTTATTTAATATCGCTTTTATTTAAAAGAAAACATGATTAAAAAACAGATAAACCGAATGATAAATGTTTAAAGTTTTGAGTTACATAGAACCGGCACAAATTCCAGATATGCTTAGCTTGTCAGAGCCACGTAATCTAGGCCTCAACGTTTGTCAGCTGATCTAGAAGTGCATATGCGGAGAGACCAACAGCTCATGAATTCTGTCCCCAGACTAAGCCCAACAGTATCAGAGACCTGTTTTTTGTCACGACCGCAAGGGACGTCATTACCACTGGGTAGCGTTCTATTTGGAGAGTCCTATGTGGTATAAGACTCCGAGTCTCGGTCCCTTGCTTCAGACTAAGAGATATAGACTTCCTCGTCAAACTCTTAAGTAAGTTAATTCGTTCAATTTCAATATCTGCCTATCAGACTTTCCTCACAATCGCAACAGGGGGTGAAAAGGTCATTGGCACCCTGAAAGACTTTCTGTAATTCGGGAATCTTCCCCGAGCTTTGGGTTCGGTCTATTCAAACGGCGCGTACAATCCATTCAGCGAAAAAACACCAGGCAACATCCGTTCTCCGAGGCCCTCCGAAGTAAGACGGCACGCCACCACCCACCCATGCATTAAAGCGATGTGATGCGAGCCATTCGGATGCGTGGGCGCAGTCTTCTCGGGCTATGGGATGCTCATGACTCTATAGCACTCCTATATGGGTAGGGCTGCCAACGGAGTTTGGCACAGGCGGGGTTTTGGCACGTGGAAATGGACTGTACCGTCGAGAACCATGTTCGTATGCAACGAGGCTTGGTCAGGGTAGAAGGCCATGGTGGTTCATAAGTACAGAATAACAGATCCGAATGATGTGAGTCTCGGTGTATATTTTCTCCTTTTGCAAGTCAAATTTTGACCTACGGTACTTATAACTGACATTATCATCGGAGGTCGATGGCTTCTTGATGCGGCGCGGTTGTGTTTAACCAACAGGCGTGGTTGAGCAGCCCAATAAAATGTGCGTGAATGGCTGCATCATCAGCCTGCTTACCAACAGTCGTATTTTCTCTCCCGATTCACATTGATTGCTACTTGGGCCACTGACATAGTGTCTACCTCTTCTATAACACGTGCGGAATGTTATTCCAAATAGTCGATAATCGTTGTGGCGCCTTGAGGACCTGTTTCCCGGAAACGAGCTCTCTTGTAAAGCAAAAAAACATGACCGATAATTCTTATTCAACTAAAAAGCTATAAAGAGAGGCTCCTCTCCCTTGTACTGCAGTATGAACTCGCCACAACTCAATAGACCTTCACGCCTCTCCATTTCCACCCCAAATCTTCAGAAGACGACATGACTACTAGCGAAACTCGCCTCCGTGTAGCCATCATTGGCTCCGGTATCGCAGGGCTGGCAGCAGCCCGTATCCTCCGAGAGAAGCATGAAGTCACGGTATACGAGCGAGGAGAACCCTCTGTTGAATCCGGAGGCCAAGGTATTGCGGCCTTCCCCAACGGGACGCACATTCTCGAAACCATGGGCTTCGACTACAAGCGCGCTGGTTCCGTCGAGATCGCTGGGTGGAATTCGTTCGACAAGAGCGGAGAGTATCTTTGTAGCTATGATTACGATATGAGAGAGCGATATGGGGCACCGTTTGTCTGCCATATGCGTGTGGACTTCCGCAAGGAGCTGCGTAGGTCAAACTCAGAAGCCCTCCTTCCTTATTGACCAAGTTTCTGAGTGTAAAATACGTGAATTGTTATGTTTATACTCCAGAACAACTCACATTAGATCGTATTCACGTACTAGTAACTAACATTGATTGTGTAGTGAGACTGGCTACGGCTCCCGCTGAAGATTTAGGTCTTCATGCAAGCGCACTTCCCGCCATTCCGGTGTGGAATAATGCCGCTGTCGACCTTGATGCAGAAGCGGGGAGAGTCACACTGCAGGACGGATATGTGGTCGAAGCAGATGTTGTTATAGGTGAGTTAGACACCACCCTCATTGGTCCGGATCATAGACCCCAACAAGGACTAATGAAATACCATAGTCGCCGATGGTGTTCATTCTCGCCTACGCAACAAAATACTCCGTCAGCCCGTCGACCCTCAAAAGACCCATCTCGAATGTTGCCGTGTGGCAGTCTCAGCGGACCGGGTAGAAGATGCCTTGGGTAAGCTGCCGCAATGGTGGCAGGACCAGCGCGACAACGGGAAAGGCAACGTCCATACTGTCGAGGCGGTGAACGCAGACGGCACAATGCGAGTGCTGGTGGCATACCCGCTTCGCAACTTCACATTGATGAACATGACATGGATATTCCCGACTAGAAAGGAGCGGAAGGGCACGGAAGGCCTATGGCACACGGATGGAGATCGAGACGAGATCCTAAAGATCTACGAGGATTTCGACTATGAGCTAAAGACTATGTTGCGGTGAGTAAGCGAAGGTGGAAGCTTCAAGATATTCTGATACTGATGGAATATAGGCTCGGCGATCAAGTCAAGCTGTGGGAGCTTCAGGATCTCGAGCCCTTGCCGACATGGACGTCCGGACGCGCGATTCTCATCGGCGATGCTGCTCATGCCATGACGCCTATACAAGGGCAAGGTAATTAAGAACTTGTTATGGTGATGGAATTTTCAGCACAGCGCTAACTTAAGATGAACAGGGGGTAACATGGCCCTCGAAGACGCGGATGCTCTTCGCCTGCTTACGCAGCCCGGCGTCACCCGGGATGGCGTGCCGGATGTGCTCAAGAAGATCGACAGCATAAGACGGCCTCGTACCACCAAGGTACTCATGAACACACGGTCCACTTCCACAGTTTCCGATCGATATGCGAAATTCGACGAGCATTGCTCCTATCCTGGCATATTTGGTATCATCCAGCACCAACCTACAGTCGCATGAGAATCGTAGACATCAAGTGACTAAGCTAGCTCCCTTCCGCCTACTCGCCCTACTGGAGCATGCAACAACTTAGTGATACAACTCTGATTCAGAAGATAATTGCAAAAGTCCGGGTAAGTGTCGAAGTGTGGCAAATTGCGGGGGAAATAAAGCTTTGTCAAATACTAAGCAGATTTGAGTTCGGGGCGGATCGGTTCTAGAGTGTTGCCAGCCAGCCAGAGCTTCAGACTACGGATGACGGACCGGAATCAAAACGTATGATGCTTGGAGCTCTCTCAAGCCAGGGTCTCTGTGGCTAGTGAACAGGTATTAAGTTGAGGATGTCCAGGTATGAGCTACACAGTATGTCATCACGATGAATCATCCAACCTCCACCGTCTTGCTGTTCCGAGCACTAAGGAATCCCAAGCTGGTATTACATGTTACGCCTTAGTGATTTGTTAAATATGGCTTGAGACTTATTTCCAAGAGAGTACCGAATTGAGTATTTCAGGTGCCCTGCTTGACCTGATAGTACAGTCTCTACGGCGCGAAATGATAATTGGTGTCGCGGAACGTTCGCTCAGCTATGACGCGTTCCGAGTGATGTCGTTCGATTCGCGTCATGTCTCCTCATTACCAATTCTTAGGTACTTTTGCGTATTACCTACTGGTTTTCATAAAAGGATGTTCTATACTGATACCGTAGGACATATTAACACAAAATCATTCGTACAAGTCCAACTCTATAAGGTGCCTTTCCTCCTAAATGCTTTGATATCAACCAAATCAGTAACTTACTCTTCAAACCGGCGTTTACGAACTGATAATCTTACAATGACCGATGCTACCTACGTGGTAATGCCCGTCCGGGCCGACGGTTCTCCGTCACAACAGGATCACAGGCAAAGTGAGCATCCTCGTGTCTATGAAACATCCACCGCAGCTCACAACACATTCTTTAGTGGCTGCGGCTATACAGGAATCGCTACAAGAGAAGCTCCACCCCGATGCTAATGGAGAAGATTCGAAACCAAACCATGAGAGAGATCGTGAAGAAGACCATGGTCCTTTGAAACGAGTAATGGGTATGATGTCTAAACCAGGAAAGGTTTTGTCCTGTGAGTAATTAGTACGCTAACGCGATGACATAAAAGCCAATTCAGACAGTCTTTACAAGTATATTTCTGTATGTTTAACATGCTTGAATTATATCTAATATCGTATTACTAACATCTTATAGTGGGATGATCCAGCTCGTACTCTGGGTTCATATTTTGCTCTCCTAGGGCTTATGTACGCGGTACACTTGTTTCATTGGACTCAGTTGCTTCTGAAGATGGGTGCTATTGGGCTTGGAGGTACATAACAATATTATCATAGGCCATTGGAGAGCAATTATTGACATCCGTATCCAGTGGTGTATGTTGCCTCTCTCGCCAGTAGATGGTCCGAGTCCGACCCTGTATCCCGTATCCGACCGAAGTACAAGCAGGTCCCAGAGTCGAATCTCAACGCTACGCTTAAAGATATTCACGACCTTATACAATATTTGACAATTCAAATTCAGAAGACTCTGTATGGTGAAGAATTGGGCAAAACCCTAGGTGTGAGTCTCCTCAGTTGTCTTAGAACAAAGGGCTTTGCACCTAATATAAGATCAGGCCTTTTTCGGGTTGACAACGCTGTTTTGGTTGGTTAAACTTATGTCACCTTTCAACCTAGGGGTTCTGGGTCTTAGTTTAGCCTACATTACCCCCCTCATATACTCCACGGGCGGTCGTGAGATCACTCACTGTGCCAAAGTCCACGCTCAAGAATTAGCTCATACGACGGCTGAGAGTACTAAGGTGGCTATGAACGATATTAAAAGCAAGGCATCAGATTTGCCAGATAGGACACAGCAAACCGCGACCAATCTAGCTTCGAAAACTCAGAATGCTGCTTCGGACATTTCACCAGCGACGCAAAATATGGCAGAGGATCTATCAGCTAAGACACAACAGACTGCTACAAACACACTATCTCACAAGCAAACGCTGTCGGAAATTTCAAACGATGCTGTTCAACAACCCACCGAGGATACCCAGCCCAGTTCGAGAGACGTAACCCAGGAGAGAAGGCAATCTGCCGCTCAGCGATATGCTTTCCAACGCCATGTTCAGAGAGATTCTATGATATTCTCTGAGTAACTGGTTTCCAGATCCCACTTATGTTGCAGTGTGGCAGCTGCCACATGTTACTTGTATCGCGCGGTACTAAGTGCGTGTATGATGCCAGACGCATCCTAAAAGTTGTTCCCTATTTCTCTTATGGCTTCGGCTCCGGCGTTGATGTATATGTCTGATCTCCTGCTTTACCTACGCTCATAATTTGGCTTCACCTCTGTAAATTTTATGTCTTTTGAAGTCAGGAGTGTCGGCTATACTGGAGAACAATGTGCTTGAGAGCCCACAGAAGGTGTTGTAGTTTAGAAAATCTGGTCTCATTTGCCTGCGTTGGAAACCTGCGAAATTAGGCATTGTTATTTCTCAAGATAGTTCATGTACTGAGGGTCTTAGTAGTATATGGTTAGGGCATCTTTAACGCCTAAGTGAGTTGTGCGACCTTCGGGATCGGGGGAACGTATTCATGTATGATAATATTAGCAATATTTCTTTCGTGTTATACTAGTAAAGAAGTTGAATTTACTTCTGAAGATCTCCCGACTGGAGAGTGTCCTGGTCAACTTCCTATGACTGAGCACAGCATCACCCAAGCGCGAGTAGAGTATAATTACAGGATAAATTAATCAGGCCGCACAGACCAAGCTAGACAAAAATCAAATATATGATTCGGAGAAGAGGACAAAGTTACGTTTATGCGGACGTCGCCTGGAGCTTTCGTGTCGAATTAAAAAAGAATAAGTAATCGGTTGAACGTGAAAAGCGGGCAAAGAGATAATTATTAAGCCCAAAGGTGGCCAGATAGGGTTGGCCAGATGGAAGCCTGAGAAAGCCTCATAGCATTACAGACCGGACCTGGCTGTCACTTTCCCGTTGTTGAGCTTCGGAGAACCCCTGAAAACGAGCTATGATTAGAACCCATACTTTAAGTTTCCCATGAGGCTTTTAGAAGAGACGGTCTTCGGGTTTCCAATCAGGCACAGACTTGAGATTTCATCTTTGGATAAGGAGAAGATCGCTTAATGATATGATGAACTCACCTTCGTTTGGATGTGTCAACTTATCAATGGTGGCGCAGAGCTGGCGCGCAGAGCTCGCCAGCCACAGGCCGCCACTACTCCAATTCATCTAGTTTGTCATTGCACAGCTCGTCGGCCTCTTCATTTTCCGATCGAGGAATCCAAATATAGTCAACTGAGCCCAGTTCTTTCACTTTGTCGTCGAGATCAGAGGCTCTTTCGATCAAGTCGCGATTGGCGACTTCGTAGCCGGCTGCGTTTCGCCATCCATTGCGCGCCCATTTGTAGATCCAATTGTCCATACATCCGATTGCATATCTGGAGTCGGAGTGAATACGGAGGACGAGTCTCGGGCACGAATCCAATTCTTCGTATTTCTCTAAGGCCCATTGGAGAGCAATTATAATAGCCGCGATCTCAGCTCGTTGATTAGTTGGAGTCTGTCGTCTTACTGCCGCCGTTCGGTGAAAGGATGAGCCGGACCGTGTTTTGAGAACGCACGCGGCGGCGCCAATGGCCCATGGTCTACCATTACCGCGACAGCCCCCATCAACGTAGAATTCCATGACATAACCCATGATGATGGTGATTCATTAAGGCTTTTTTGAGCACTTTATACGTGTATTCAGGTGTACGGACGATGCTTAGCTATGGTTAAGAGAAGTTACGTTTACGGCTGGCAATACGCTATAATAAGATGAGACTTGCCCTTTGCTTTTGCTGATTGCGCATATCTATATACGTACCTACAAGTACCCGGACAATATTTTCGTTAGACAGAGACAAGGCTCCCAAACCATTCCCTCTACGACCTGACGACTTGATTACGTGTACCGTGTATCTAAGTAAGTACACCGGTACTCACCTAGACCCGATAGGCTGGGCTAAGCCATTTAGTTCTAGCCACTGGTTACTAGCATAAGCACAGGCCGTCAATGTGGGGAAGGTTAGGGGCATAGGTTGCCTGACTCAATTACATACTGTAAAGCTTGAAAGGACACCCTCTATTATAAGCCGCTGAACGCTGTATTAGCAGTCTCGTCTTGTCGTAACAGTATTACCGGCATCCTGTTGCTTCGGCCCAGATTGTTCGACCTGAGGGCGTGGTAGATGCGACCTATCTTTATGTTGATCTTGAGTCACAACTACATATGAAAGATAGTGGCTTCGTGATCCCACAGTGCTAGTACGCTACGCTCAGGCTAATTATCAAAAACGTATGTGACTTCCATCGAAATTTAAGCAAGACAAGATGCCAAGCTAAAAACAAACGATGAAGCAAAGGACTATTACATGTTATTGTGTTTCTGCCGGTATCTAATTATTGGAACTGGTGAGAAGACTTCCGATGCTATCAACTAATAAGAAGCATGCAACTGAAAGGCCATCATACATGAGCTCGCTGAGCGGGAAATATATTTATCAATAAGACCTGTATCTTTGTGGCATAGCAGAAGCATGTAGGACTGCATTTGCCGAGCATAGTTACATTGATAGCACAATGCTACGTTAAAATGCTTGCCCCTCTTGCCAGGGCTCGTCTTATCATGAATAACCCTGGCGGTTGAGACGCATAACCTACATGGCGCATACGTACACTAGAAAATAAGGTGAAAAAGCTACCATCCAGAAGGACTCAAGATCTGGCTAGGTCTTTAGACATGCACAATCCTATCTCATTTGTTGACCCGTGCGCGTAGGGCTCTACGTTACGACCCTCTCCCAAAATCCGATGGGTTCACTCGCAATGTATTGGCGGATACGACGGTGAGCAGCTGCGGCCAAGCGAAGGATTCTTGGAGGAATGGCTCTCATGATATCTGATGATACTGCAAGCATACTGGTACGGTGTCGAGACAATAGCTGTATACTACGCACTGAGCCCTGGAGCTTTAATCTGATTTGTTGAACAATACGGCACACTGGTTTGTTAAAGAGGCAAGCATTGCGTCTGTTCTCATTAGATCCACTGACCGAGGGAACGTGCATCCGTGAGCAGACGGCCACCCTGGATTAGAGTACCGACTAGGGTGGATATTGTACGGAAGTCTGCGTAAAGTGCGGTAGCATACATAAGGCCATGAAACACCCGATAAGCTGCAATGAACCCTTGTAGTCAGATCATATCATATGCATGAAGGCATATCGCATAGGTCTTGATATCTACTACTAAGACATAGAGCGGAGGTTGGTGGAAACCTGAACATGCAGACCTTAACCACCAAAAAGCTGTGAGGTGTGTCTTCTGAATGATTAAGTGACCTTGCAGCCGTAACATATTATTGCATCGAGACCACCTCCATGAACTGTATTCAACCTTTGCGCCGAGGCGTGATAAGAAACCACATATTTCACTATGGAGAACGTTAAAAGGGGGTGTTAAGAGCACTCTGCTTCTTGTGCTAGTATTGTAATCTTAGATAAATTTTTTACCGTCTGGACTATTGCCTGTGCGTAGGAGCAACCTTCCTTGTTACTCGGGAAGCTCGCACTCAATTACACTCTCAATACCATTGATCGGGGTCCAGATCTTTACGATCCTAAGACCGCACCTCTTCTCCAGTAGCTCAGACCACTGAGAAAGACTTCGCTCTTTGCCAGCGAGGCATGTCAACATGATAAGGTCCAGAGTGGTTTGTTCATAGTCTGGGTTCATAGGTGGAACAACGTGCTCGTGAAGGAGGAACTTGCTGTAGCCAGGCTTCATGGCCTCTTTAACGCGCATAGCAATTTTTATGGCTTCCTCATCCGGCCAGTCGTGGAGAACAAAATGCGTGTAATAAGTGCGTGCACCTGGGGACAAGTGGTTGATTAGCCGTTTTATAAATCGACATGAACGAGAGGGCTCCTGATTTGTAGGATGACACTGAATATTATGGAACTTACCCTTTACAGGTTGCTCAGTGAAGAAGTCGTACTCCATCTTCTCGATACGTGGGTTTAGCTGCTTATTCTGTTTAAGAACAGGGGGCAAGTCTTGAACTATTAATCGTCCCGGGGCGTCCGGGAACTTTGATAGGAATGCCTCCGTATAATGCCCAAAGCCCCCGGCAATGTCAATAAGCAGGACAGCGTCCTTGTTCGACGTGTCAAAGCCATTGACGAGTCGCTCCTTGACAGGATAGAACGCCTCGTCCATCCATTCTGGACGCCCTAGAGAATAACCATGCATGCATTCACTGAAGTTCCGCCCATGAATTGGGTTGGACTGCATGTGCGAAAAGAAGTGAAGCTTGGTATCATGAGCTACCTGATAAGGTGTATCGAGGTTATCTGTTGGGCACACGTAACCACTGTTCTGGAGCCAGTTGTACGTGCTTAAGAAGGTAGGATAGAGAACAGGGGCTCTATTCAAGCATCGCATTAGTTGCTACACCGTTCGGACATTCGAAAATAAATCTTACGCGGTGTAATAGCTGCCGCTCATAACCGGAAGAACTAATGATTTGCTAAAGTTGTTAGGGGTGTACTCGTCCGGGGCTGTCATATCAATATAGCCAGAAGCAGCGATGTGCCGCATTATACGCTTCAAGAGCTCCTCTTGCATGCCGAGTTGCTTGGAAAGGTCTACGACTTTCTGAGGCCCGTCACCATTGTTAGCCATGGCAGTCCACAGACCCGACTGTACGCCAAAAGATATGGCCATCATATTGGAAGGCTGGTGTTCTATTAGCTACTATAAGCCATTCTTAGAGGGGTCTCAACTAGCCTGCGCCCATATATGCTGAATCATGATCTCACGTGGAGTCTCAAGTGCGTGTGTAAGCTCTCTTGCCTTCGCAAGGAGCTCCCGTCGGGGCACAAGAGAAGCACCGCCGGTATTGGAAAAGACATCGCCGGCAGCAGCGACCTCGGATAGAAGCTTAGAGACGGCGCCGACGTTGTTCGGAGCAACAACCGATGAAAGGTCAGGAAGGGCCATCGCAACTGAATTATAGTTATTGATTCGACAGACTGAAGAGAAAAACCCAATCTGATGATAAATTGGTCATATATCATCAATTACAATAAAAGTATGGCACCTTTGAATCCGACAAAATTCTACACGGATGTTCTTCGCTTACATGGCCTGGGGGTGGTCTATCTTAAAGTACTGCTTCATGTCTATTGATAAGATTCAAGTTATTATCTAGTACTCCAACAACTTTGCCGCTAGCCAGCTGATCGGGCCTGATCCTTAAACAGGAATATTTGGGCAAGGCCCTTTGAGTGTGCAGGCAGAAGGATTCAACATATCATGATACTTGCAGTATCTCAATGTCGCTCACCCGAAGTCTGCCCTCAACCACTGCATAATTGGAGTAAAAACTTGCAGCCCTACGCTGACCAAAAGACCAAGCAGAAATCCCCGCGCAGGATCAAGATGTAATCTGCAAATGACACCTGCCCCTTTCTTTTCCGATAAAGCAAGCATATCCCCCAAACGCTGCAAAGTCTCCTTCGGCGAGACCGTTGAGTTGCGGATTGACATAATCCCAAGATTATAGTAGAATACTGTAAAGAGTCGTCGAGAAAGCAGTTAAGAAAATGCGACCGACGAAGTTATGAGAAGCGCTGCTACTATAGTAGAAACAGTAGCGCTGGTCCTGCTAATCACAAATAAAGCTCCGTTGCTATACAAAATAGTCGTCCCTAACAACAGGCTTGCCAGCACGAACTGTACATGTAAGTTAGCCGAATCCGCTTCTCCCATTCACTAACTTCATAGGGCGTTATAAGTCCACACCAGCTGCAGTAAATTAGAAATGGATGACATTTTCGTAAGGTACGGTAGGTCTCGGAGGTTCTAGCCCTGCAAGTCAATATAAGAAGACCAGAAGTCCTAGATAAGCTGTACTGCAGACTAGAAAGTTAGACAGACATGAACCTTGAAAGCCCAGGTAATCATCAATTAGAGACGCGCGTTCGGCTCCTCCGGTAATATAGATGCAACTCCTCAGACCGAGAACTCTTGTAATGCCTGCCACTAGCCTTCAATTCTGCCAAGTGAATTATTAGCGCTTAAACTACCAAATCCCGTCTGACATGCTTCGTGGGGGGTAATGCGGGGGTCCCGTGGAGACTAGAGTCTTCACGATAGGTATTACAACATTGCGTGCCTATTCATACGACTGTATCCACTATTGAAATACACTATTTGGACTTCCCCATAGTCACTTAGTAGCGCTTAGCCAGTAGACTAACATATCCCTTTCGCTGCCATTTCAACAACAGTACAAAAATAACTGGGGCGGCCGACATTTATCACTTGATGGGCCAATCAGAGTATTTCTAATACTCACTCTCATTGGATAACCCCGATATATGCATAGAATGCCCCAGTTATTTTTGTACTGTTGTTGAAATGGCAGCGAAAGGGATATCCTGTGACTTTGCCAATAGACTGGTGTGCAATCGGTTGACTAAGTCCCCTCTACACTACCCTACATGCATGTAGGCATCTAGCGCCTAGAACCCCAAATTACCCACAATGCAGGCCCCGCGTTTTGACCCCGCACCTTGGCGAACGACAAAATCCAGTAAGGGGTTTACTTGACATGATTTTATACCTGCCTGAGGAATAACTTCAATTTCATAACTCCATTCGGACGCACAAGTCGTGGAGTGAAGCAGTTACCCTGATTGCACGCTGTGTACCTTCCGGCTACCCAAGCTATGTAGCTAATATTTCAAGCATTAATAGACGTACTCAAAATTAGGGTTCTGCTTGTCTGTTAGGTCCTTGAATGCAGTCTGGTTGAGGGTTTCAAGACTGCCGTCCCGTTCCATCTGGTCCCTTTGCTTTGCTTTGCGCTTGTTCTCCCACATAAACGAATACCTGATAACAAAGAATAGAGCCAACTCGATAACATTAGCGACCAGCAGGGACCCAATGCCCAGATGGTAGCTCGGTGCTTGATCGGCCTTGTAGAAAAAGGGGCTAACGATGTTGCCGAGGCAAGCCCCGAACCAGATCATTCCGCCTACAATCATCTTTTTCGACTGGCCACCTGTGTTCCCTGTTAAGACTGAGAGACAAATCACAAAAGAGGCTTGATAGGAGCCCGTCAGATAGCTGCACGGTTAAATGGTCAGCTTGAACTGGGCTTTCGTTTCATCTGGTTGATTTAGGGATATCTCACAAACAGATAAGACGACCCACGTAGGCGTCGGCAGGAGCGAGGAGAAATCCGAGAGCTCCAGCGATGGTCGGGAGCATAAAGAGTGCCGACACAAGGGTGCGGGAATTCTTAGGCAGGAAATGGTTGCAAACCGCGCCAAGCCCGATCCAAATGACTACGAGTACTCCCTGAGGAATACCCAAAAGTGCGGTTTGTAGAGTATCGAAACCTAAACCCTGAATAACAAGAGTCGAAAAGTTCGAGATACCCCCATTAGGAATATTCCCGATAAACCCAAGAAATAAGAATAGCCAGGACTTGTAGTCCAGAACGGCCTCTACGACCTGGCTCCAGTTGATATGTTGCTGTTCAATACCCGTCTGGTTCTGTCGCATACGCGCAATCATCAATAGGCGCTCCTCATGAGTGAACCCCTTAAATGTTGTTGGCGAGTTCGGCAGAAGGAGGAACATGAGGATGGCCCAAAAACTACAGAATGCACCGACAATCAGAAACTCGTAACGCCAGGATTGCAGAGCACCCTTTATATTGCCGATGCCGTATCCTTAATGATCTCCAAGTCAATCGTCTATCATTTTTGGCAGGGAGTAAGTGTAAACAAACCAATAAGACCACCACCAGCAACGCCCACGCCATTAAATGCATACCATATCGAGATGCGAGTTGGTTGCTCGGCTCTTGTGTAGTACATTGTTGTGATTAGCATGAATGCTGGGTCGGCAATCGCTTCAAAGGCACCGGAAAGGACTCTCAGGGCCGCTATAGTGGCGAAGTTCTTTGATGCAGCCTGTGCCATTAAAAGTACTCCCCATAGGAAGATATTGGCGGAAAGGTACCAACCAGGGGGAGAACGCTGCATAATCAGGTTTGAAGGGATAGCCCATCCAAGCCAGCCAAAGTAGAAGATCGAAGACAGCCACGAATAATCCTGACGATCGAGCGATAGGTCCGTCTTGATACCAAAGATGGCCGCGTAAGAGAGCGTTGTCTTATCAACATACTATAACGAGCATTGTCAGAGGACTAATAAAGTGCTTCCCGGATAGTTACGAAAACACAAGCTACTCACATAAAAGAAATAGCAGATACCTAACAACGGTAAAATCCTGAAATCCAACTTTCGCCGCAACTTCGCTTCCTCAGCCCTATCAATGTGCTCGTCGGTGGGGTATCGCAGCAATGCCTCAGCATAAATCTCGTGATGAGGATGGCGAATGTTGTTCACCAAGGACTCCTCTTTAACATCTTCGACATAAGACACGCCCGGTATAACCAAGCCATTGGCCTTGCCTTCTTCAGTAGTAGGCATGGTGAGGTCAACTGAGTTATGGAGGATGTTTAGAAAACACCCAGACGATGTTTGTCGAAAGAGGTCACTGCCTCACGCTGTTTATTAGCCGGGGGTCGGTGGGTGGCTTGTGGGAGGCAAAAACCTCTCGCTTCACGGACTCGAAGGACAGTCTAACTATCAGGAGTATATATATTCCATACTTCTTCTTACCTAGGTAGATAAACCCTGTATGTGGAGTTCTTCCCCGCGTTTTCCTCTTGTGGGGGTTTGTGGGGATGTTTCCCAGGAGATTGGTAACTTCTCTCCTGCTAGAGTGTGAAGCACACGGCTCAAGTTATATGAATGGGAAAGATTGTTAGACTAAATCAAGCTAGCGTAGTGCTGGTCAGAGAAAATAAACATGAAAAGGCGTACTACTACGGTATGTAACCTTGTATCAAGTTCAATGCTTAGCTTTACGTAGCAGCAGTCCGGGCTTGGTTACTTTCAAGTCTAGCGGTAATGCATATCCTGAACCCCCGTCGAACCCCCACGTAGACTAGCAAGAGATTACGCGTAGACGTCTGGCAGCATAGGAGATTTTATGTCTTGCGTCTGCAGCTAAAGGTTAGAGACTGTCTAGAGCAGGTCACGGGGTGTTGTTGACGGATAGTCGGGGTGGTCAAAGCCAAGCGATCTTGGCGCAATACTATAGATAGCTTCGAGCGATAATGAGCAGAATCCTCTATTCTATCACGTTGTATCTTCATATACGTCTTGGTCTGTCCGTGGAGCTGTTTCATTTGAGTATTTGATGGGTCTACGGTGCGATGGAGTCAAGTTGATGCCAATATCTCTAGATTTTCTACAGTTCCGACCGAAAGGTTACGTTTTGATAGCCGGGCTAATATATTTTCCACGTGGTCGCCGAAAATTGACACACAGGGGTTCAAAGAGAGCTTAAGGGGCAGATCATCCCACATGCCAGTTGCTCAACGCATATAACGATGGTACGATACTAGGATGACCTGATCTGAAAACTCAGGTGGAGATTGGGACATAGTACGGCCATATAGGTAGGTGCTATATGATTATATCTCGTCAGTTGAATGGTTCGTTTTAGATTAGCCATGGTATTGGGGCATAAGACTTCGACTGATTTTGTCAGACGAGCAATGCAAGTCTTACCTATTCGACTATCAGAAGTATGATAACTTTGAACAGTAAGCATAGTAGCTTTAAAGTTCCTTTGCATTCGACAACAAACTCTTGTCTAGCACTATAGCTACTTCAACATGATATTGACTAGACCTTCTAGCCAGCGACCATATCGTGAAAGCTCTTTGTTGCCACAGCCTCAGTCCCAGTAGTGACTAGACTTATAACCCATTTTATTTTGTAAGTCAGGGCGATCAGGTAAGGAGACGGCCATGCCGAACACAGTAGCTGCGCACCGAATATCCTCTCCTTACGTTGATAAGCTGTGCTAGACAAGCAGAGTAGCACGTTATTTAAGGGACAGGACCAAGGTTTGCAGGAAGTAGGGTATTATAGGGAAGTGGGAGCTTAGCAGAATCTCATTGGTCTATCAACGACATGCGGCTGAATCAAATGTTGCTACTAATTCCACACATTGAGACTGCCCCGCACTCAACGAAGTATCAGCTAGAAGCTAAATTGACACAAGTGCTGATAAAAGAAGGCAAGAGACACACCGGACAATGAACTCTGTTGAAGTCATCAGAGGCAGTGGCCATGCGAGGATTCAGGTCGGTAATAGCTACTCGACTATTCACAATTACGGAGAGTCGAGCCGTCATCCTGACGATTCCCACTCTGTCGAAACAGAGAAAGCGAAAGTACGTGCCGATATCCTCCAACGACTTCATACCTCGCCGTACGAGGACCGCAAGAATAGGAACCCGAGGCGAGCCTATGGGACTTGCGAATGGTTCACCGCTCACCACCTCTTCCAAGATTGGCGAAGAAACCCCTCATCGCTTCTTTGGGTCTCTGCAGACCCAGGTTGTGGAAAGTCTGTTCTAGCAAAATACCTGGTGGACGAAATTCTGCCTTTAAGTGCTTCTAGGATAACATGCTATTTCTTTTTCAAAGACGACTTCGACGACCAGAAAGCCTTAGAAGGTGCTTTTTGCTGCATTCTACACCAGCTCTTCACCCAGAAGCCTTCTCTACTCTCAGATGGTATCCTCGATGATTTCAAAGAAGAAGGAGATCGGCTTTTCTCATCCTTTCCTAAGCTCTGGGACATGGTCACCCATGCGGCTAAACACCATGATCGTGGCGAAATAATCTGCATTCTAGATGCCCTAGATGAATGCGCAGACCCGACACGCCTTATAGATGCTTTGACACAGCATTATGTCCAAGACAAGAGACAATCCAAACTAAAATTCCTCGTGACGAGCCGCCCATACCTGCGAGTCCAGCGAGGCTTCCAACATCTGAAGGAATCTCAGCCTACAATCCACCTGAGTGGAGAAAGCCAGGAAGAGGCAGACAAAATTGCGCAGGAAATCGCTATTTCTATCAAGCAACGCGTAGAAGAGCTCTACACAAGGCTCAAGCTTACTATGGAAGAGAAACAGATCTTGTACGATGAGCTCGTTGCTGTCGGTAACCGAACATATCTATGGGTTGAGCTAGTCCTTGCTACTATCGAAGAAGCTGTCTTTCTTACCAAAGGTGATTTGCGTGCCAACATCCGCAACCTGCCCCGCACAGCTGAGGAGGCATATAATAATATCCTGCGCAAGAGTCACAGTCCAGACAAGGCGAAAAAGATCTTACAGATTATTGTTGCAGCAAGTAGACCGCTGTATCTCGCAGAAATGGCCGCAGTGCTTGCTTTCCGAGGAGAGAGCCACCGATCCTGCGCGGACCTCGAGCACGACTTACCCGATCTGAATCGTCTACATACTGCTATCCGGGAAACCTGCGGACTTTTTGTAATTGTCCGAAACTCGCAAATCTTTCTCCTTCACCAAACAGCGAGAGAGTTTCTCGTTCGATTACCATCCAGTTCGTTTGAAGTCTGCCCTTCATCGTTAGAATGGCAATATTCAGTTGATATAAACGAGTCGCACTATTTACTTTCAGAGATCTGTATTAGATATCTACTATTGGACGACTTCAGGACGTGGGTCACAAATCATCGAGGATGGAATAATTGGCACGCCTATATCTTCCTCGAGTATGCTGCAACTAACTGGGCAGATCACTACCGCCAAGCGCATAACGCACTTGGCACAGGCCTGGAGAGGTTGGCCTTGCTGCTTTGTGATACAGATTCCTATGTTTGCACCAACTGGATGAATGTTTATTCCAAAAGCCGAGTGAAAGACTCACAGTTCCGCCTCAAACTTCCTAGTTCTCTACTGATCGCATCCTACTTTGGTCTAGATGACCTGGTCAATCTTATCTTACGAGATAGTAAGACCACTCTGAGTATGAGTGACGCTTACGTTCAACGAACCGCTCTGTCAAGGGCCTGTGAAATAGGATACGAGCCAGTAGTCCGATCTCTCCTCAATCGAGTACCGAAGTACCAGGTCATCTTGAGGGACAGGTTGTCATCATTGTTCGCAACCACCGTTAACCGGAAAGATTCATTCGGTAGAACACCACTGTCTTATGCTGCAGCAAACGGGCATCAAAGTATTGTCCAGCTACTCCTTGAAAAGGGCGCAAATATTAATACTAGAGATATGAATGGCCTGACACCACTATCATGGGCAAGGCGTTATGGACATACAGGTATTATAGCGCTTCTACATGCAGCTGGTGTTCAAGAAGGCCTTTGAAGAAACAACATCGAAATAGGGGATATCTAAAGCCGGACCCCTCGCCTCCAATCTGCGAGGGATGACAAAAGCTCTTTTATCAGTCACAAACCCAATTCTCAGCCGCTTTCCAATCGCCCCTTGTATACATTGCTACCTTTGGCCACGGGCATAAAGTTCTCTGGCTCTCTACGACAGGTGCTGTGTCATTTACAAACTTCGTGGCGATGAGCCCATCTGGTGGCACGCCCTTTTCAACCCACTTAACCAGGGCCAGTACAGAATCATGCTTTGCGTCCTGAAATCCAGGCACAGAGTGCGTAATGTTGTTGACACCGGTCAACCGACCAGTTATACCTGCAATTTGAGATGCTGCTGCAATATACCAGGGGGCGCTCGGCTGTGTTGGTGCATTAGGCACGCAATGATTCATCCCAGGGACAAGGAATAACCTTAGGAATGAAGAAAGCTGAGGCGCATCGATTCTCATCGCAGATAGCGTGCGAGTGACATAATCAACGCTGGATCTGGCTGGGATTAGGGGGTCGGCATAGCCATGATACATAATGATCTTGCCCCCGTTCGATTTAAAATTCGAAATGTCGAAATCTTTTGCTGTTGCACGACCCGGATCGCTACGAACCGCTTCAAAAAGGTCATTATCGGTGTAAGATGTGAAGTCATATGAAGTATCGTTATAGACGAAATTTTGAAAATACCCATATCCAATGGGGTTGCCTTCGGAGGCAAGGAGAGAGGGGTCACTACCTAGGGGCAGGCCCTGAAACACCATATTGTCATGAATTCTGTAAGGAGAGAGCATTTTCCTCAATGTGGCGAGCTGAGGCTCTTTCACGCAAGCAGTCTGATTTGCAGATGGTGACGAGCAAAGCAAAGAGACGTAATCTATCCTGCATTTGGCAGTGTCTTGGATAACGGAGTCTGTGATACCGTCTTGAGGGTCGCATAAAGCTGTAATCTTAGCTGTGAGTGAACTAAACAGAGACTGAGGAATGTGGTACGGAGCGTCCGGGGGGTAATTCTGAAGAGGAATCCATGTCGACCAAGACTGAAGATGCGTAGTTTCCCAAGCAGCGTCGCCAACCAGAACACCATCAAAGTCTGCGGGATATAGCTGAAGCGCTCGCAGACCCTGACGGCCACCTGTAGCGCAGCCGGTATAGTACGAATATTCTATAGACGGTGTGAATGTCTCATTTTTCCTGTAGTAAACGGGAACGATCTGCTTGGCCAGTGCAACTGAGCCATGCAAGGCGCGATAACTCCAATCGATGATACTCTCTGGGTTATTTAACGCCCATGAGCTGTCACCAATATCGGAAAGATGACCGGTGTCGGTCGATACACTTGCAAAACCATAATGTGTATATTCGCCCATATCAGGGTACTACTAGCGATTAGTCATACTACACCAAACAGAGAAACAATCGACTAACGTTGATTCCGCCACCGAAACCCCCATTCCCAGTCGTCATAAGTCGACCATTCCAAATTTGTCGGGCCGGAAGGAAGATTCCAAAGTTATATGAGGTGGTGTCCGATGACTTGACGTTAACCTTAAGGGCGCATAACTCCGGCAAGTTTGTGGCATTGGCAGGATATTCTAGGCTGGGATCAAATGAAGATCCGCCTGCTGCAATCGTTGTAGCGTATACGATTGAGGCAGTTGCAGACTTTTTCAAGTCCAAGGCGTGCAAGGTTGCCTCGAAACTGGCCACGCTGCACTCGTGACTTGAGACATAAGCCGCAAGCATCACCCATACCGTGATGCTAAGCCATTTGAACTTCAGACTAACCATTCTATGAAGATCAGCAGGTAACAATGAGGAAGTTTCCAGTCAAATGAATGAGCTTGTCGGTTCCACTGAATTCGCGATGAGAGTGACAGTAGATGAAAAGTACGGATAAGGTCAGTAATGACTAAAGACCGCGTTAATAAGATCTTTGAAGCTTACCAGATCGGTATAGGTGAGCCATCAGCATTACGCCTCGGCGCCGCGACAAGTCAGTAAACCACTTGACGCCAAGTGCTCTGTATTGTAGAGAGTTGGAATGCTAAGCTCATGCAGACATCTTAATGCATTAGGGCTTGAATCGTTCACATAGAATTGAAAGTGACTGGAAGGTCAGGACCGTCGCATGAAGGTTGTAGCTCAATGAGTCGGATCTTGTCTCTCTCGAGCGGAATGTATTAGTACAGCATCTTCCTGGTTTGCTGGAGAGCAAGGAGTTGCAGGTTGGCGAGGCAGGGCTGTTCGATATATTACTAACATGTTGAAGTCACACGACAAAGCCTATTTGCATGAGCTGTGTTTTTCTCACTTCTCGTTGAACACCGTCTAAATGGTCAGCTGGATCTCAGCCCCAGAGGCGATTCTTAAAAAGGTGCGCTACATAATGGCAGGTAAAATCAAGTCGGAGTAAGCCTCTCTTGTTGCTGATTGCTTCCATTGGCTTGTTTCGTTCCGTAACAGTTACTCAGCTAGCTAGGTATACCACTCAGCTCTTCTACTAGTAGTTTGCCTATGCTGGTGAAGTTGATGTTATCAAATTAATGCTGTCATGTCGGTTTTGTCTACTACTACTCAGGGGTGTCTTAGCGCTTCCAGTTACCTATTCTAGTGAGAAGGTCGTTGTTGAGCTGAGGTAGATCAACTGGTGCGTAAATCAGATCTAAAGCGTCATTTTTCCGAGCTCACGACGAGTTAGCCCAAACCTATCTCAAGCGTCCCCTTACTAATGTATCGGTGTGTTACTGACTCATACATATAATAACTCCCCTTGTCGGCACGTTAGTGGCCAGGAGACATGCGCGACCCCAAACATAGTTAGTCGCCAGGGGCTAAGAATTGTGGTATCCAGCATCGTTCTTATCGAACCGTTGAACTGCATAGTACTTACTGTAGAATAAAAATAAACTACATGTCACAAAAAAATATCTCCGGCAATCTCACTTGCGTAGCGGTTGATTGTGCCAAGATACCGCTTGTAGCATTATCGCAACTATGGAGGCTCGACGTCTTCCTGATTCAGTTAGTTTTACTATGTAGTTAACTAACGTGAAACCCCACGGAGAGCTGGCTTACATATATCAATTTATGCAGAGAGACTTGGACAGTTGAATCAATCAAAGCCCTCTGGCCCGTGTCATCATATCAAGCGTAGCTCTATAATAGAATGGCGATAATGGTACTATATCACTACTAGTAGATGAACTTAGAGCACCGATGATTGTAATATCTACGTCACCCGATCCTGTGTACCTAGTCTTGTAGGTGCTTACACCCTTATTACTGGCATTCTTCTCACCGACACTACTTTGTGGGCAGGTAGCATTATTCACGTCGGGCTTATGCAATCGGCACACAGACGTTGTGGTTTGTTCGCATTTCCCCTTGATAAGCCACTTACCACATCTGCTAGGATGAAGATTGGACAAGAGCGCAAAAGAAACGCCGGGCGACGAATTGATCCGCACCGGTGGGCGAGCACGGAGGTGATTGTGACACTCGGGAGCACGAGGAAAGATAAAATAAATACCTAGTGATGGATGGAGTTATGTAATGGTGGCATGGTCAGATCGGATCCGACGCTGTGTATTATCAATCCTGCCCTCCCCCCATTTAAGGGCCAGCCTTAGTGTTCACTAATCAAGCCGAAACCACCTCGACGACCCCATCGCCCGTCGGTCTGTCTCTCGATGCCACGCTGACAATCCCGCCATTGCGAATGCGAAGGTCGGGGTTTGCCATTCTGCCTGCATCGGGATCCCTCGCACCGCGCGCTCGGCACTCTGCGGCGTAGCAGCCCTACCAGTCCAGGCGCTGGGCCCCCCATCTGGGAGTGTCTGTCATCCGAAACCAAGGGCGAATCCTGTGCTCCCGCTGCTGGTATCCCCCCTGTCACCACACGTGTGTAGCCGGCCCTTCACGCGAAGAGCCGAGAGCGACGTGCCCGCCATCGTTACCATCGTGCAATACAGTTGCCCTAGAGTGGCATCAACCTACTGCTAGGTCTATTGTAGGCCTAGATCTAGGGTTAGGGATACCGTAGACATCGGCAGTAGGTAGCTACTGGGGGTAACGCCAAGAGTCAAACCGCAACCAACATCGCAGCACCTCATCCAGATCCAGCAGAGAACGGGTTAGCTGGTTACCGGGTTCCCGCCTCGATAAGGTGTGCGAGCGGTCAAAGGACACGCCGGCACTAGATGCAATATGGGGGATAGCACTTTAGGCATATGCCGGTTCTGACCCGTCTTACTATGTCATACCCTGTTGATAACGACATTAATCCGGGGTCTATTAATAATCACACTCATCACCCTTATGCCTTCACTCACCCACCTCATCCCCAACATGGACTCAGTCAACATGGCCAGCATTCTCAACAACAGCAGCAGCAGCAGCAGCAACAGGAAGCCCAATACTTCGGCCTGGTCTCGCCCTTTAATGGTGGCAACAATCCTCATACCAATCCACATCACCAGCACTCTGCCTTCTCAGGCATCCCAGCTTACAGCCAGTCCAGTTTCAACCTGGGTGGCCCGCCGTATAGCACTATCCCCCAGGATACCTTAGTCGCTCAGGAACAAGACACTAGCCCAACCAGTGGCACAGACTTACCCCACAAACTGTCTTGGAACTCCAAGCCAGAGACATCATCTCATCAGCACGCCGGTCTACCAGCTGGTGCTGCATCGTACCAACCTGATATGCGGTACATAAAGGGGCCGTTGGACGTGCTCAATGCCGAGCAGTATGATGATGGTCGATACACGAATAGACGTGGAATATTCAAAGCGGAGTCCCATGTAGTTTCCGCGGGAACAGCTACCTCCAACCCTAAGAAGCGCAGTAGAAAGGTGTCACAAAATGACCGTGTCGAGCCTGTGGAAGAGATCAAGAGGGCGAGAGGTCGTCCTCGGCTGGAGGCGGGCGACCACAAAGATATGAAGGAAGTAAGTCTGTAGACTCATTGGCATTGCCCCGTGACATGAAGGGTCACTCTCGCCAGTGCTATATGATTCGTCATATGAGTCGCTCACAGACCGGTCAAGACGGAAGCTGACATATAACTAGCGGAGGAAAGAGCAAATCCGGATCGCACAGAGGGCGTACCGGACTCGAAAAGACAATGCCATCACGGATCTTGAAGCGAAAGTTGCGGGGCTCGAGGCGAGCAACCTCGAGGTCAGCGCTGCCTTTCAAAGCATGCTGATGGAGTATGTGGACAAGAACGCAATAAACGCCCAGATCCCCGAGCTAGGACGTCGTCTGCAACAGTTCCAGGCCGTGCTGGCTCAGCGTTGCGCCGACGTGACCACCCCCACAAGCGATGAGACAATTTCAACTCCTGACGCGAAGTCACGAGCAAAAACTACCCTGCCAGACAGGTCACAGTCGGAAAGGGAGGAGGACGACAACAGTAGAGCCGAATCACAAGTTGCTACGATACCTGCCACGCAACAGCCACAGCAGCTTCTAGGCGGAATAATCGTGACGCATGAGCCGGAGCCTCAAACCATCATCCAGGATTTAGCCCACGTTTCAGAGGCCCCCTTCGAAGACGGGAGCTACACGTTCGTGAGGATGCCGAACCCCGAGAACGCCAGCTTCGGCTTCAACCTGGGCTTCCTCGACAGCCCCATGCAGTCCCAATGGACCCTGCCGCACTGGGAGTCCCTGGCGATGCCGGACTCAGGGGCATATTCCGAGCGGACCTTCGGGCGACGACTCCACCGCCGCATGACGGAGAAGGCGGCGAAGCTGCTCGCGATGAAAGACCCGCCGTACGACGCGATGCACCGCGTCTTCGGGTTCGTGCGCAACTACGCGAGCCTCGACAGCATCCGCCAGCGCATCCGGACGACGCTGAGCCGCGGCGCGGACGAGGACATGGACGCGTACGCGCAGCCGTTCCACCACATCGGCGGCGCGGGCACGCACTTCGCGGGCGCCGCCAAGACGGTCGCCTTCCCCGGCGGCGCGCCCTTCCAGAGCACCGGGTTCGGCATGGGCCCTTTCGACCCCAAGACCACGGCGGTGCGCGACGAGCTGCTCGACGCCCTGCAGCACACAAAGTTCCCCGGCTGGCAGGGCGAGTGGTTCGACTCGTACGAGGTCGAGCAGTACCTCGCCTCCAAGTCCATCAGCCTGCCGCAGGACGACGGGTACGTGGAGATCCCACCGGGCGAGTTCTACGAGAACCCTCTGTTACAGTCGTCGTCTTCGTCATCGTCGCCAGCAAAAAGCGATGCTGCTGCCGCCGCCGCGCTGCACGGGTCGATGTCCGGGAAGGTCGTCGAAGCTGACTTCGGCGAGGACATGGCGATGCAATCTACAGCGCTCGTGCAGAATAATCATAATAGTAATAACAATAACAACAACGGCTCGCCGTATCCGTCGCCTGTGTCGAGTATCGACGGCATGCTCTCCATTCCCGCGACCGCGGACCTCTGGTCCTCGGCCAGCCCGGCCGATTTCCTCGCCCTGTCCTCGCAGAGTATGACCATGGCTGGCAACATGTCGTCGCTGCTCGCATACCATCATCACCACAATGCCGTCTCCACATCACTGGGCTTCGCCGACTCCTCCTCGCCTTTCGTGTTCGCACCGTCGTCGGCGTCGCCCACGACGGCCATGGATCTAGTGAGCGGTGGTGGTGGTGGGCAGATGCGGAATAAGAGAGTTTGGTTCAGTGTTGACAAATTTATTGAAAGTAAGTCGTGCCATAATGTCCTAGACTCTATCGTCTCCCCCTTTCTTCCCCCATATGCTAGTTCATCATTTTCCCACCAGCACGCGAAAGGGAGACATAATCAAGCATCTATCTAACCAGGTTTATCTGATCTAGGTCTCGGAGCGAAAAGTACTTGCGTAGGCCGCGGACCCGCGTTCCGGAAGAAGGATATCGTGACGGCCTTCTGGGAAGCTGCGAGGCCTGGCCCCGGATGAAAACATTTATTTAGGTCAATAAAGTAATGAATGAGTGAAAGTGTATCTTGTGTGCCTGACAGTCATAACACGCTCCAATGGCTGACTATATATTCCCTCTTGGACTGAATATGTGGTATTACCCCTATCACGAAAAGCATTGATTCCCCAGGGTCAATGGGTTGTGTGAGTGGGCGTGCAAAATCATCTATTAGACGTATATATGCGGATTCTAATATGACCTCACATGATGTATTACTTTCTTCCTGTGATGATATCTCGTAACGTATATTAGCGCACTCTGGCTTGGATATACGAGGTAATGCTGGTGATAACTAGACGGGCGGTTTATTCTTTGCGTGAATCACTCCTCATCGGACTATACCCATCCGGCAGATGTTTATGACTGCAAGGGAGTCAAACAGGCTCATAAGTGTTAGAGAAGCGAAGCTCTCGTAGTCTTGTCGTAAAATTGCCGGCAGGACAAACCCTTGTGTCGGAGACAAGGCAAGGCCGTAGACATTCAATGAATTTCCGATCCCCGTATGCTGAGTGCACCTTAAGCTGCCAAGTCCTTTTCCACTTCCTCGTTATAGAACTTTTAAGAGCTTGAGTTTCACATTTGCGGTGGTCATATTACTGTCCCTGTGTCTATTTCCTGGGCACAATACTCGCCATTTATATCTATTCAGGGGTATCTAAACGCAGATATATCGATACACAGTACAAATACAAGAGCATATCGTACAAAAACGATTACCCTGCCTGTCAATTGGAGCGCCGGCGGGCCCGTTTCCGCTGCTGCACAGGTGGTTCCTCGGGTGCGCTCTCTTCCAGGTTCGGGAACAGCTCCCGCCACCCCTCGCCATGCAGCTCGAGCATCTTGGCCTCCCACTTCGCCCGTCTCTCCGCATGCCGCTGCGCCTCCTCCTGTGCCGCGAGAACCTTCTCTTGGATGATGAGCTGGCGCATGGCGTCGGCGATGGCGACCTCCTTCACGCGCTCGCGCGTCAGCAGGTCAGCTAGCGCCCGGACGCCGTGCCGCTCCAAGGTGTAGGCGTGCGAGCGCTCGTCGCGGCGATTACCAACACCCACGTCGTGTTCGTCCTGCCACCCCTTGTGAATCGTGTCCCCGCTCGACCTATTATCCCGCTTAACCCTCTTCTCCGCTATCATGAGATGCGCCATCTGCGACTCCCATTCATCCTCGAGCTGGGCCTCGGGAATGTCCTCAGCCTGCATGGCTGTCAATGCCTGCATGCGCCCGGTGCGCTTCTCCGACTTCTGCCTGAGGACGCGGCTCAGGAGAGCGGGTTGTGGCTTCGTGAACCGTAGGAAGGGGATGTCGCTTGCTAAGTCGAGGCGCGGGATCTTCCGCCGGCCGGTGCCGCCTAGTTCAGACTGGGGGCGCGGACGGTGCGGCGTGGTGTAGACGGGCGTCGGGTCCGGATTCGACGGGCTTGGGGGAGGCGACACTTTGAGGAGAAGTGGGAGAGTGTCCGGGTGTGGCACATCAGATTTGGGGTTGTATGATGGCGGCGGCGGCGGAGGACGGTTGGCGAGACTGCGTTGCCGCTCTGCCAGGCGTGATTGGAGGAAAGCCACGATGGAGGCGTGGTGTTGCGAGCTGGGCGAGGCGGCTGCGTCCTGGAGGACGGACAGCATGCGGTAGCCGGCGCTCAGAGCCGGGTAGACGATGCGCGGGCTGGTGTCGGCTACATTGCGCCGAAAAGCCCGCTGGATATGTATCGCGATGGGGTTCTTTCCTGGGCCCCAGCCGCTCGCAAGATCATCTGGGAGAGATATTTGCGGTGCGAGACGCAGGAGAGCGCGGCATAGGGCGAGGCCTAGGTTGTTGGGTGGTTTCTCGGATTAGCCTCGATGCATTGTTGGCTCTCCATGTTCGGCTCATGGGAGGCGGAGGCCTTACATGCTATCCTGTGTCGCGAATCAAGGGCCGGAATGAGATGTCTACCAGATTTGGCTGCTGGTCTTCGTGCCATTAGGAGTAGGGGCAACGGTAGAGGTGTTTAGGTAATGCCTAGAGACTGTACCTAGTTATATGGGAGACTGGTGTAATTGGGTTTTACACGTTAATTGGAGACCCCCTCCGAACCCTTACTGGGGGCGGAATTAGGTCCGCCTCTAGTCTGGGTACCTAACATTAGGTACTGAGGCACCTAGGTTAGGCGGGGCTAGTGTCATGGAAATGGATGTTCTATCTTATCATCATGTCCATCAAGTGTAACGCCATCACGTGTGGCATCTCGCGCGTCACTGCCCTGTATCGCTCGGGATTGTCTCTGACCTTGGGATTGGAATCTTATGAAAGAAGAAAATAACATTGGCGAAAGATGGCCTGAATTGGTAACGGAGTAAGAACAGCGAAAATAAAAGGAAGGGAGAATCTAGCGGTACTAAGGCCCGTAGATGATGAGGCCATCCGCCAGATTACACCCGTGCCATCTCATAATGTATCTTGCTGTCCTCTCCACCCGCGCCAATACACCGTCCGTTGCTCCCATGAGACGCCAGATCCGAGGAAACTCATCGGATCATCCCTCATAGTATCTAAATCCCGTGAACACTAATTCGTGCCAGATGATCACCCATCAGCACGATATCCCATGTTTGTGAGCATAATTCGTTTCTCGTAGCATTGCCATTCCACCCGTGCCACGCGTGGGTCTGGCCAGCTAATTCCCAGGGAACACGGAGCCCTCCGGTGGCTGGGGGAGCTTCTTGCATTGGCTCGAGGCCATGTATCTGTGTTCGGATCAGCAAACGAGTCTCATAAGCCTCGCGACTTGTCGATGCGGGAGCGGGTACCGTCGTAGCTCAATCAGGATGGTTTCCATGGTGTTCTCTCTCTTCCAGTTGGCTAGGCAGGGGAGCTGCTTTGGATCGACTACGCCGTTTCTCGGGTTTACGCAGGGGAGGTTGACCTGGCTTATGAACCGGATTGTCGGAGGGAGATCGGGGTATTGAGCACCACAGTGCATTTTCACCGAGTAGATTCGGTTCTCGTGGACGCTCTAGACCCATCGTCAGCTTCCATCGCCATTTACAAAGCCGGCCGGAAGGCTGAAAAGAAAAACGAGGGAGCGAAAGTGCATGCTAACATGAGGAGGGCCAAGGATGGTGCCATTCCAGTCGGACATCAGCAGGTCTTCGGGGTTATCTAAGCCATACGAGCAAGCCTCTGCAACGGATTAGTATGGGTCACTACGACACGTCAAGCACCCAGCGCCATAGCTCAGGACAGATTGGACGCGATAGGATGTTGGCACACCTGCTCCTAGACCCTTTTCTCCCTTCTCAAGTTCTTCCAGCAGGCGGAAGTTTCGCGGGACCTTCGCACCCATTTCGAAGACCCAACGATTTGGACGATGGAAGTGGTTGAGGCAATAAGGCTGTGTCGCTGATATTACTTGAGGCGAGTTTGGGAAAATGGTGCTTTACAAATGGGTAAGCTCGTTTGATATTCGCAAAAAGTTAGGTAACCGGATGAGGTAGTGGAAGAGCGGCCGTTTGGAGGGGGGGCGACCTGATGGAGACAGGGAGAATACCTTAGGGCGCCACCCCCCTGTAGGAAAATCATGTCTAGGGGGGTGTTAAGCAAATATTATAATTTTTTATTTTTTTACCCTTGTGTTTGCCTGTTCGTATAAAAAATCTTCGAGTACTATTATTTAAAAAATAAAAATATTATTTTTTTTAATAATAAAAAAATTAAAAAATTATTTATTTTAAAAAATATTTAAATTTATAAAAATTTATAAAAAATAATTTTATATATAAAATAATAATTATATATATTTTTTAATTTAAAATTATAATAGTTATTATTTTTTAAATTTTTTAATTTTTTTAATAAAATATTTTTTATTTATTAAGATATTATACGTGCCTGTTAGTCTATTAACAGATTTTGTAGCTTGTCATGCTGTTGACTGATAGCCACCTAGCTAGGCGCCAAGGTTAGTGTCTGCCTGTTGACCCCACTACCTGTTACAGTTCACCAGGCACCTAGACAGGCCTTTCATACCCAGGCCTGGCGCCCTAAGGTAGGTGGGATGTCGGATAGAGGGTGAATGGTGGGGTGAAATGGGGGAGCTGTACTTCTACCGGCGTCCCTACGTGAGCTGGGTTGGGGTCTGACGTTGATTTCAAGCACTTAGCCTTACTTACTAAGTAGCTTAGCACCTGGTAGGTCAACGCTGCTGAGTCATCACTCAACCTGTAACTGAAAGACCAACTAAGTTAGGCTAGACTAAGTACTTAAAGTACGTTACGTCTCAAGATGGCTGAGACGGAGCATCCAATAACTAGTCCTATGTAACCGAATCTGGCAACAAGCTCCAAACAACACCGAAACAGAACAGCTCGCGATACACTAATTACCTGTAAATACCTAGGCATCCATCTGGTCTGTTCTATCCAGTACTCATATCTCCACAGCCAGCTGTTCTTCGGTATCTTGTGCCTCTACCTTAGTGCATGGGGCTTGGCTAGGTAGATAGATGGAGTGAGTATAGAGACATTGCCTGGCCAAGATGACCACGCAGCTGCTCGCTACCGAGCTAGCAAACCTCATCCAGGAGAGTAAACGCAAACACAACGACTTGAGACAGGTATGCAGCAGCCTAACCCCTTGGGACTCTGAGTCTTGCGGAGCATGAGCATCCCTAGCACCACTCAGTATTGGTTCACCGTCGGAGCTGGAGCTGGAGCTGACATCGCCATCACCCACGCAGGCAGCGGAGAAGTCTGCCGATGAGCTGAAAAGCATACGGTCTACCTCCGAGGCCACATTAGCAGCTGGTACGTCTGTGCCGGCAAGGCACCAACCTTGTCGCATTGTTGTTGGTCAGTGGAGCCTCAGGCTTATTATGATCGCTTACAGAATTGGCTCAGAGAGTCAACTTCGTCAACCCATTCATCATCGCATGCGGAACCAAGAATGCCAAGTTCACAGGCATCGCTGTTGTGTGCTTATCACGTTTGATCCTCGTCGGCGCCTTGCCCTGGTCTAAACTGAGTCCCGTATTGGAAGCTCTCCGCGAGGCTACATCAGCCGGCTTAGATGTCCAGCTCAAAATACTGCAAGCCCTGCCCACTCTGCTCCAAAATTATGCAAATGATATCAAAGGCGACTTACTCGTCACGGCCCTCAACATCTGCTTCATCTTACAGACAAGTAAGAATGGTGTCGTCAGCAATACTTCAGCTGCCACCCTCCAGCAGCTGATTATGACCGTCTTTGAAAAGGTCACAACAGAAGATAGTGAGTCTCTCAGATTCACACAGGCTCCATGAAGCTAATCCGGGCTAGAGTCGACATCGGATACGGAAATCGTTGGCGAAGCACCCACAGGAAATGGCGAAACTGTTCAGCTTCGTGCCGCGGCAATGGATGCGCATCGCATTTTCAAGGACATTTGCTTGATGACGGAAAACCAGCGGCCTGAGTACTTGCGCTTCACCGGACTCCCGCAAACCTTTGGCCTGGAATTGATAGAATCGGTCTTGAGTCAGCATGCCAGCCTCTTTTTGGTCCACGCTGAGCAAGCGTATACCCTTCGCACTAGGGTCATGCCGTTTATTATCAAATCACTGAAAGGGAAGCCCGACTTCGCCACGTCCGTCCGGCTAGTGCGCATTCTGTATACTATGCTAAAGAAGCATCTCGGAATCTTGCCGGCAGAAGGTGGGGACGCTCTAGATACGTTAACACAGTTGCTAGATCAGGACACCGCTATCTGGAGGCGAGCTCTGTGTATGGAGGTCTTCCGAGGCATTTTTGCCGAACCTGCTCTCATGAGGCGCATATTCACACTATACGACAACAAGGACGGGGGTAGGAGTGTACTTAAGGATTTAACCGCAACATTCGTCCGTGTAAGCACTGAAAAGCCAGCAGTCATAGGGCTTGGCCACCAGTCCACCATTCCTGTCGCCGACCCGTACGCCAATATGGGGACATCTTCGGACCAAGCCATGCTAGAGTCGAGCGGTGTCACGGGTATTATTGGCGGATCTGTCAACGAGGGTCATAACACCGGTATTAGCTCTCAATGGAGCACGGTTAGAGTTGCTTGCATAGACCAGCTAGACAAAGCGGAGCCCCCTACCATTCCCGAGTCCTACATCTATGCGCTCACGTTGTCATGCATTACCTCATTATCAGAAGGACTAGCGAAGTTCATATTACCACTCACAGTACCTGGTGATGTCCGAGCTCGCAAAAGGGGAGCGAGACATTCGGATACCGGTAGAGACTCACCAGCGCCAATGGAAGCAAGTAATACAGAGAATGGAAAAACTGGAGTGGAGAAGATCATGAATACATCCTCTTTGGAAAGATCGTCCTCCTTCAAGAAGAATCCCGTGCCAGTCAATCCGCTGGCATTAAAGGACCATCCCCTATATGCCGACGTCAAAACGTGTGCCGATATCATTGAGGAATGTTGGCCTGCGATTCTAGCAACATGCTCGACCTTTCTTTACGCTGCACTAGACTCGGAGTACTACCATGGTCTTGTGCGAGCGTTCCAGAAGTTTGCCCACGTCGCTGGCCTTTTGCAACTCAGCACTCCTCGAGATGCTTTCCTCACTACTCTAGGCAAAGCAGCCGTACCTCCTAACGTGTTCACTGCTTGTCTCAACAATGGCTCCTCAAAACTCCCTGCATCCAGCCCTACTACCGAAACGCCCAATACTATCCTGAGTAATGCCAGGGGCTTACTAAGTGTAGAGAATCTGGTGACGCCTGTGGGTGCCGCAGGTGAAAGACAGAGACAGGCCTCCTTCGACGCAAGCACCACACTTCAAACAATCAATACACGTAACTTGTTATGCATGCGTGCACTACTTAATCTAGGCATTGCTCTCGGACCCACACTCAAGTCATCGTGGTCAATCATTTTGGAAACATTGCAACAAGCCGATTTCGTACTATTCACCAACGGGAAGACCCCTGGAAAGATTCCAATAGTAGCCAAAGTTTCCGACTCCAAAGCCGAGGCGGAAGCAGCAGGATTACTGGCCAGTTTCAGTACTGAAATAAGGGCAGTAGAGACGGCTGCTTCTAGACTCCTCGAAAGTACTGTTGACTTTCCCAACGATGCGTTTGTCGAAATAGCCACGGCCGTATGCAACCTTTTAGAATACCAGCCGGAGTCGTCATCAGAACCTTCAGTCCCACCTCATTCTCCTCTCCCGCCCCCGTCGCCAGCGCCAGGTTTGCGATCACCAAGTATCCAGCATAGGAAAGTATCTGGTCTTTCGACCACCGCCTCTTCTGGACCTAATCAGCAGGATCAATTTACACTTGCCAAGATCGGCGATTTAGCGACAATTAATCTCGAGAGATTGCTTCTATATCCTCCAGATGTATCGGGATGGAATCTTATTACTTCCGAGCTCATCAGAGTTCTCAGCTCCGGCGTCATAGCTGCACCAGTGAGAGGTCGCGGGGCGGACATTCTAGTGCGACTCATGCTAGATGCCGTGAAAGCAATAGGTGGTCAGAACGATGAGACACGGGCAAGAGTTCAGCTGCGAGTATTACAATCCCTCCGCGCTGCCTTGGGACCGTTGGAAGATGCCAACCGGATAGCGTCTGTGGCCACTTATGCCACCGACGTGGACATTCATAAGATCATTTTAGAAGGATTAAAGGCCCTTCTTGATGAATGTGGCGAAACACTCCTAAGTGGGTGGGACGTCATATTCGAGATCATTGGCACCATTTTCATTGCAAGAAGATTCGGTCCTGAGGACGGCTCTGACCGAACAGCGCCGCAAGGGCTAACTACGCGGTCTCCAAGGCTAATCCGATCCGCCTTCAGCTCCTTGCAGCTCGTCTGTTCAGATTTCCTGCCATCTTTACCTAAATCCTGTTTCCTTATTCTCGTTGATACCCTGTATAAATTCTGTTCCCAGGATGATGACCTTAATATAGCATTGACAGTGAGTTTCTTGAGCCCCATGCATGTCTTTCCAAATCTGATTCCTCATCTTCTCAGACGGTCACATTTTTCTGGGACCTCTCCAATTTTCTATCAAGAAAAAATAAAGCGCTACCGATTACCAATAATCTTGTCGGCGATTTTGATGAAGCCTCCTTAGTCGAGAAAGCCTCGCATGCTGAGAATGCAGCTTCGGACGCTGCTCTGTGGATGCTTCTTCTCATTCGACTCACAACGGTGACCACCAATGATAGGCTAGACTTAAGAAACAGTATGCTTAAAAACCATCTGTCTATATGCCATTTGCTAACTGTTATAGGTGCGATTCAAACGCTATTACGAATTTTCGATGCTTACGGCGATCAACTTTCCCCTGAGGCTTGGTCTATATGCATTAAATCGGTGATTTTCCGTTTGATGTCATCCATAGAGACAGAATTGCAAGCTCTCAATGAGAGCGGGTGCGACGACAAGACCCGACACGATTGGCACGACACCGCAGTTGTTGTTCTCAATGGTATCTCCGGTTTACTTTCAAATTACCTTGATGTCCTCACTGTCCACCCGACCTTCAATTCGTACTGGCAGCAGCTCCTTAGTCACTTTGCAACGCTGTTAGACCTGCAGGTCTTGGAGATTAACACTGCCACTTTTAAAGCCTTGACACAGATCCTTTCGCATAGCCATAATGGATCGAAACAAAATTTCAATAAAACAACTATCGATCTGGCATGGGACCTTTGGGCTCGTGGTATCCCAGTAGCCACTGGAGAGACAACGGATGAAGTCGTAGACAACCAAAACTGCTTGTTAGCTTACGTTGCCGCTCTGCGTGATGTATACAGATTGATACAGGACGATCTTACGGTTGAGCGAATTCGCCGTATGCTCACACTCTTGCGCGACGTCATGCGAACAGCGACGCCTGGTGCCTTCATTGCTGACATCGATCATGCCACGCCACTGCAGAATCAAGTGCTAGATGTTCTGAAGATACTCCGGACCGATATTCCTGGAGCGCCTTCGGCCCTCATCACCCAGACCTCGGAATTCGTTTCACTAGCTTTCATTGATGGCGGTAATGCAGCAACTCAGCGTACCACGCAAAAGCGGACCTACGTCGCCATGTCCAAGGCAAGCATGGTTATATTGCAATCATTGGTGCAATCACACGCCACAGACACGAGCATCTATAACGATGGCGCTTTGCTGACCGCTCTGACCGCTTTATCCAAACCCATCGAGTTTAAGTATCAGTTCCCGATCGTCACGAAATCGGAGCAACCCTGGAAACAGGCAACCAAGTCAGCTATTGCCATTCTAGATGCTACTATGAGCCACCTGATTGCACTCGACATACCGCGTCCGATGCTACAAGACTTGTGGCAAGTAATTGTTGAAATTGCCAACGGCATAACCAACGCAGACTGCGAAGCGCCGCCTGATAAGGTCAATATTTCTGACGACGAGGATTTTGATATTGAATCATTTACACAATTACGACAATTAATTATCCCATCATTAGGCGCAGAAGTCGTTCCAGACAAGACACGAAAGCTCTTTGCTGAGAGTCTCTTTCGTATGTCCATCATTCACGCACCGGCACCTGCCGAATCCTCGCTCATTTATGGAAACGATGGGGGCGACATTGTCGGGTTATCAAGCCTCTACCAAACTCGGCGCGGGCGCACTATCGATCCACCGCCGTCGAAACGTAGTAAAATGTCCTACGTCTGTCTAGACGAACTCTTCTCCCTTGTTACAAGCCAGGACGAGCCCGCGACACCCCGGGTTTCTGCCCAGTCGTCCGCATCAAGGATTCCGCCACCAATGCCGTCTTCTGGCAGCGCGGCTGCGGAAAGTCCCCGGGTGCTCGGAATACGACTCGCCAGGACGGCAGCACCATATCTGATCTTGAGAGCCGCCTTGACGCTACGAACGTACATTGCCGACCAACCGCTCCGGGGTCGAATGCCGCAACCTCTCAGCCAACGCAAGGAGCTAGCTCGGATACTGGAGCGACTGGTAGCGCTCAAGAGTGAGCCCGAAGCTATCCCCGACACACCCAATGTCGAGGGCGATGGAAGGAAGCACTTGCTTCGGCTCTATCCCCTTATTGTTGGCGCCACGAGAGTGGCAGCTAATACTGGTGATGCCCACATCTCAAAGCTATTGACAGAGGCTCTGGAGGCAGTCGGCACAGAATTAGGGATGTGATTAGCACTACCGCGAGAATTGATTAGAATATCACCCAGACTTCATCGTTATCAAAATAGAGTTCGAAGTGTATCTAGACGAGGTTTCATCGCATCACCTTAGACTGAATTAACAAGGGAAGCTTATTAAAACTTTCTCATCATTGTCGCCTTTAATTACAGTTTCGCCCCATCCTTTCCAGAAAATGCACGAGTGGTGTGAGTTGGCTATATGATGTCGTTGTGGTGGGTTTGTAGAAATACACGTGATTGTTCAGTCAATACAGACTTCTGCGCCTTTTGGCTGTGGTTTTTTGGTCATACCGCCCAATGCCATGTCCAATCCTTAGCTCGCTCCTCTTTAATTCAACCCCTTCCCGAGGATCGATCATTCAAAGATATGCGATATGCGATTTCCCTCCATAGTAATACAAGGGGGCCACTCCACTCGGCTCGAAAAACGAAGCTGTCATCGTAGTAGTGGTAGTAGCAGCGTACCATTGATCTCTCTTGATCCTCCTTCGCCTGTTCTATGCTATCGGTTTGGGCATAGTAGAATTGGGCGTGATGGAGCAGTCGAGATAGGCCGGTGTTATTATTATTTATCGCTTGGCAGTTGTAGTGTCGAATTCACGGACGACGGAGTCAACGATGCTCTCGGGCGCATTGCTGCTGCCATCAGCCGCATTATGAGCAGATTTGTCCCCTCCTCCCTCGAGCAGCTGCTTCGCCATGGCGCGGCTCTGCGCATCGCCGACCTTGCCGTAGACGCTGAGGGCCGTAGCGATCATGCCGCCAATGTCGCCCACATTGCCGGGGACCACGACGGCGGTGCTCTCGCGCGCGAGCTTGCCGAAGGCGTCGACGTACTTCTCGGCGACGGAGAGGGAGACGGCGCCCTGCGCGGACACGCCGCCAGCGGCGATGGAAGCGCCCACGGCGTCGACGCCGGCGGCGGTGGCCTTGGCCTTGAGCAGGATGGCCTCGGCCTCACCAGAGGCGCGGTTGATCTTCTCGGCGCGCAGAGCCTCGGAGGCGAGGATGACGCTCTGCTTCTTGCCCTCGGCGATGTTGATGGCGCTCTGGCGCTGGCCCTCGGACTCGAGGATCTCGGCGCGCTTGGAGCGCTCGGCGGTGACCTGGCGGTGCATGGCCTCGACGACGCCCTCGGGGGCGTGGATGTCGCGGATCTCGTAGCGCAGGCAGGTGACGCCCCAGGCCTGGGCGGCCTCGTTGATGGCGGCGGTGATGTTGGTGTTGAGGGCGGCGCGCTCCTTGAGCACGTGGTCGAGCGACAGCTGGCCGATCTCGCTGCGCATGGTGGTCTGGGCCAGCTGGCTGATGGCGTACTCGGCGTCCTCAACGCCGTAGCTGGCCTTGTAGGCGTCGAAGACGCGCGTGTACAGCACGCCGTCGAGCTCGAGGGTGACATTGTCGGCGGTGATGGCGCTCTGGCTGGGGATCTCGATGGCGACTTCCTTGAGGCTCTTGACGTAGGCGATGCGGTCGAGGAAGGGCACGAGGATGGCGAGCCCCGGCTCGAGGATGCGGTTGAACTTGCCCATGCGCTCGACGATCCACGCCGTCTGCTGCGGCACGAAGCGGATGATGGTATTGGCCGGTAGCGACGGTCGCTGGAAGTACGATGGCGGCACCGGGCCCATGAAGCTACCGCCCGACCCAGCCGATGAAGCCGGAGCGTGGCTCCTCGTCGTGCTGTGTAGGGTTCGTATCCGCTGCTGCTGCTGTGCTGGCTGTGATGTTGGTGCTTGTGCCTGGAGGGTCAGAGACAGTGGTGAGAGACTGCTGCGGAGGTTGGACTGGTGGGATTGAAGGAGCAGGCCTCCGCGTCGCCGTA
This sequence comes from Xylaria sp. FL0933, assembly GCA_022578765.1. Taxonomy (NCBI): domain Eukaryota; kingdom Fungi; phylum Ascomycota; class Sordariomycetes; order Xylariales; family Xylariaceae; genus Xylaria; species Xylaria sp. FL0933. The sequence goes on along the minus strand of MU389735.1, from coordinate 457,507 downwards.
TGGCGGGCCGCAGGGCCATCTCTGCTCTGCTCAGCGACGACATTGGCGGGTTGCTGCGGCGGCGGTGTGGTTGGATGGTTGTCGAAGCTGTGATGTAGTGATGCAGTGGTGTAGAGCCAGCTAAGTACCTACTTAGGCTCGCAGGCAGATTTTAGGATGGGACTTGCCAATGATGACATTTTCCAGGCATGCAGCAAGCAAGCGCGGCCGCTAATCAGGGCAAGCTATCTACCTGATAAGGTTAGCGGGGCCAGGCAAGATAGTACGAATTGCCCTCATATTTGAGAGGCCGCTGGTTTTAAAACTTTCGAGATATTTATTTGGAACGACCAAGGTTGATTATTTCAGCGACTAATGAACTCACTACCTAAGGCAGGAGATCAAAAAAATAAACATATAACTTAATTCAAGAGAAGCTCAATTTTGGCTACACGCTCTAAAGTAAGTCAGGTCACCGCCCAACTCACCTAACCATATATAGGCCTATTCACTGATATGCTTACCAGACTGTATTATACTTTCTTAGTTATGCTCTTTCTGAGAGTTGCCGTCATGTTTCCTTCTGGAACAAGTACTTACCAGCATTGCTACAACCCGACTTCAAATAAAAAACATCGTAGCAAAGATATAATCAAAGAGCTATAATTTAGGCAATACTATCAAAGATAATATTACCAAACGCAATAGTCATTACATATGAGAACCCCGAGCCTCTACACTCACAATCAACTTCTTCACTCCCTAGTCCGCTTATTCGTGCATATAATGCTGCAGTGCGGGTTTCCACGGTTACCCCTTAGGTTAGGACTCAGATGTTTATATTCACATAATATTGTTGTGTGCGAGATAGAGACGAACATCGAAGTTCACAATGATCTTAGGCGACTTGCCTTTATGATATTATTACCATATAAGCCCATAACATAACTGAGAAACTCCGCCGACAGCAAGATTCGCGGAATGTCTAGACTAGACTTCAACATCTCATCCGGTTTACAGTTAGCCAGAGACCGTCTTACAGCTCTCTTTGCTTTATCTTCCGTCGGCTGAGGGAGAAAAGAGGATGGTCAAGTCAGTCTCTGGCATGATCTACTCAGTACCTAAGCATCTATCTACAGTTACAACACCGGAACGCCCTCAATCAATTTGGTGAGTCTCCCGATGCTACCCGACAAGGTGTCCGCTGCCTGTATAAGAACCGACGGTGTCCCCCCTCTAGGGCGACCTCTGACCCTTTTATTTCTGTCGTCCTTATTAAAATCAATCTCGAAGCCAGGAAAAGAGACGAGAGTAAAATGCACGCCGTGTTGCCCCTCGTTGTAGGACTTCTTTCATGGGGCGTCTGTCGCGCCGATGCCAAACTCGAACCAAACTATACATCGCCAGCGGGCGTGAAGATCTACAACCCTGGGAACTTCTTCAACGTCACGGGGCCGTGGAGCCTCATGTCCCAAGCCGGAGATACTCTCTACATTGCGGGTATTGTTCATCCCCAAACCAAAATTTCATACGCCTCCAGTCTTTCAACTGACGGCAAGCTGACCAAGGGCATCAGGCATGAGGGGTATATACCCGTCAAACAGCACATTGGCACCAGTCGGCATGCCACGCGTACGGCAGGCCTTCCAGAACATGGTTGCGTTGGCGATCATGGTCGGAGCAGATATCACGTCGTGTTCCAGAGTCGTCGTCTATGTCACGGACATGTATCGATATCGTCCGATGTGCAACCAGGCGCAGATCGAGCTGTGGGGAGACGGTAATACCTATATACTCCGTCATTCCTGCGCTACGACATTAACACAGTTGACGCATGAGCTGGGTTGCTAACTGTTGCTGCCGGGTAGATCCGAATAAATACCCGCCTCGCACCATCGTCGAGGTCGATAGACTGAATGAGGATGATATAGTTGAAGTAGAGGGAACTTTCTGGGTCGGCGGGACCTAAAGGAGACTATCAGGTCATGGTAATTAGCTAACGGAGTGAGTTGCAAGTAATATGTACATATTACGACACATTGGTCCATGAGCAAAGGTCGCGCATCTTCTGGTAGCGGGGAAACACATGCTACATGACCCACTCCTTTGAGCCCCCATATATATAACGGTAGGGTTGCGGCCCCTGTGATTTATCATGAAAAATCATCATACGCCTCTCCTTCCTAGACCAGATCATTTCTGCCTGAACATTCTCGCGCTCATCTCGGTCTCTCTCTCTCTCTCTCTCTCTGTGCGTGTGTCTCTTGTCTTTTTGCGAGAGCGACCATGAACGAATCTGTAAAAGTTCTCGCCGGTTTTATTATATACGTACATCAGTTACTTAATGTCTTTGCGCGCTTATATCTCTGTTTCCCAACATGTTAATCATTTAACAACCGGATGTGTCCCCTTATTACTTCTCCCTCGGTGTACGTGCAGAAACCTATCAGGATGAAACCGAGATTCGTTTCAAAATATGAAAACAACCTAAATAGAAAGCTTCCCCTTATCTAAGGCTATGCTCGCTCCAATAAGCGCCGTCTCCACGCTCCTACGATGAAATACAACCTCCATACATCTGACTAACCGTGAGACGCCGATAAACAACCGACCACAAAACGCTCAATAGACCCTTAAACCAATGACTCCACATACTTGACTCGGACGCCTTTAGTAGAAGCTGAAGTCTCGCCAACGAAGAAGTCCCGAGAGAAATCAACATCTCTTTCTCTCACCGTGTCATGCAACTCAAATTCCCTTTGGTGGAATAGTGCCGCGAGAGCAATGTATAGTTCAGCGTGAGCCAGACTAAGGGGCAACGTGTTAGATATGGTCATTGCTAATCGCTCGAGGATAACATGATTCTTATACATGAGACGACGAGATATACTACTTAGACTTACTTAATACCGAGACACATGCGGCTTCCCCGGCTGAAAGCCACCAAGTACCTGTTGCACAGGTCTAAGTTGGGATTCCCTGGGAGCCAACGCTCGGGTTGAAACGACATCGGTGAAGGGAAGATCTCGGGATCGAAGGATATCTCGCGAAGTGTCATGCTCACGGCCGTCTATGGAATTCATAGTTAGCCTCTCCCGCTTTTCCATTGTGGGTGCCAGAAATGATCATCTTACTCCTGCGGGTAATACCCAATTGTGATATACTAGGTCCTCATCAGGAGCAACGCGAGTTAACCTTGCCGTTATCGTGCTCATACGCAAAGTCTCTTTGATAATAGCAGTCTAATTCACGAAATCTAGTTAGTTATTTTCAGGGATACTCCGAAGAGGGCGACGCACCAGCCACGGAAGACGCTCGAGCTCGGCAACTGATGGCCTTGAAACCCCCGTAGACATGATTGAGTCTATCTCCTCTTGCAATCTCGGGAGTATATTCTCCTTGTCGGCAAGAATGAAGTAGACTGCTGTCATCAGGGCGCTAGCTGTAGTCTCGCCACCTGCTGCCAATAGTGTAACAGCTTCGTGTGATATCCGGTCGAAGCGCTTCTCATGTGGAGGCAGGCCATCATGTTGCAGTAATGCGCGGAATACTGCGAACCGGTCCGTGGGGTTTCTATGGAATGAGATATCAGAACCTGTCTTCCGGTCCTGCTCGTATTCTTCGATAGCTCGTAAAGCTTGAGCTTCCATGTCCTGATACGGGGGTGAGTTATTGTTAGTGATAGAACCATGTCTCAAAAGAATATGTATGTAAAGATAGACCTTGCGTGTTTGTAACAAGACGAGGTTGATTTTGAGAGAGTGTGAGTGTAATAGAGGAGAGATTGGGCATTTCTGTAGGTAACCACTTGGTAAAGGCTGTTTGGCAGATCTGTAGGTTTGTTTTATGATGTATAGGGGTGAGATACAGTATATAAGATGGACATAGAAAAGGCGGAGACAGACTGAGAGATCACAAGCTTACATGATGCATTGCCGCCACTCTAGCCATATCCGGAGCGAGTAGTCTCATGACTGAGATAGGTATCTTCTGTGAAAGAGGAATGATCCAGTTAAACTGTCTCGTGTATGGAATCGTTTTTGCCAAGGCTCTGATGGAATTATGCCACTCCTTTCCTTTCACATCATCTTCGAGTAGTCCAAACGACTGCCCCAGACAATATTCATATACTACATCAGTTGTGTAGCAAACGAAGGCTGTGCGCATTTCTGCGTATCCATCGCGGAGGATTTGGGAGTCGAGCCGCTTGAGTAGGAGGGCGACCTTATCATATATGAGTCCCTCGGCACCCCCTGCGCACGACTTGGAAAATAAGGGACTAAGCGCAGCACGACGCCGTCGATGAGTATTGTGAAGTGAAGTCCCAAATACTAATTATCATGTAAGTCGACTTTTGGTTAACAATCCAGGGCCTGTTCTAGTGATACTTACCTCCCTTTGGGGTGCCCGCTTGACTGGCAGCTGGTGCGTATTTATCCCGACTACCCTGTAACTATTTAATAATTCAGCGTGTCGTCGTTATATGAGATAATACTAACCTGAGCCGAGCTAACTAGTAGCGTATCTACCCAAGCTGTGTCACTAATATGAACCTCGCTCGGGCTAAGTCGTACGATTGGACCTAGGGCACCGTTTAGTCTTTAATGAGGGGGCAAACTAGCTCTGATCTTACCATAGGTTTTGTGAAGCTTGTGCAGTCGATACATAAACTGCCCTCCAGGATTCTTGAGGTCATGATAAGTTTCATACCAACCACTCGCAGCCGCTAGCTTGGGACCAGGAAATCTGGCTAGAGGATGGAAATATAGACGATAGACGATGACACAAATACAGTAAAGTAACGCAACTGAGGAAATCAGCAGCCATAGGTCTGAATTTGCCATTTTGCCAAAATGACTATCTCGTGAGAGTAGTGCTGTAAGATAGAGGAAGTAGATAACATGGCCTGGCGGCGGGAGCGTGTTGTTTTATGTTTATGGCAAGGTATACAGTAATACCTCAGACACACCCATCCCTAATACACAACCAAGTTACACGGCTATCCCAGCGTTCGGCTAGAACAGGAATTCGGTGCGCTGTACCAACGCCATCATTCAGCACGGACGTCAGCCACCAACAATTAGTATCGTTGAAAGCCAATCCCTAACAATAGAAGCCCACCAACACACCAGCCCGTCAACCACTCACTATACTAGGTTGGAAGCCCAAGGCTACTATTTCATCATGCGCGTGGCAGTCCTACCAGCGAGCACATGACGATCGCGTGGGGTGTCAAGGATTTGGTATATTTCTGGCATCCATTGCATGCCTCCATCATGAGAGGGTGCTAGTTAGTGGGCTAATTAGTTGTAATACAGATGCGCGCTATGTTACCTTTTCGGCATGCTATGTAGGAGCAGTGCGACAAACTTCGTCCTCCATTGGACCCCAGTACATACGCCCTCTACGTCACCCAGCCAATACGAACATGCCAAAAATGGTTCGGACTGTAAGAGGATACGACAGTGTAAGCCATACTATTAAGAGGCGGTTCAGCATTGCAGGAAGAATTGCCCGATGCGTCACATGCCAAGGAAATCTCCTATCGGATCCGAATAGTTGGGTGAATCGTAACCAGGGTGGTCAGACCAGGTATTACTGCTTGTAGGTCTTGGAGTGCATATGAGAAGAGCCGACAGTGGGCTAGCCTCGATGCGAGAATAATCTAGATGGGATTAGTCCCATGAGATTATACAACATGTGGAGAATGCAGGTTTGCCACCTATGCCAGGGACCTGTGTAAATACAAATGAGTATTAGACTTTGAAATCTTTTTGGTCTTCCTTCCATGAGAAGCTGCAGTGCGGCGTCTGTGCGTCTCACCGCCGAAACCTCCAGGTTGTTGATACTCATGAAGCCATCCTAAGCGGAGAACTCGGCGACGAGAACGAACGACATGACGGGTTCGGCAAATATCGTACGTCAGATGATGTCGTTTATGGTACGCTGCTATACATCACACGCTGGTTGAGGGAAACGTGGAGCGCCGCTTGATAACGTTCTGGACTGTGTGAATAACTGCGCCATGATCATGAAGTTTAACCTTGGATGGGGAGAGACTGAACAACAACTTCGTTCCAAACCCGGAGTGTCTTACGGCAAGGAGTAAAGTTGTCCCACAATGGCCTGTTCCTCGCCAAGGACACTCCAAGTGCCTGCTGACATTTATGAGTCGCCTTGGAAAGGGTACCTAGTGAGAATCTGTGAAACATTAGAAAGCTGATATGGGGAATCCGAGCGCAAGACTATCAATTCGATTTTCCCTTCTCTCTACCGCTATATTAGATGAACCGCCCAAGAAACTTCTCCCTAAGGCTACAGCCTTAAAGCTATATGTTGCCGTACTATAACTACTAGCATTTGCGCGTCTTCGGGACGTCAACTACGGTATTCATGATGTATGGTTACATAATCAGCATCTAGTGACCCTCTTTACCGCATATTAACACCCACACCTTGACGTGATAACGTGGGGTGGGATACGACGGTGATGTAACAACCATCGTTAATCGTAACCCGAGTTAGCATGCAGGGACTACCATGTCTGTAGATCTAGATAGCCGTGTTATTATCCCCATGAAACACGATGAAACTATCTTCTTTCTCTGGTCCCATCCCGTGGTCTTAGCCGTGAGCTGGCTTTAAGTAGAAACTTGATTATGTATTTGTCAGTACCTTGATTTGTGAGAGTCACAATAGTTGGCGTCTCCACATGAAGACTATCCCTTGAATTATCGTCTGGCAGCCTGTTATGTATACATCGGTATTTAGCAACATTATATTGTTCTTATAACAAGTAAAGATATCCTATCTAGGATTTAGCTGTCGCTACCAGACCATATACCATAGAATTGTAAGCAGATAACAAGACTTGTTAGACACCTGTACTATGCGCCGCATAAGGAGTACACCGGCGGAGGAGCGTCGCGAGCTAGGTTTTATAGCAGGCTATATGTTCATGGTAAATATGAATGCATCGCGAGCTTGTGCCAGATTGTCAAAAATACAGACAGGGGTGTTTTAAACGGATGTTGCCGTTTCAGGCAGTTGACGCGGATCAGCATACATTAATAGTAAGTACTAGCCTCAGCCGCTCAAGCATCAGCTTCACCAAAAGCAAAGCAGGGGTGGGGTAGATCAGATATGCAAGGCCAACATACATCATAGCTATGTTTATGCCAGCATCTTCAATAGAAATGGTTAAGATGGAAGATTGTGTGGGAAGTCAACTTGAATGTATCTGTTTATGTTTGCGTCTAATGCTATTATGCAAAGATCCAATTCCACTAAAAGGAAAAGGAAAAGGACAAAAGGAAACAAAAGAAAAAACCAGTGAAGATATGAGGCTGGCATCTAGATTGCGCCAGCCCGAACCTTGAGGGATTCCCATGATACATAGACACTTGTCCAATGTCTTGAATGGGTCGAGTTGAGATCGCAAGTTTGGCGCTATATTAACGTGCCTTCAAAGTGGCACGAAGCGCCGTACATCCTTTAGAGAATAACTAATATGCTAGCCTTATAACCGATATGGAAAGAATCTCCGAAGAATCTCACTACAGCGGCGGAGGCCCACCAAACCCGGGGCTTCCTGGAGGTCCCATTGGCGGCCCCGGAGGAGGAAGATCTCCAAAGCCTCCCGGAGGCCCAGGGGGTCCCATTGAGCCACGGAACGGTAGCGTTCCAACTGCGTTGACACGCCCCTCGACCTTGAACATACTGGCGAGGGAAAGCTGGAACAGGACTGAGAATCCAACAACCAACCACTGCAGAACTTGGAGCGCTATTCCGGCAGATACGCGTATCACGCCGTTTCCTATGGTCGGCGATGATGTAGCGAAGTCCAACGCGTTTGCAGTTTGCGTAGTTGCGACAGCGGCCGCGATAGCCAGCGCGGTCGCTGTCCCCCCAAAAAGCATGGTGGCTGTTCGGAATAGCTTAGGCCGCAAGGGTTTTGTTGGATCCGGCTTTTTGAAGCTTCGTTTCAGTAACATGAGTGCTATAAGGCCGACGAAGAAGAATACACCCGCTGCAGCTACCAAAGAAGAAAATATCTTTGTCTGGATCGTGAGGGCAACGGGCAGTAATGCGCTGATACTGCTAGGTATTGGGAGTCCATCATGTGAAAAGTCGGTAGTGATCGTTTTCATGTCTTTTCCTATTGAAGATAGGCACTGAAGGTTGTGTGGAGTGTTTATGCAAATTCCTGGACCAAGAATTAGGAATTGGCGATAATTTTCAAGAGCCAGTGATATAGTTACATACCGAAATAGCCAATACGAAGCTGCGTAGCGTTATCTCTTCGACTGTGAATATTGGCGAGGAAGATATTTGGAATCCCAGGTGATTCAGATAGACATCCAGTGAGGGCGAGGACTGCGATACAATGTTAGCATTCCCAAGCTTATAATTCAATGCCAGGTAATAAGTCTTACCATAGAACAAGATAATCACGCCTGCCAAAAGATAGACGACCAAACGGTAGTCAAGATTACCTAAGACAATGTTAGTAAGCCTCAGCTATCTTTTTAGATAATCACCGACTTACTGAATTTACTTGGTTTCTTCATTGTGCCGTTTCTTTGAGCTGGACTGTACGAAAAGCTTTGGAAGATCTCGTAACAAGGTTGAATAAGAGCTGCAATAATAGAATGATTGTGGTGCTGGGGTTAGATACAGAAATCACAAGAAGAAGCAAAACGGGGAACTAGAGCTCGGCTGCTTTTATATTCTTTAAGCTTCAAGATGTTCATATCGTAAACCATACCTTGAGCTACAGTTCCATGACTCGTCTTCTCAGATCTCACAGTTACCCATCCGTACGCGCCTAACTATGGCGGTAATTCATCTTCTCGCCATCCGCAGTCTTGAAACGTCGGCGATCCGCCAACAAAAATCTGGGCGTCTGTAGACCTTAAACCTGGAGGGAAAGTATTTCTGTCCCCTAAGCGCCAGAACCCTCTAAAAGTGGCCGGATACCATATTGTCGGTATTAACAACACGCTAAAGACTAGCAGGACGGTTTTGCCGCCATAACCAAGCGGCGATGTTCCACGCCGCGAGATATCCCTATAGCGCCAATTGTGTGTATGTTAGGACGCCCAGTTCCAGAGTGTAGAAGCCTACTGTCGTAGGCGCCGACTCTACGCCCCGTTCTGGTAAGGCTTGGCTGTTAAATATGGCATGAACACACCAGGGCATGGCCGATTTCCCATATAACAGCCTACCACGTGGGGCTCGGTGAACGGTGAGAACCAACAACACTACGGGCCTTGAGGTTTGTTAATCTGGGCAAATTTAAGCCGCTTAGGAACGGTATAGGCGAACTGGATACAACTACCAAAAGTTGATTGGTTACCGGCTGTATGGTACTGCACTAGTTGACTAGGTTGAAATATATCTCGACTATTCCCAATATTGACGATGTGCTAGTACGCCAAAGTACTAGACGTCTTGTCGCGGAACAAGAATGCAACTCTATGCCACAACACTATCCCAAGTAAATGTTGTCAAGTTGGGAGCTTGGCCGTCTGCATCCAACATATATGGTACTGCGATACATTGATACTCAACGAAGGCCTTTACTTTGACGATTCCTCTACCAAAATCTTCAGCCGGAGATTACGAGCTAGATGAGCAATACGTATACTGAATCCCTGGTTCTTCATGTTGGTGGTGTCCTAAAATAATCTAGACTAGTGATCATTGTTGGTTTCCATCTGCGATGGAGCACATGTGACTGTTCTGCGATGTAAACCCCCACGGCAGAGCCGGACAATCATCCATAATTTGTCATGACCAAACTAACAATGAACGTGTTGGTGGCTGTAAACCATCTGCCTCTTGTCCATTCTCAGTGTTCTAGGCTGATCTACAAGCCGAGCGTTTACTGCTTCTATTCTCATCTGTGTCGCCTAGGTTTAGTATCTCTATCAACTGGCCTAGACACAAACATCGGTAGCGGCGCTTTGACATGGCGGCCAACATAGTATGCACACCCCTATGAGCGGTTCAAGGTATTGCATCGCATCACGAGCGGGGTCGAAGCCTTGCGGTAGGACTTTATACTATTATGTAAAGGTATCTCAATACAAGCGCCCACGGAACGAGCTCGGAATTGGTGCCGGTTATCCTTTTATCTTTGCACCAAAAACTCTCTTCAAGCACGTACGTAATTTGTCTATTGAAGTAGAAACTACTCTAAAGCTCGGAGTTGGAAGCGCTCTATGATTGTCAGAGTCCAGACCTCTCTGCGATTCTTATTTATATTCACTTCTTTTCGTCTTACTTAACTTTGGAATAACAAGAAAAAAAAGCTAAGATTAACCTGTCGTCATGAATACAGTGTGAAAGCACGATATGTATGGTGACAGTGAAAAGGGGTAAAAAATGACGGTACTTGATTAAATTCACGAAACTCCAGATGATGCACCTACTTGGTCAAGATTTGGAAACGCGGAACTCAGCACGGTCCAAATAGCCAGTCCTCAGGCGTCAAAATATAGCCATATAATAGAATACACATTCACATTACCGAGGCAATAAGAAGTAATATGAGAGATAACATATTTCATCAGAGCGCCTAACAGAACTACTTTTCCGAAACAGACAACCCTGTATCTCTTCCAGCCCTGCTCATTGCGTTCGGTATGTCATCGATGCTGATAACTGTGCCTTGTCTGAATGGACAGATGGATCTGAACTTATCTTTGTTGCAGTTGGCAGTATATCCGCATGCCACTGAGCCGTAAGAGCGGATGCCGCATAAGTGTACAATTTGACTCTTTGACACGTGACCAATCCCTCTATTGTAGATCTAGATGCTTTCGAGTTTGATTAATTAGGGTTTTCCTGTTCACCAATGCAATGCTTGGCGGCCTTTTGACTACATGGCGGCCTACTGTAAATGGCTACATCAGAGCTTTAGGCGAGTCTTATTCTCATATCTGGTGGATGGTCGTGTCAAAATCAGTCAAAAGCGAATCTTTCCGGCCGGAAATGACTGGAACTTTGACTGCTGTATAACTGGGACAGCAGAGACAAACGACGAACTGCTCACCTCCGCAGTTGCAGTCGCCAACACGAAATTTGATAATAAGAATTGGGTATCATGATTGGAACTTTGCGGGATTGCTGGGTATCAACTTTCTCAAAACCTCTATGTGCCGCGCTTGAGCCTTATGCTTCAAATCTGTCACACCACGCTTATCCTGTCGCCTTGTGCCGTTCGAGTAGATGACGGTGAAGTCCGGCACCACTTCACCAGGCTGTACTACGCTCTTAGGTGTCAAGATGCAATTCTGGGAGGAGTATGTCAGCCCTCCCTCGGGGCAAGAACCAGGCCATTGCAGTTCCGAGCTTGCATTACGCGGACGACTAACCTTGCCTAGTTGTGCGCCTCTACCGATCCGGCTCCCTACGCCCACATGGCACCCTTCTCCGATGGTGGTACCGCCCGATTCGATGACAGCCCCAACTTCAACGGTAGCATAGTCGCTGATCATGACCCCATAGTCGCTCGGGGCAGGGTCGGCTGGGGCTGCTCCGATGCTCGTCCGCTCGTGTACTATACATCTCCGGCCGATGGTGATTCTTCCATTGGCTGAATCGAGCTTTGCGCGCGGATGGACGACGGACTCGGAGCTTATGTTGATCGTATGGTGCCCACTTAGTATCGCAGAGTCGGCAATCGTGATCGAGGAAGAAAAGTTAACGGGTGCCTTAGGGCCGGATTGAATCCGCGGGAGAACCGACTGTCGTTTGCTTGAAGACGACATGACACATGATGTTGGGCTAGGTTGAATTCGATTCGATTCGATTCCTAGTTGGAAGAGTATTGTTACGTGAAAGCAGGAGTCGTCTTCATAGCTATCTCGAGTTTCCGCCGCGTCGACGAGCTTTGACAGTTATCTTGTTTGCTAACAAAGAGAGCCAATCATCCACTGGATCGTGCAGGTGAAGGTGCAAGCATGTGAGAGGACCCTCCTAGCTTTGGGGGAAATACCTAGAGGTACGTACCTTAGGTATCAAGGGGGCAAAGCATTGATTACGGATAAGTAATTAAGCGATAGTAACAGGCTGAGAAAGCGATGATGATGTTAGTGGCCCAAGCTCGGCTTGCCACGGGCTCCACTCATAACCCCTCGGAGCCAATCATGATGCAGCTATTTGGGAGCCGCTGCTTTCAAGTGCCTCAATCATTAGACGTTGTCTAAATCCTATTACAACACCTCACATCGCCACTGGACTCTCCCCTCCCCCAGCTCAATTGAGCGCCAAACCCACCGTCACGATGCTGTCTAGGACTACCACGCCGTCGGCAGCCTCTGTGAAGGCCCTGACGCGCGCCGCGCTGCCCGCGGGCTCGCAGAACCGGACCTTCGCGACCGTGCAAGAAGGCTCGCCGAAACGCACCTATGGCGGTCTTCGCGATCAAGACCGCATCTTCCAGAACCTCTACGGCCGCTTCCCCGCCGACCTCAAGTCCGCCAAGAAGATGGGAGACTGGCACAAGACGAAGGAGATCATACTGAAGGGCCACGACTGGATCATTAGCGAAATCAAGGCTTCCGGTCTGCGAGGTAGGGGAGGAGCTGGCTTTCCTTCCGGCCTCAAATGGGTTCGTTCTTGTCTCCATGCACTCCATGCATCCCTCGGTCCTTGCCCTGGGAGACGCGAAATGCTGACGAGAATATAAAACCAGTCGTTCATGAACTTCAAGGACTGGGACAAGGATACGAAGCCAAGATATTTAGTGGTGAATGCTGATGAAGGCGAGCCTGGAACATGCAAGGACCGGGAAATCATGCGAAAGGACCCCCACAAGCTCGTCGAAGGCTGTCTCGTGGCCGGTCGGGCAATGAACGCCACTGCCGCCTACATCTACATCCGTGGCGAATTCATCCACGAAGCTGCCGTCCTCCAACATGCCATCAACGAGGCCTATGCCGAAGGATTAATCGGAAAGAATGCCTGCGGCTCAGGCTACGATTTCGACGTCTACATTCACCGCGGTGCTGGTGCCTACGTGTGCGGCGAGGAGACATCCTTGATCGAATCTCTCGAAGGCAAGCCCGGCAAGCCTCGTCTTAAGCCTCCGTTCCCCGCCGCCGTCGGTTTGTTCGGCTGCCCCTCGACCGTGGCCAATGTCGAAACCGTTGCCGTCGCTCCTACGATTTGCAGGAGAGGAGGGAGCTGGTTCGGCGGTTTCGGCCGTGAGCGAAACCAGGGAACGAAACTTTTCGCTATCTCCGGTGCCGTCAACAACCCGTGCACGGTCGAAGAGGAAATGAGTATCCCTCTGCGAGAGCTCATCGAAAAGCACTGCGGTGGTGTTAAGGGTGGCTGGGACAACCTTCTCGCTGTCATTCCCGGCGGGTCCTCAACACCTATCTTGCCTAAGCGTATCTGCGACGACCAAATTATGGACTTCGACGGGCTGAAGGATAACCAATCTGGTCTGGGGACTGCCGCTGTTATTGTTCTTGACAAGAGCGCCGATGTGGTCCGGGCCATCTCCCGGTTATCACATTTCTATCGCCACGAGTCTTGCGGCCAGTGCACGCCCTGCCGCGAAGGTAGCAAGTGGACGGAACAAATAATGAGCCGGTTTGAGAAGGGCCAGGGTCGTGAAAGGGAGATTGATATGTTACAGGAGCTGACAAAGCAGGTCGAAGGTCATACCATCTGCGGTAAGTGATAATTTATATTCAATCATTTAACACTGTTGTATCATACTAATGGCATTGCAGCTCTTGGTGAAGCCTTTGCTTGGCCTATCCAGGGTTTGATCCGACATTTTAGGCCCGAGCTGGAGGCGAGAATGCAGAAATTCGCTGCTGAGCACGGTGGTCAACCATATGCCGGTGGATGGGAGCGTGGTGCGAAAGCAGAGGGCAAACTGATCTCACCTGGCCAATAGACAGTTTCAGATCATCTAGACAACAAAACAGCTGGCACAGACTCGGGGTTTAGAAGGGATAATACGCCTTGTACACTTTGCCTTACCTAGCCGTCACTATGTATATATTCACCAAGCATTTTCTCAAGAAACTATGTTCCTAATTGACCACGAAGAGAGGACCATTGTGTATCCATTTCGGGACCATATACGTGTCCTCGGCCTCTTTCAAAAGCTTCAACAACATCAGCAATTGAGTTCAGCTGATACGTAAGCAGTAACTACCATCTCAGAACATACCGTACAACCAACATTCGTTTTTGCCATGGCCGAGACAATGCACTGTCGAAGTCTATTACGCGCCTCCCATATATATATATATACAGATCCAGGAGCAACACGCATCTGATAACTTATCACTCAAGTGGACATAGACAGCTCGGTCTCGTCTCCGCTCGGCTCGGGCGCTGAGACACCCCACTCGCTCACTCGCTACCATCTTTTGAACCGGACAACAACCGAACCTCAGATTTCCACCACACCCAAAAACACCCTAAATCCGAACTGCCGGACCGTCGCAGTACTGCAACTCTGCCGGCATTCTATCTACCTTGGTTAATTGTCAGTGGTATTTATAATTAGATTCTATGCTGAGTCTTTGCTTAGCTGATCTGTCGATAACGGTTACCTGGCTTCTTTTTAGACTGCTCTTTTTTGTGTTCTTCAAAAGCTTGGATTTACTCGCTCCCTCCTCTTGTGCATTCGAAAGTTGTGGATAAGGATCAGTATTCTCCGGTATCGTCAGTCCCGCCTCGGTGTAGACTGTAATTGTGGATAGTACGGACAGGACGCGTGTTAGAGGCCAGCGCAACGTTGACGTTCACATTGACACGCCGCGATACGATACTATACGATACGATTCGTCATGTCTCGCACTCTTGAACAATTCGTGAGATTCACGACTGATGCGGGTATGGAAATGTTCAATTCAGCTTAGTTCAAGTTAATCAACTGTTGTTATTACGGAACTCACCGCTTCCTCATCGCTATATCTATATCCGCAGGCTAGATGAAGAAAAGATTGCGATTGAAGAGCTCTGACAGTTGACGAAGTCGTTCAATACCCTACACCAACGAGCGTCTTCTTTTTCTTATATCCCCTTTTCAGATCTTGATTTCATTTGTTTCATTCTCTGCTGTTCCTAGGATATACATCTATTACCCTCGAGCCACGAAAGAAAGTATAAACCTATAGATATTAAACTTATATCACATTACCAATTTCTCAATATTCCCCAAAACATGCATTTCCAATCAAGCCATATCCGATCAGCTCTCAAACTAACAATTCCCCTTAAAACTCAAAAGCCGGTCTAGAACGCACATTCCGCCTCTTCCAATCCATAGCGCAGATCCTCTCCTCATACACCCTCCCCTTCGAATGTCTCCTCCTAGCGCTCTCTTTCTTCGCCTCTAGCACCACCCCAACCACCACAGACAAGGGCGCAACAACAACAACAGCAACAACAGCACCAGCAGCGATAGACGCAGCAGCAACGCACGCCATCCTCGTAAGTCTGCGCGTCCAACTCGCCCTCGCCCGGCGCTACTTCCGCCTCTTCCGGTTCTTAGAGTCCTTCCTCGCCGCGCAGAAGATATACGCTTCTCTCTCTTCCTCACGCTCTTCTGCGACTTCTGGGTCTAGGTCTGGGCCTGCGGCGCCCCGCTGGGAGACCACGGCCCTCTGGATCGACGTCTTCGGCCGCACTTTCAACGGCATGTACCTCCTCCTCGAGGCGAGCACTATCCTCGACGCGCAGCGCATCCAGCGGCTCGCGGTCTGGGGGAGTGAATTAGAAGGTAAGGTATTCGTCGAGGGCCAGCGGTTTTGGTTTTTCTCTCTTGCGTGTGGGGTTTTGGCGGGTTTGGTGCGGATTGCTGATGTTGTTGTTCCTTATGTCTTTTCTGCACCTGAGTCGGGGTCTGTTGCTGGTGGTGGTGGTGGTGAAAAGGAGAAGGAGCAGGGGAGCACAGATGGAGGCGATGAGAAGAAGACTGGTAGTGGGAAAGAGGCTGAGAAGGTGGTGGCGCAGGTTGATCTGGTAGCTCAGAGGCGGGAGGTAAGATCTAAGATCTCTGGCCTGGCCCGACGCGTCGTGTCCGACGCCCTTGATTGCACGTTACCGGGAAGTGTGGTGGGCTGGGTACCTGTTAGCACCGGCACGGTTGGGCTGGCTATGTTCGTTACGACTATCTTGACGAGTAAGGATATCTGGGAAAGGTGTGGGCGGGAGGTTGCGGCTAGTAGTCAGAAATAAGTATGAGAGACGCTTAGTCATTTCTAACCCAGATGCAGCATGCTGGGTAATGAAACGTTTCGTTTTGACAATGATGATTGTGATTTTGTATTCGTTATGAGTTTTAACGCCTTCTAAGTTTGCCTGTATCGTTTCGGCCCTTTCCCTCTTAGATCGCTAGTCCAGTTCTATTCTATATACAATTGTGGCTCGTGATATTATACATATTATACCTAGATCTTGATAGAGCTACCCAGTCTGGTCCTGGAATTTCCACCTGGGTGCTCGCTCTTGCGACTCTCGGACACAACTGTAAAGCAGTATACACACCTCAGTGTGTGACTGCCCACTTGTAGACTGGAGAGAATAGAGCTAAGCATGTGGTTTATTTTGCGTAATGATCGCTCGTAATGGTTGTTTGATGTCCGAGGTTGGACTCGTTTCGAGTCGCCGTCGAGAGCGTCGAAATGATCTCATCTCGATCATGTGTATAAGTGCCGTAGGAATTGCGGGTAAGCCGTGTGGCAGTGATAGTCAGGTACACCCAACTTTAGCTACAGGCCGCAATGCAGCATCGGTTATTCTCGTATGTTCATCGTAAATGGCGTCTTGGTCTTTCCAAGCTGGTAGACATGTTGCATAGATGCCGAGGCCCAGACTCCTCCTTACTCTGAAGATTAGTCAAGTTGTGATGATAAAGGCGGGTGGGTTGCAGTGATGAGATTGCCTCACTCCTCATCACACATCAATGAGTTAAGGGCTCGTAGGTTGCGAGGCATTTCCCGTAGGCGTAGTGGGTGATGTCTCTTCTGGCTCAGCTGAGACTACAATCTTCGGTGAGCCTTCTGCATTGACAATCATCATTGGAGACGGAGTAGAAGACGATGAGCTGTTCCTAGGACGAATATGCACCGGTCTTGGACGGTGAGGTACCTCGAGCGTATCCCGTCTTTGCCTCCGGGACGGGCCAGCCACCGGTGATGTTGTTATCCTGCTCAGTTCTAGTGGCGAAGGTTCGGACTGCTCAGCCGGTACTGTACTCGAGCGAGATGGTGACCGAGGCGCACGCGATGGAGATCTACTACGATCTGCAGATCCGCCTTCGGATATGCGCATGGAAGTGGAGCTGTTAACCCTAGACAGCCCAGGAATCATGCTTCCTTCATCGTCTTGTAGATGGCTGCTTCTATACCAATCTCGAAGATCTTCAAAACCGGCGACTCTGCCAGCTTCGCCGGGTATCTCGGGGAATTCTGCTTTGCCCTCTTGGAACACCGAATTGTCATAACGATCAGGAGCTGGTGTGCCAAGATACTCGCTGAACTGGTTCAACAGCGTAGCTACCTTATTCCTGTGCTTGTTCGACATCGATAGAGTGACTGGTCCGTAGATTGTGTTCGTAGTGACGGTTTCTAGCTCGCTAACTTCTTCCCTGTGCTCATCAAACTGCGTATTCGCCGGGAAATCGATATGGGTACTGCGTTCCTCCATCGAATGAGTCCTTATTATTCGGGAGGCGGGCCCTGGGCTACCACTATATATACTCTCCCGGTATCTACTGTGTTGGGTAGAGGGGCGTACCCTAGGACTTCTTGAACCTTGGGAGTGATTGGAACCCACATCCTCTTTCTCGTTAACGTCGGGTTGAGCTTGCACATAGAACAACGATCCAAGCACAACAAGCACAGTGGCAACCACATTTGCCCATTGTCCTACACTACTGATTGGCTCTGTTTGATAGGAGACCTGCCTGCTCCAAAAGTTGAGTTCGCCGAGGACGAGTAGAACAACGACAATACCACTGAAAATGGGTATCTGTATGCTGCGCAGGAAGTTCCGAATAGTGTCGTTGATGAAAGTGACCATCTTTGGGGTGGCACCATTCGTGCCTTCGATCGGATCATCGCTTCTAATCTCCTCTTGAGCCCATCTTCGCTTCCAATTAATTTCCAGGATTTTCTCCCAAGTAAAGATCTGTGTGTCAGTTTCTGTTAGCGTCGAGACAAAAACATAAGTATTTTTTGTACGCGAACTGCCCGAAGGAATCGTGTAAGAAGAATATTGTGACACGATGGGCGATAACGGAAAAAATAAAGTCGGCATACTAGAGTGAGCACGGGAGGTATGGAACTACCAGCTGCAAGAAGTGTGACTGCGCTGAATGAGAGTCTCTGTGGTATAGGGATAACGGCTGGTTGGGCAGTGGAATCTCTGCGAATAGGAGAGTATGGACCACCCTCCCCGTATATACAGCTGGGGTTGCAAGCTGCAGTCAAGAGCGAGAGATCGATTGGTGCTCCCATGTCATTGAAGGAACAAGGGTGAGGTTCGGTACGAAAGAACTCGACGGTCAAACTCAACATTCCTATAACTCATTGGGAGCTGTTCCATAATGATATTGCTTTTGCTATTACTTACCAGCAAGAAGAAGGCCTGTCCACAAGAAGATGATGTTCCGCCCAGGGTCATTGAAGTAGGTCTTGGAATTGTAAACCGTGATGGGCGCTGCCAGTATGCCTATGGAACAAATCTGGAAGGCGCCGTATATGTCCATATCGACCGCGGCTATAGACTCAAGTGTCAGGAGGCGCAATGTAACTCTATTCAGCGTTGGCACTTACTTTCTACACTGCAACATTTGTTAGCGAACGGATCGAAATGATCTAGGGGGTTTACGTCAAGCTTCCGAGGCAAAACGGTCTTTCAGCAAATCGCCTAACCCTCAACACGCGCTCGAAGTAGAAAGCGAGAGAGATGATTCCCAGGAAGTGTATAGAGTAACTTACTGCACTGCGGCCAACACTACCGCATGAATAGCGGCTACGGCGGGTAGCAGCAGGGCTGCTGCGAGACAGGCATTCCTAAGCCAGTCCGTCTTCCGGGCTAATACACATGTTGCAACTAAGATATAGTAGCTGGGACGTCGTTCATGTTAGAAGGTGGATACGTTCTTACACTAAAGTGTGGGTGGCATGTGGCATGGGCTTACAGTATCCTCGTTCCAAAGCCATACTGCCCGGAGACAGGCCAGGCGCATATAACTTGGATGACAGGCTCGGGAATGGTGTTGTTGGAAGCTCTAAGGACGTTCTCTGGACCGATGAGGGACAGAAGCTGTGGAGTAGTGGTGAGAGGGGGCATATAGGCGGAAAAGACGGCTGTGAGAGCCGTAGATAGGAGAAAGGGTTAGGCAGATTAAAAGAGTGCCTTTGGGTTAACAAAACAGCAATGCGAGCCAGATGTTAGAAGCACGATTGTGGAGAGAGAAGGGGGGCTTAGATGCAGACGTTTATATGGGTAGGTAGTACTATTGGTATATATATAAGCAACGTATGGTGAGACTTATGGCGGCTGCCAATTCGGCAGAGCAAGTGTGTTGCCGCATGAAACAGGACTCCGGGACTTGGGCCTCACTGGATGGGTGTATGGATGGGCAGATGGAAGAGCGAGCCAAGACAATACCTAGTCGATAAAGATGGGCGGCGGCAGCAGCAGGAGCAGGAGTAAGCAGACCTCGACAGCTTCACGTCTTGGGGGCTTAGGAAGCTATAAAACAGGAAAGCCCGAGAGGAAAGAGGCGTTCTAGATAGACGACAACAAAGATGAGGCTACAGCAAGAAATCACGAGTCCTACGAGCTGTGAAAAGCAAGTCGTCATGAACTCGCCCAGCTGATACCAGGAAAGACACCAGGTATGTGCTCGACGTCTCTCCCATATTACTGATGTGCTGTACACGAGCGTAGGGACACAGACTGTATGCCGATTTGTCAGAAGCACGGGCCAAGTTGCTTATTCGACGCAGGTCAGTTGTGTACGTGTCCAAGTGTGATCGAGATGAGACGGATGGATTATTGAGGCGCTGTTTCTGCAGCCATAATAACAATACCTGAAATCATAGCAATAAGCAGTTGCCTGGCCGCCATCATAACTACTCACTGAAGTAGTAGGGTTTAGGTAACAACTACAAGTACCAGAGTTAGCGCATTTAAACTACTAAACTCCCGCAAGAGAATTACTAGCATCCCCAGGTCCTGCCACAGGCTTGCCCCAGGTCGTCGGGCGTCCCCGCCGTCACCCTCCTTCCCCTCCCCCAACCCCAAGAACCAACCGAGCACGAATTCTCCGCCTCATCGCATGCACTAGCGTGTCTCCCCCCAGGCTTGGGGGAGCGACCAGATGGATACTACAGTCCATAGGTACCTGCCCGGGTAAAGGCAACGCTAACTCTATGTTAATAGCATGGACATCTATGTAGCACGGGATGTAGCAGTGCGAATGTGGTAGCTACAAAGTATGTGTTAGCTTTTAACACTGCGAACAGTCTAACCTTGGCGAACAAGAACTACCGGTACACATGATCTTGGCGGTAAGGGACCTAATCGCTTGATAAATCCTAATTCAGCCTTTCTATGGCTGCTTGCGCGGTTTTTAATCGTAATTCGAGAACAGTTCCATCCTAGGTAAGATCTGTAGCCAGGAATAGGGAAACCCAGCCAATCACGACTAACACGATCTTCCAAGCCTCACAAACCAGGCTAACTAAAGTAATTACTTAGCCCTACTGACCGAAGCCTGTTTAGGGAAGCTGCAATAAAGAGAGCCGTATTCCGGCCACCTGCTTATACGACAGAGCAAGACAACGTCATGGTAGCGATACTACTTATATGTAGGTACTTTTTATTTAGGGTCCCAATGTCTCGCCAGTGCTGAAGGTATACCACTACCACTACCTACACGTTATGTAGGTAGTCGGTGCGTCAATTGGTAACTAAGTTGTTGTGAATAGGTCTATCTCTCAGTAGACGAACATCACGCAGCAAAATTAAATATGTTGACTGATTCTAATTGAATGAAGTACGATACGGCTTTCATTACATTCATTACTTCATTGGCCACACGTAGACCACTGTGAACTGATCATCGATCACCAGACATAAGATGGTGAGAATGGCGAAGACCACATTACTCTGCTTACATCTTACGTGCGCAGTCCCGTCTCTTGGCAGCACATACAGCCTGCTATTGTGGTGGTACAGGGCAGAAAGCGCTACCCGCATTAGGGCGCTTTGGCCAGTCTGGGGGTTTTGCCTAGGGCAGTTCCTGGGCAGTCTTCCTTGTCTTCCTCCCTGAGCAGTACCTGAGTTCGAATGTTTGCTTCTCTTCGTCTTCTCGAAGCCTGCGCGATTGGGCAGACAACCAACTCTTTGTCCAATGGCATCCCAACTCGATTCACCGCCATCAGAGCACAGCCACCACCATCGACCACACCGTCGAATCAATGATCAGCCCATGGCGATGAACTGTACAGTAGTGTGACTTTAGCCCGCTTGCCTGCATTCATCCCTTGACTGGGCATTTTCTGCAAGTTCTAGTGCGTGCATCTCCCTCCACCATACGGGCTATGTCCACAGTCCAGTCCGAACCTCTCCGTTTTTGTTGTGTAAGCGGGATAGCCTGCACCGGTTTTCTAGAGCTCAAGCGTTTCCTCCATCGTTGCCGTCGTCGAGTCAAGTCGGCTTCGTTTTCAAGCAAGCTTGAACAGAGCGAGGTGGGCTTAGTAGAGTGTTGGTACCACTGGGCATTGCCTCTCAAATTAAGCACAGCCCAGACGACAAAGCCCATACACCAAAGCAACATCTCACACGTGTTATACTGTCGCATGTTCGGTTGGTAGATGCAACCTCCGCCGCCGAGATCCCAAGCCAATAGAGAGTTCTTATCAGGCCTTATCCAGCCTGATCAGCCTTCACGCCCTATACCACCTTCACATATCAGTTCCTGTTGCGGCTCATTTTTATGAATCCCTCATTGAGGACTTGTTGTATCTCGGGAAGATATACCCCGGCGATGCTCCATCCAGAGCACTAGTATTCGCATAAAACCCAGACTCGACGGGCCCTCACTTCGTGCTCTGACTCTCTGTCCGTCCGCCTCTCTCATCATGTCCGATGTGGCGGATGAAAGCATCGATCTCGATACCTCCAAGATACGCCATTGGCGATCGATACTCACTCTTATCTTCTTTGTCATAGCTAGTGAGTAGCTTATGAAATGTCCTCGAAACAATTTACTTACGGCTTTAGATATCACTGTGCTGTTTCCGTTCCACATACCTATACCGCTACCTCTTGTGCTATACAAGGCTGGTGTTAAAGGATTGGTATCATTGCGCGCGATACCCCCGAGGCAGCATTACGATCGGAGGAAATCCGATCCTAGCCCCACCGATGAAGATGATTGGGATAACAGCCCGGCGAGGCCATACGTATGGTTTCGCCTTCCTATCAACTTTGTTACCGGCCCACTTATAGCAGACCTCTTCCTGTTGGCCGTCGGGGCAATTGGCAGAAAAGAGGTAAAGGGTGGTATCGCTGGCTCAGACAACATCGTACCTTATGATATCTTGCTCTTCTTTTTCTCACTCGCCTACATCGCCATCTCCATCGACGCATCGGGTCTTATCAGATATCTTGCGTTCAAGGTGCTTCAATTGGGAGGCAAAGTCGGGCATCGCTTATTCTTTTACCTTTATGCCTTCTTTTTCGGCTTGGGTAGTTTCATTGGAAACGACCCCATCATTTTATCTGGTACTGCATTCCTGGCCTATATGACCCGCGTCTCAAGCAACATTGTTCACCCTCGGGCATGGATTCACACCCAGTTTGCTGTCGCCAACATCGCTTCGGCTATCCTTGTTTCCTCTAATCCAACCAACCTCGTGCTTGCTGGAGCTTTCAAAATCAAGTTCATTGTTTATACTCGAGATATGGTTGTTCCGGTCGTTATCACCGCTATTTTCCTATTCCCGTTCTTGCTCTATATTGTCTTTGCGAACGAGTCTCTCATTCCGAGTTCGATCGAGATGCACGAGCTGGATGAGGAGGCGAGGGCCAGAAAACCCGTTAACCCTAACATCCCATACGGCCGAGGTACCGCAGGGGAAGAAGAGAAACAGCTTGCGAGTAATGAAGCTGGCCAGCAATTATCTCTTGAGGAGATCATGAACCCTTTTCTTGATAAAGCTGGAGCCGCATTTGGGGGTGTCATCATGGCTGCGACGCTCGTCACTATTATTGTCCTCAATGAAGTCCAATCGAGCCACAACCAGGAGACTCACGTCTTTTATGTTACCTTGCCAGCCGCAACTGTCATGCTTGCATTCGATCTGGGCTGGGGGTGGATCCACCGCGAAGAGACACGCAAGATCGCTCGCGATGGAAGAAAACAAGTGGCCGAAGCTACGGAAAGGAAGAACAAGCAAATAGCCGCGGAGGCAGGCGTACTTGGAGAGACTGACAACCCTGATATGCCACTTGCCGAGATTCCTGAGGTACGGGATACGAGTAATGGGGATAATTGCGACGAGAAGGATAATCAACCCGACTCTTTAAACGAAAGAAGCTCAGAAAATAGCGCCGGCGACAGTTCAAGTACAAGTCCATCGCCTATTGCAAGTCCAGAGATGTCAGCGAATGCCCTAATTACCGCCCAGAAAGGGGAAGATGTGGATCATGGAGTAACACCTGCATCATCGCAAAAACGCACTGATACACAGTCAACCGACGAAATTGAGGAAAAAGGGGGAGAGCTTGCGAAGGATAGGACCGTAACTAGTGCCAGACACACATCTACAAGTCCAGCGAGCAACAATACTCGCAACCTCGTATCCGTCACTGCGGCCGCGTACAGATGGACGCAGGACACTTTCCCTACAGTTGTTGCAGTCCTGAACCATCTTCCGTTCGCCCTATTACCATTTGCGTTCGAAATGTTCGTTCTTGTACAGGGCCTGGTAACTAACGGCTGGGTGCCTGTTTTCGCGTATGGATGGGATCACTGGGTGCACAAGACAGGTACCATTGGAGCCATTGGGGGCATGGGCTTCCTTTCTGTCATTTTATGCAACGTGAGTCAAGTCACTATGGTGCGCAGGGGAAGATCATCGGCTAACAATATTGCGATCTTAGTTTGCCGGTACAAATATTGGTACTACTATTCTGCTTTCTCGTGTCATACAGGCGTGGGAAGAAATCCACAGAAGGAACATGCAGCCCCTAGGGGACAGGACAAAATGGGCAACGATATACTCCATGGCCTTGGGCGTCAACTATGGCGCCTTCAGTATCGCGTTCAGCGCATCACTTGCCGGCCTGCTTTGGCGAGACATCCTCGCCCGAAAGCATATCCGCGTCCGCGGGTTCGAGTTTGCTCGCGTCAATTTGCCTATCATCAGCGTTGCCATGACGATCGGTTTAGTCGCTCTGCTGGGAGAGGTATATATATTCAGACACGACGATTGAATGACGTTTCACGATGCACGTTTAGCACCGATAGAATATTTTAGATATATACTCATTTACGTTGTTAGCATGAGGAATATACATCCAGCGCCACTCAGTTTGAGTCGCGCATTTATATAGCGAAATAGACGAGCGCAAGTGCTGTAGAGAACGTATGGGTAGAACAAACTAACCTTAGAAGAATTATAGGATAGACCAATGTGACCGCATGTGTAAAATCGGCCCCATGTACGCAGACACAGACAGCGCCGCCAGCGTCATGAAAGACCAAAAAACGAAGAGGTAACTTTAAGTCCCGCGAGCAGGGCCATCACATAAGGATAAAGCGCAAGATTGTATTATTCTATACTTACCTACTCACCCTGTTTCTGCACTTCGTATAGGCATGCGCTCGACGATGTTGGGGAGCAAGGAGCAAGTCGGTTCATGGGGCTTACAGTTGTGTATGGGCGCGGGCCGAAACAAGCGATCTTACCCTCTCTCGCACATCATACTAGTTTTTTGGCGTGCAGGTATATAAATCTACGATATCACGTTTCGTTTGGCGATTGAACTGAATAGAGCCGTGTTAGTGAGCTAACCCCTGATCGTTCGTTATCTGGGTTATAAGGAGGCGGGGATGCGGATAGTGTTGAGAACTCGTTGGCACACGAGTGGTAACGAGAATAAGTAAAAGCATCCTGTTGATAAAAGCAAGCTAAAATTCTCTGATATTCCGAGATTTATATGCTAGACAATGATAATTGTAAAATTCTTCAATCTTGAGTACCAGCGACAGGATGCCTCCCCGTAATCTAACCAACACATCTCGCCAACAATATAGACTATCTTGAACGCGAATCCTATATGAAGCACTAGTCAACGTCGCAAGATATCTACATGCTCCAGTTATGTGCATCATGATGCCCTGTCGCGGAGAAGTGGGCACCATTGTATATACCGTTGATTTCTATTCGGACTAACAGCGTCGGTTTGCCCGTGATATCTCTTCACAACTGGCGCCGGCACAATAGAGCCAATTGCAAAGGGCCGCGGTACTGTTAGGTGCCAAGATATGTACGCCACAGATCATGATGAGCATGAACCACTCTATGGCAGCGAAATCTGAGGGGTCTCGGCCGTTTCGAAGAGGATATGGGCCTTGGCCAACGCCGGGAACGCAGTGAGCAGAGTGATGATGATTTGGAAAGTGCTGTATCATGGCACGCTCATTAGTCTACACGGCTATGATTTGAGGATGAAGCCAGGCAACAATCACTTACATAGGGAACCAGTTGAGAGAGAGAGTGGTGCGATAATAGCTCCCTGTCCTCACATGGTGCACAATGTTCAGAGCGAACACGATGCAAAGTAGAATAAGGTCGATCCAGACAGCGCGGGGATGGCAGCGCCTACGACGCATGCCGTCCTCGTCGCCGTCCGGAGACCCGAACCTGATGGTCCTACCATTCTTCAACACCAAGCTGATCCGCAACGACGGCTTGCGTATGATGTGGTAGATCATGAGGAAATTCCACGCCGAGGTGATCCAGACGAAGACGATGAGGGCGAACGTCATAGGCCACCAGGCTCCCAGCAGAGCGAAGCTTACGCCGACGGCTAGACCGGAAATCAAGGCGAGGATGCGGAACGCCAGGATGACGACTGAGAATTTGATGCTTGTGGCCGCATCATTACGCAAGGAGGCTTCGACATGACCCTCGACGTGACCCTTAGGGGGTGGCTGGAAAGTAGGGTGTTGAATAAAAGGTGTTGATGAGGAAACCGAGTCGGTAGACTGTCGTGATGCCATATTGTTCCAGCTCTGTGACACTTGATGATAGATTGTTTCAATGTTGCTTGGTGAAGAGAAAAAAAATGAGTGTTAGATCAGGGTGAAGCCGAACTTCGAGACGAAGTGAGTGGCCGGAAGGGGTTGAAATATATAGATAAAGCTATTGTTGATATTATAACATATTTATAGTTGTATATATTATATACACGATCAGGAAGGTCCCGCCTTTTGTGACAGTACCCAACCCTCAGTACGTATCTTTAACAACCCTCAGCACGCCAATAGTAAGGTCCTTGTTAGCGCTGGATATTGCAAGATGTCAATCCAATAGGTGGAAGGATGGGCGACTGTTCCCATAAGGGTGACCTGCATTCAACGTTCTCTTAGAAAAGGCATGATGATGAGACGGGGGCGGTGGAGAGGGGTGGTTTGGCAATGCTGGTAATTCGGCTGCCTGGACCAGTCGTGACCGTCGATCGTCCGCGCCGCAGCTGAACAGCCAATTGCACGCCAGCCATGAATTCTGATGCCTAGGAGGAATACCGACTGCTGCAGTTTAAAAGGAAAGCCCACAGTGAGACGAGCCGCAGTCTGCAAGTGAACCTTTCTGTTCTTAGCGTCGTCGGTTGTCCGCGATACATCATCGGGAGATCTTCAAGCGAATAGGCTGAAGGCATAAAGGCACATATCTGCATCAGTACACAAATACCATGCCTTACCCGAATTAATGCAAAGCATTGTTTTGGGAAGTTAGCTTTTGTTATTGATTGGGGTTCAACATCTGAGAGTGCCTTTATTAATCAAATGCGCAGGACCGAGTTGCTATGTCTGTAATAGTAAAGCCGCGCCCCTGCCAACATAGTATAGCCGTTATACCTGCGAATACCCTTGGGAAGGGCAAATCATAGTAGTATAGGCAGGAAAAGTGGTAAGTGCTACTAGATAAATGCAATTGTTCCTACCTATCGTCGCTTCCAAATCTTCGAAGCGGGCAAGTTTAGACACCCATCCTACAGGTAAATAGTCAGGTAGGAAAGTGCCCTGCCGCAGGCCCAGGGTACCCGAAGAAGTGTCGAAGGCGGTGTAGCGCGTAACATACCTAACCCCAAAAGTAAAGGGCCGTTAGAGCTTCACATGTTGGCAGAAAACGGGGTGGGGCTGTTGTAACTGCCTTATCGTGGGGCTTATCTCCGTCGCAATCCACAAATTTTTCTAGAAGTCCCGGCTGGAGGCGGCAGTAACATCACCACCGCAACAGCAGCAACAACAGCAACAGCAGTCATAATCGCTGCCATTGAGCAACCGACATTCATTCCATGAAGCTGGCTTAGCTCTCCCATTCTCTTATCTCAATTCGCTTTCCCGGGCCATGTCGAAGAGCTCAAAGCTTCTTATCAATAATAGTAATAATACACTTACATCTTTGGCATCTTCTGGCCCCCCGGCGTGGCTATTCACCAACAATTCAAGCTCGACTTCCTCGGCCTTCTCGGCTCCCCCGACCCAGGTGGCTATCACATCAAATACAATGGCTAAGAAAGACAAGAAAGTCCAGAAGGCTGCAAAGCCCGAATCCGTGGCTGTTGCCGAACCCGTCGCCCCCAAACCCCCGGCCCAGCTAATGGACCTCGTCGAGTCTTTCCTCTCCGACCAAGGTTTCGATAATGCTCACCGTGAGTTTAAAAAGCATCGGGCCACCAAAGCTTGGAAGGGTCATGGGGCTGGAACAACGCCCAGTGACCACTCCTTGGTCAGTATCTTCCAGACCTGGGAGACCCTACCCACAGCCAAAGCACAGATCACCAAGGCCAGCAATAGCGGTCACCTTTCCTCCGACTCCTCAAGCGACAGCAGTGACGAGTCTTCCGATGACGACGATGTCGCAATGGCCGACGCACCCGCCGCCGAGTCGTCTTCAGATGAGTCTTCTAGCAGCAGCAGCAGCGACAGCTCTAGTGAAAGCGAAAGCGACAGTGAGAGTGAAGAGGAAGAGACAACAACGATAGTGCATCCCGCTTCTACCATCACCCCCGTCACCAACTCCTTGAAGCGCAAAGCCGAGTCGGATAGCGAAAGCTCATCCTCTGAGTCCGACTCCGATTCCGACTCAGACTCCGACTCGGACGAAGATATGACTGATGTAGAGAGAAAGACAAAGCCTCGGCCCAAGAAGCTCAAAAGAGAGGACAGCTCCGACGAGAGCTCCGAATCAGTATCGAGCTCTGAATCTGAGTCTGACTCAGAAGAGGAAGAGGCAAAGCCGAAGATCAATAAAATCCAACCTGCTAGCGACAGCTCTTCCGAATCCGACTCTGATGACTCCTCGTCCAGTTCTGAATCTGAGTCGGACTCTGAGGATGAAGTGGAGGTTGCCGCAAAAGTCGCACTGCCTGAATCCGACTCTGAGTCTGAATCAGAAGAAACAAAACCAAAGATTAAGATAGAGGGAGGTGCGGTAAATGCTGGAGCGTCGGACAGTTCAGCTACTCTAGAGAAAGCCTCTCCTGATTTCGCCCCTCTTCCCCCGGACCCGGCGACCTTCAAGGCCAGTAACAGAGGCAAGAATGGGCCAAATCAGAGAAAGCCACAGAATCAGCCATTTTCACGCATCTCGAAGGATGTCGTAGTCGACCCTCGTCTTTCCTCAAACGCTTATGTATCCCACGGATATGGTGAACAGGCTCACCGTGACCTGATCGTGACAAGAGGCAAGGGCTTCACCAAGGAAAAGAATAAAAAGAAGCGCGGAGCTTACAAGGGAGGTCCTCTGGATGTTCACACAAGCCGAAGCTTCAAGTTCGAGGACTAGAAGTGTGAGAACCCTAGTTCCGATGAAGAGGAGTGTAACTACCCTGAGCCTGGGGGAAATAGTGCTGGCGCCAAGTATATCCCCAGAGTTACCCCAGCAGCACCAAAAAAGCACAGACGCAACAGCTTTCCTTACGCTGTCGAGAATGCAAGCGTTAAGCAGCGGGTACCAGATAGACTTAAACGGGTTCTTTGGTGAGCAACGAGCCGTCCCAAGTTGGACTGGACGCGTCGCTCAAACTTGATTATTGGCGTATCAGGGCAGTTCACGTACAGACCTTAGACATTATAGAGTTTGCAGATGTCCACTCGAGCATGACGACCAGGACGTACATAGTCTTGCGTTGGTGGTAGCTGCATGCACGGAGTTTAGCCTTGGGGATCGAGACCATCAGGTTTTAAATAGTAAATACAGAATCAAGCATTGATTTGCCCTCCTGCGCAAATGTTCTTCATCTTGCTCGAGCTCTTCCTTTTCATACCGTGCCTTAACAATTGTTTCGCGTATGTCTGAGTTTCTTTATGGTAGACATCTACAGGAGTCGCAGGGGTTCGAGGATGAGGCCTAATAGTATGCTTTAATGGAGAACCAGGTGAGTTGTGATGAGACTATATCAAACTGTTTGTGCGGTGAGACAATTACGTATCCGCATGATTACTGGGTGGGTATGTAATTAAATTAAAGTCGGTGTTTTCAGTTTGTGAGAGACCATCAGTTTATTATGCCCGGGACCAGAAACTGTTGTTAGTCCTGTGTTCGCGCACATTCACCTCCGCCTATTTCGAGCCGCCTACAGTCAGCTGGAGAGGGCTACTATGACCTGGTGAATAACATTTTACAGAGGTATCACCAGATGCGAGTCTCCAAGAAAAGCATCTTGATAGATCACACACTTACTTTTCATCTCATCTCGCACCGGAAGAGACCAGCTAGTATTTGGGCCAAACCGATCTAAGACATGATAAATGAAGAGGTAATAGTGGCGAGTATATAATGGGTTAGATGCTAGGGACTTTCCGGTTGCCGAATTTCATAAGTGTTAGGATAACCAACAGTTCATGGAGACCATACGCCCGCTGGTTGCTAGTAAGCCGTATAGCTGCGAGAGGTAAGAGGAGGGAAAAGAAAAAGCGACGGGGTGAGAGTATGAAGAGAAACATGCAAAATGAGCGACTACGATACGAAGATGAAACTATGAACTTGCCTACATGTCTGAACACCAGTTGATTTCGTTGCGGTTCGGCTTTATATAGTGCCACTAGCACGTTCATGCTGCCATGTCTCCTTCCAGTACCTACCTGGATATCCAAAGTGACAAATTTGTCAACGTTGACCCTTACATGACAACTCCCTAAGGACTCCGTGGAATTTCTTAGGGGTCAATTTTCTATGAAGAGGAGTGAGTAAATCAGATTACTAGATAATACATTGAATTAATCCAGTATCACATTTAATACAGCAGCAGAGGAGGGCCGAAAGCGAGTCATAAATCACCGAAGACTCGAAGCCACTTCGCTCACTATATGCTTCACCGGCACCAGTTCATGGGTGATCTTGAACGTAACATGAATTGCGTAAAAGGGAAATCGAGGAAGTTAAGAGAAAAAGGAGAAAAAGAAAAAGAAAATGCTCGAGGACATATCGGATCCATTCATTAATACTAAAGAACTGCGGCCGATTGCTCTACCACTGAGCTATCAGTGCTGTTAGCGATCGAGCTCCTATCTTTAACTATACTGTTGGGCGCAATTCTCACAACTAGGTAATCAAAACAATGGCGCTATGCCAGCAACAAACCAACAGCGGGGCTTTTAACCGGTTGATTCGCTTGTCATATTCCGTCAACGATCATTACGCACGAAGCAATGGCAGATGGGAATCAGACTGAATAGCAGGAAACGATAAAGTTGGGAAGGTAATAGAGAGAATGTCAGGTAGATAGGTAATACCCTAGTGTGTGCCAGTTGGAAGGGCTAGGGGCCATTTGGCGAATACACCTTTATGGCTACTGACCCCTTTACCTACCTGCAGAATCAACCTGGCGGAGAGATTGTTTGTAGCTACGTGTCAGACTCTCCCTCGTCTTCCACAAGCTGTCCTTTAATTGTGAGCCATAACTGTCGTGATACCCTCGTGAACTAGTATTGCAAGAGTTATTGGAGTCGTAAAAATCCTAAGATCATTTGTCTCGAAATTTCTATCATGTGAGAGCCGGCAAGTCTCTCGATAACTGAGAACCACTAATTTCTAAGGTTTGCTGTCATACAATTGGAAGAAAGGGATACTAGCGCTTCGCCGTGCTACACTATCCCTTGACTCGGCCTCTGGGTTGGCTAAGCTGGGCTATGCTGTGTGACAGCAAATCACATGAACGTACTCTAGACGCCTTTGATAGACAAAGCAGACACACTAATACTATCCACAGAAATATTAGGTGGTTAGTTGGTTTTTCCCAGAGCAGTGGCGTGGTGTTTACCGCCTTGTCCTCCAGAAGATCTCTGGCCGGGTGCGTACAAGAGTCCTAGTCTCCACTCAAGGTTAAGACAATGCTATCTATGGTTTCCGTATAGTCGTCGCTAGCATATTAGCAAGGAACTTAATCACTGGTGCTACGGACACGGGGGCTAGTTACCTAGTTTTGTATGAACACCTGCTAATGGAAGCCGCCTTCGATGATCTCTTCATACTGCTGATGGCTTTGTCGCCCCGCAGTTTGTTCAGCCCATTAGAGTTTGCTGGGATATTACCACCGGCCGTCTTCAGATCCTCTCGTGTTATCTCACGCTAATACAAGTGTGAGGCTGTGAGGTGCTTTTGGAAGTAAAGGAGGCATCGATATGCGGATTGAGATAAGAAACTCAAAGGTTTCACTATTGCTTCCTCGCGTGCGCCGCTAGTAATAGTGGTCATCTAAGTAATATCGCACAATCGTATAGGCTGTACAAGTTACTCGCTTTAGAATGTAAATAGCATCTGTGGAGTCTGTCATAAGGCCTGTGGATCTGTAGGCATCCGACACAATCAGGTCTGACAAGTGGGCATAGTAAGGTGACATATGGAAAGTCATTAGGAGAACGATGTCCTAGGTACTTTTAATAGTGTTTATTTTCATTCTATCATCTGGGAAATCCCAATCTGACAGCTGCGATCACGAATGACGCAACAATATCTCCGGCCTCGTATCAAGTGTTAGGCTTGTGTTCTAAATTAATGGCTCATGGCTCTAGTTTCCTGAGTACGCGCCTGTGAATGTCTCACGGACGAAACACTCTTGCTGTACTGACAGCGCTTCGAAGAATATCATTCTATACTTTAGGCTCATTCTATGAAGTCTCACTCATGCAGTAAATCATAGACTAGCGGTCTGGTTAAACCGTCCAACTTAACTAGCAACACGAGCATCTTCATCTAGAGAAACCGTCAATTGTAATCCCTGCGTGTTCATTGAGATGATTGTGGAGGACTTGATTCACTAGTCAACACTCCAGAACATCGTGAAATCGGTCCGTTTGCTAGATAGCAAAGCGAGGCGTATCGCTCGGCGAATATCCTAAGTTATATTCTAGCGACTTTTAGTTGGACTTGAAAACTGTAACATCTTAAAATGACCGTTACTCTGAAACATTGAGTAGGAACGAGTATGAGACGAGGATTTTACACTTTCTTTAAACTAATAGGGACGCGGTCGGCGGTGTAGGGCCCCACCAATCTGAGTAGTAGAAGACGGAGGCGGAGCAAATGGATGAAAGGGTTGGAGATGCAAGTACGCCCACGGACTCCTCTCTATATCTTCTTTTTCTGTCTAAGCGCAGGGAGAAGAGACTCAACCAACCGCTAATCTGCTGTTTTGGGCGTTCTTGTCCATTCATTCCGCCAACGAGGGTGGCTTAATCATGTGTGTGCTGGTACTGTACTAAACCCATCATCTTTTGGCGGTAAGGGTTGCAGCAACGCTTCTGACCAAATCGAACTGTAGCACCAAAAATTGACAAAGAAAATAAATGAGACCGACTCGACAGATAGAAGAGAGCTGGGGGTGAGAGTCCTATTATCCCTCAGCTGTCGGCCAGGGTCCTTCTTCGTGTAGCCTATCTAGTGCTGATTGATGTTATTTTTTCTCTTGTCGCAGTCCGTAAAAAGAAGTGTTACCATGCCATTGGTACGGTTGCGAGTAATATTTGGCGAGTCAGCCCAATGACCAGTAGTAGATTAAGGGTGGAAAGTCAGAGCATCTGTAGTATGATATAGCCATACAAAAGCAAACAAGATCTTACTATAACGATAGAATATCCTTACATGCAGAAAGAATGCGCCCTATCTCTCCAGCCACCTGACCCACAAGTCATGCATGATCATCCTCAGCCCCTTCGTCTCTGACCCAAGAGGTCGAGGTGGGGTTAAAATGTGGGGCTACGGTGTGCCGGGAACCGCCAGAGCCTTACCTCCGGATGCAGTCGTTAGACAAGGCAAACCGCCCGCTGGAGAGAGATGCCCATATCCGGAACACAGCCTGCCTGCCCTAGGTACCTACACTAACTGACTGCTACTTAGGTAGGTACCTAGGTAGGTTAGCTCAGGCACAGTCGGCCCCCAGGGCCAACATTCATTACCTACATCACCACCAACAGAGACAGGCCAGCCCCACGAGACCTGTCCATCTCTAGTAACTCATCCCACTTCGGTTCCCATCTCATGTCATCACTGTCGTCCAAATGACCAAGTAGCCAGCTGCTTTTCTGACTCTTTCCTGTGAATTTTAGATACTTAATGCCCCGGTAGTTTTCTGGCGATGAAAGAATCCCAATGTCAGCTTGCTCTTTGTCTGCGCATGCCAAACTTGTGAATCGCTTCCGGTTCCGTGCTACGTACCTCATACCAATACCCGCCCATTCATCCCTCGAGACTTTCATTCACCCCTTACTTCCATTTATACGGGGAACTTCACTGGCCAGTGTGGAAGCAAACAGCTCTCGGCCTGTCAAACCGGCAACAGTAGACGCAGTTTACCGCCTGCTTTGTTTCCTGGGCACCACAAGCGCGCCCTGAATGCGCCTATGGGTACCTTCTGCAGTATAAATAAGGGCGCCGAGTCCGACGAACATGAGAAGGACTCGGAAGACTCTCCATCCCATAATTCACATGGACCACCGTCACAGCAGCTCAAGATGACGATGAAAACCTTCAAGTTCCCGTTCCAAGATGACATGGCAGCCAGCGCAAACGGCGGCGCCAGTCGCATGGAGCTCGAAGCCAACCAGATCCTTGCGGGCATGAGAGAGAGAGACGATGCCGTATTTCGGAAGCATTCTCTCTCGTCTGGCCAGCATTTCCTCCACATCCGTGATCGCCTCGAGGATAGCCGGCTATTTCAGGTCGCACGTATGATGCCTAAAGGCGCTCATCTACATCTCCACTTTAATTCCACGCTGCTGCCGGGAGTCCTTCTCGGTTACGCCAAAGATATGCCCAACATGTATATCTGGAGCGATCATCGGCTCGTGGACGAGATTGATTTCAAGAACTGTAAGCTCGAGTTCAGCCTGCGCAATCTCGAGCAAGTTCACAGCGACATGCACGCCAAGGCCGCCGAATCATATGATAGTACAATGCAGGAGAAGCTTGCACGCGCCAGCAGACTACCTGATGAGGCCGCTAAGATCCGGGCGTACGATAAGCTTGGCCCAGATATCTTCAGCCATACCTACAAGCACGGGAGGAAGGACAAGGGTCACCAAGTTGAGGAGATGCGCTATCAGTACTTCCGGGAGCGTTGGGATGAGAAGGGCTTGGGCAACTGTGATGAATGGCTTATCAAGAAGCTGACTTTCAGCAAGGAGGAAGTAGATTCATTTTTCACAGAAGCCAACGACGACGAGCTTGAATTGGAGTCAGACTCAGAACGGTCACCAACGCAAGCGAAATCACTGCCGCCTAGTCCGATACAGCAAACCTCAAAAGGGGCGGTGCCTCAAGAATTCGACGAGCATCAATGGGTCATAGAAACTAGGAAAAAGATTTCAGACAGCGACAATATAGTCAAACGCAACTGTGCACGCAGGTGAGACAACCCTTCCGCAACATTGGTGAACGAAGCTGATCATCTTAAGGGCATGGACGGCATTCAATGGACGTACTAAAATGATGAAAGGGTTATTCAATTACGAGACGGCTTTCCGCCGATATACACGACAGTGTCTGGAAGAATTTGTCAGAGACAATGTCCAGTATGCTGAGATACGGCCAAACTTCATGCAGACGAACCAAATTCTCCATGACACCGCCAAAACTAAGATCGATAATTTTGGCACTATGAGAT
Organism: Xylaria sp. FL0933; assembly: GCA_022578765.1. NCBI lineage: Eukaryota > Fungi > Ascomycota > Sordariomycetes > Xylariales > Xylariaceae > Xylaria > Xylaria sp. FL0933. The sequence goes on along the minus strand of MU389735.1, from coordinate 422,131 downwards.
GTATTATTGAGGAATATGAGAAATTCATGAAACATATTGGGGATATGAGCGAGGATGGAAAGATTATCGACAACCTGCAACACCGGCCGACTTTCAGCGGAATGAAGGTTATTTATTGTACACCGCGCTCCTTCTCACGGGAGGCCGTCAAGAAAGCGCTGGACGAGTGCATTGAGATGAAGAAGAAGTGGCCGGATTATATTGCGGGCTTCGATCTTGTGGGCGAGGAGGCTTTTGCCAAGCCGCATCCTCTAAGATTCTTCGAGGAGGAGTTTCGGAACTTCAAGCTGCAATGCGACAGAGAGAATCTGGATATACCGTTCCTGTTTCATTGCGGCGAAACACCAGACGATCTCGAGGGCAATTTAGAAACAGCACTTGATCTCGAATCCAAGCGTATCGGTCACGGCTATGCTTTGCCGGAGAAGCCAGAGGTCCTGAGGAAGATGAAGAGCAAGAATATTTGTGTGGAAACATGCCCTATCTCCAATATGATCTTGGGGTTGGCGCAGTCTATGAGCGAGCATAGCGTGTATAGATTGCTCGAAGAAAAAATGCACTGCGCAGTTAGCAGCGACAATGGCACTCTTTTCAAGTAAGTCGCTGCGAATTCTCACTAATTTCGTTTGAGTCAGTCTAACTTGAATATAGCTCTACACTTTCGCATGATTTTTACGAAGTCATGGCGGGCAATGACTTCATCAATCTGTATGGATGGAAACAGCTGGCTAGATGGAGCATAGAACATTCATGTTTGAGCCCGGATGAGCTCAGGAGAACACTGGCCGAATGGGAGAAACGTTGGGACGACTTCGTCATTGCCATCAATACAAGCGCAGGATCAACCGTTGCGAACCCTCAACAGCTGGTAGCACTCAGAAATAATGTTGAGTCTTCAAGACTATCTAAGCTGTGAATTGCGAGGGTCTAGACGAGGAAGGCTAAGGGGGAGAAGCCTTGGACAGCTTTTGAAGGGGAGGACATTTGTGGCGACGGGATCTGTCGTGATGGCTTGGCTTGGGCAATGAGAAAACTGCTTGTTTCTCTCGAGAGTGCTTTTGGCTTCGGATATTGGGGAGTTATGGTGAATTTAAGCGACTGGCTTAACAAGGATATGGTTTCATGATACCAAAGACGACTGGAGAGCAAAGAGCCGTTGCACATCGGGCTGATTCATCTAACGGAGTAAATGTACGGCTGGGGATTTAGGCCGACTAGGGTATTGTGGTATGACAGTAGTAAAGTAATAGATTATTACTTTATTCTTCACATCTTATTTCGCAGCTGGAATACCTAAACTCATGAGCTCCCTTTTTTTGTCGATATTTTGGCTGAAGCGTAGAAGTTGTATGCACCTGACAAAAGGGGGCTTGCTATGTATACCGTGTCAGCACTGTAGTCTGTTCTTCAATGTATAATGTTAATGTGTCGGGTACTGCCACATGATGTCTGAGCCGCTCTTGGCGCAACAGCCCTCACTGGAATGTAGGCTGGTGCCACCCTGATAAGGTAGAACGCCTACCATAACATGACGAAGACGAAAGTCCTAGGAATTACTCTGAGGACGAAATGTTGATAATTCACAAGCTTTTCAATACCCTAATCATTGCAATAAACACCTACCTATGCACTATAGATTGAGCAGATCAGTCAGGTACAATACATACTCGGTGCATACGCAACTGATGTTTTACAGTAGCTGCTAAGCCCTGTGAACAGGAGGGAGCCCATCGCTTCTACCCGTCTAGCGAGTTGACCCAAACTCCCAACGAGGCATAGCGGAGAGAGCCCGCGCTAATGTAGCTGTAGCGTGGTGCAATGCACTGTAAGTATAGCCATTTAGGGCAAGCCGCTGCAGGTTTACAGAGCAACAACTGACCACTTAGCAGACCAGCGACACAGTGTAGGGAGCCCATGAGTACCACCTTAGGTACTTCCACGCCAGAGTCGAGAGGGTGGGTGCCAAGTCAACTCCCTTCCCTGTCCTCCTCCGCTCTTTATTCTCCTACGCTTTTTAATAAGTACGAGCTTCAGCGCGGCCAAATCGTGCCCATTTCTCCACACCTAATATCTCGGACTACTTTAGAAACCTCTCTCTTGATTTTCCTGCTTGACCTACCCACAGAGACGGATAGTCTAATGGGAGATCCAAACTAGTCCCTTTAGATAGGTGATCGTTCTTGGTCCTGTTCTTTATATATATATGTCTTTTTGGTCCCACGAAATGGCTTCAAACTAGAGATTCGTTCCAATTTTACCCTATTATTTCTATAAACATTTCAAAAGCCTTTGTCCTCCCTCAACCCGTCCCACGAGACTGTCAAACCGCTAGATGAGGGACGAGACAACTTAAACGAGACGCGACGAGACGATAAAACGACGGGGCATATTGTCTCGCCTTAGTTCCAAACTCAATTTCCCGCTAGAGTCCTGCCGTCGAAACCTTCCACTGCCTCGGTACCGCGGACGACTTATACACCAATACATAATGTCAGGCACCCCTTCTTATAATGGCTCTGCATTATGGTTCCAATCAGACGGGCCCGACAGCGACGGTCCTGCGGGCTGGCGTCTCGACGTGGTCACGCTGCTCGCCGTCATCGGCGAGTCCTCCATCGCGGAGCACGCCCAGACCATCACGGCGAGCACGCTCTGCCTCCTACCGCGTATCATCCCTGCTCCCCAGGCCTTGTTGAAGCCGTCCCGGCCCCAGCGTCTTCCTGAGACCACTGCCAAGATGGCTGGTGTTTATAGCGGTGTCGTTCTCGACACTGTGGGATTCTTTGCCAACATCATCCACCCGCTTGACGAAATGCAGCCCTTCGCCTTCAAAGTCCTCGAGATAAAACACACGGATAGGAACAATGCTGGGGGCATTGAAGTGCCGCAACCCACGGCGAATGGGGGCACCTTCTTATCGAGGTTCCGGTCTAATGGGAGAACAAATACGAACATCTCACTTGCAAGGTCGATCAAGGGTCCTCCTCCAGATGCCTTAGACGACGGGCCGGGAAATGGACGAGGACGAGCCACTGGTCTCAATGTTGTATTTTCTGGTGATGTTGAGGCCGGCCCTGATCCGCCAATCCAAGGCATTACTCGACGCCAGACAATGAAAGAGAAAGTCCAGGACTTTGTTGCCAACCCTACCCTCGCAAACAATTCAGAACGGCCTGCGATCCCGGCTAGGTTACTATCACCTATACATATCCTAGAGGTATTCTCGGTCCTGCTCACATTTGCCATCATCGGCTTTGCGGCCTGGCAAAAAGACGGAACTGCTATCATCGCCGTCTTCTTGATGGCCTCGGCAAGCTCCATCGTCGGATGGGCTTCCTGGTGGCGGCCCATTTTGATGAACCGCAGCCACACGAACAAAGTACCTGAAGGCGACGTCATTATACGGACTCGTGAAGGCGCCTTTTTACTCATAAAGTGTACTGAGGAGGTAGCCCGCGAACTGTACTCGGGTACGGAAGAGTGCAAGTACCATGTTGGCGGACAAACTTATCGAGTGCTTATGGGCATAGGCACATTCTTGCTGATGGCCTCCGTCATTTTATTGGGCAACTGCAAGTGGAAGTCACAAATCTTCGTTAGCGCTGCCTATGTTGTCTTGAACGGCCTCTATTGGACTATGGGTCTATTGCCGAGGCGACTATTCTGGGATCTCAGCCGTTACGAATACAAAGATATAACACCGCCGGAAGCACGAAACGCGGAACAAACGACAGATCCGAATGACCCACGCGAGGGCGTTAAGAGTTTCACACGAACGCTTTGGTGGGCTATCCGCGAGACTAAGCGCACCGCCTGGGTGCGGAGGAGCGGCGCTGCGCCGGGGACCCCTCAGTGGCAAATGTGGCTCGCCGAAGCTGAGGCCGCCGCCAAACGGGGCGATAAGAATTGGCCATCCGTCGCGCGTAAGGACGAGATCATGAAGATGAGAGAAGACGAGACGAACAAGAGCCCTATCACAGCGCCCCCTCATGACTTCGATGCTGCCGAGCAGGCTGTTCCCGCGGTCCAGGTCCAACCACACGACAGAAACCCGGGCCAAGGTGGCGCCTTCTAATTGAATTCTTATAGTCCAATATTTATATCTATTTTCTTGGAGATTTCATGAGGTTTGAGCGTGTTGGATACCCATAAAAGAGCAAGCGAATGGTCCTATTGGTTTTTGAGTTTGGCTTTAGATTGCATTACGGCCAATGAGCCGGAGCATTTTTAGATTGTTTGGCTACGGTCTATCATGAACGGCCTGGAGAAGCGTCTCATTATTTTGTATTACTACAGCTATCTAAGTTGCCTTTTCTCCCGATGTTGGCGTTAAGGCATGGGAGGTCAATTGCATTCACCTGGGCGCGCGGCTTTTGGATTCTTTAAGGGTGCTCTTGGGAATATTCATCGGTTCCCTGACAAAGGGACCCCAGGTCTGCATTTTTTACCTTAATCTTGGATTCGAATTACTTGAAAAGTTTTTCAAGAGATCAATAGATAAAGCATGAGCTGCATCCATCTGGCTTGTTTCCACTTATGAATTAGTTCAGTGACACCTTCGATCTCACAATCACCCTCACGCGCATCAAGGTTTATATTCTGTTTATACAGAAACAAGATCTATTGCCCCCAATCTGGTCTGATCGAGATCGAGACTGGAACCATCTTTTGCCCGTAATTTCACTTGTACCTCATGCACAATGAATAGCTAAACATACCCATCGGGACGGGACGTTCCGCAAGATGAAGTCCCATCCGCATGCGGATCGCACGTGCTCTGTATATTGGAACAATGACTGGGAGAGAGCCTTGTCCATTAGTCCTTTGTCTATGGGCGCTTTGTGAACAAGTTCCATGGCACGAGTGCCCCATTGCAAAGACTGGTATGTCTGGTCTAAGTATGGACAAGTTGGCGGGAGAACGAGAGTGGGAGCTCGAAATCTTAGCAGGCAAAAGGCCAGCCCATGGCCATTCGTGAACTACATATGTCTGTGTATGCGAAAACAACTGATCATGTTGACGGGATTGGCGCCCGTTTAACTAAAGCAGCGCGTGTATGTTGCTGTTGAAATAGACATTGCCTGAAATTTGTGCTTCTTGACGAGGAGCGATACCTGGGTCAGGGTCAAACACATTTAAGGGTGGGATTTCACTACTGCGGTTCTTTAAAGCTCATTAATATACTACACTAATAACAGCCAGCGCTCTTGCACATCAAGACCGAGAATCCTGTTGTTTCCTAGCCGATCGGCTCTCAGGCTGTATGTGGAATGAATCCGAGTCTCAGCCTTCAGCGCACTATACGATGAGGTCTTAGACCTAGCCGCCCGGCGCTTGCTAGCATAAGACATACATACGAGTACAATAGACAGAAGGGAGAACTGACAACTGCATTTGGTTAGGCTGAGTTGCTCTTTCTCTATGTTTCTTTCGTGCTCTCTTGTTGTGCTCTCTTGAAGCTTGACTCTCACAAGTTTGTTCAGCACGAATAGACCATAGCCTAAAATTGAACGTAACAAAAGTCCGGAGCTCTTGTTTCCATTTAATTGTAGCTCGAGAGCTCTTTGGTAAGGCATGCATTGAGCCTTATAGGCTCTACTGGTCTTCTAGCAAACACACCTTCACACCGCCACCCAAATTGGATATACAAGCTCATAGAAAAAGCAAAATCAGGCTCGAAATCACGATGAATGTGATAGCAAGCTTTTACTTTAGACCTCAAGCTTGCGTCCATATCTAATTATATGATATAATGCGCAGCATTCGGGCCGTAGCTAATGCCGGTACGATATGGGCCGCACGTTAAGATCGATCCTAGTGTCGCCAAAAATGGTAACTGCGAAATTCCAGATGGAGCACCTACATTAGGTGAGAGATGAAAACTCTTAGAATATTCCAAAACGAGGTCTAGAGCTCAAGTGCCGAGTTTAGTACGAACGAGATTGGCTTCAAGCTTCTGGGAAGGGCTCGCAGCCATCAGTGAGCATTGAATGCATTTAGCATACTACATATCTAAGTATATATGTTACTGCCGGCAGATTTGTTGATACTGTACCTTCTATGCGTAAAAGCTTGGCCCATACGGAGTACGTTAAGCACTTTTACAATTGGGAAAGTGAAGATACTCATCTTATTCTGGCCTGACATACTCCCTTTCAACCGTTCCCTACTTTGTTGTCACTGGTTTGATTAATTTATATTGATAATGAGCCTCCTTTCTTTAGTCAAGTCTAAAACCAATTGAGTTAGAAGTAATCCATCGCTAAACCCTACGCGCATCATCCTCGTGCAGCGTTAACGCTATTTGGTCATCTACTCTGTATTCATATTAATGCTGACACACTTGGCATAAGAACAACCCGGGACGTGTTTTCTCTCGAGCTGTTCTAGAATATTTCGAATCATGAGATCTGGCGTCAACTGAGCCGCTGTCACTCCACTGACACCGGAAGCACGGAAATATGCCGCAGAGCTGTAAACGCTCATACTATACTATATTAGGTAATCAGATCGCCTTGATCGTCATTAAGAACTGTGTGAGAGGATTTCATCTTGCTAAAGTGTTCAGGTTTATGGTATCATAGACTATGTATGTTTATTTTCCTTGTAAACCATGAAAACCAAAGCGATAGCGTAGCGCGAGAATATATCAAGCGTGTCAAAAAAATTCAGAGTCCGCAGAAACTTGTTGCGGTTTATGGTGCGTCCGCCAAGACTATTGAATGAACCCCTGTCTCCTCATACGGGTACCAAAGTGTCTTGGAAATGAGAGGCGGTGGTTGGCGAGTTTCTCTGCCAAAGAAGAGTAAATAATGTACAAACCCAGAAAGATGTGAGGATGCGCTGGACAAGTGACGTTGATTTTCCGTCAACAAAGGCTTGGTCTGCATCTTTCATCTGAGCGTACTGTGACCCAGCGCACGGGCACTATATTTAATGAACAATTCCAGGATTCAATTAACTGGATTGTAGCATGCTGTGACGGTAGTAATTAATGACTTGGTTAATAGTAGGCTTTTAGAGTTTGAGAGACAACTGGATACAAGAGTTGAGATGAACAATCTGGTGTTATATCAGTCTTCGTACAGATTATTTGAGGTTAGTAAAATAAAACGGTGAAATGCATGGATCCTGGGCAACCCATGCAATAGAAGCACGGGCCCCCAGCCTTACATAGCTCACGTTGATCTTCCCCAACTTGGAACTAGCTTCTGCCAACTCCTTCACAAGTCATCAAACCCTTATTACTTTCTTATACGGCTAGGTTCGGGCAACATTGGGATCGCAAACCTTGAACAATATGAAACTGGTCGAAGAATGGAAGGGCTTGATGGATTGACGGTCTTTTTCGTGGTGATGATCTTTTGACCATCATTGAGAAGACTCATCTTTATCGTAAATATGTATTAGAGAGCTCCAATGATCCACGAATGTAGCTTCTATGAGGTTACATAATAAGAGACTCGGGATGACCGCGAGAAGGGCACTAAAATCATCAGCCGATCCTTACGGAAGGCTTCCGGGACCCCATGTATCCCGACGTAAATCCCAGACGTACAGTAGCTGTCTCGATTCCTTGCACTTATATCACTACTGTACCAGCGCTAAAAGCAAGGGAGGAGAGGAATTCAATAGTGGGCTCCGATGAGAGCTCCTCATCTCCCGTGTCTCTCCCGTATATGTTGATCCTAGCTTTAAAGTGAAAAGATCCCGTTTCCGTCCCCAGTCTTTGCTTGGTGGTCATGGCTCTCTACACTTCAAAGTTATAGTAGTTAAGGAGCTGCTTTGCCCTATCACTTTTCGTTTCCCCTGCCAGTCCAGGACGAAAACATCACGCGAGGAGCAATACCTTCTCTGGTGAAGTCTATATTTCCAGTGGGATAAATCCAGCGTCACTGGCCCTCACACAGCAACCTTCTCTTTACGTTAATCTTCTTCGTTTGTCTTTCTTTAGTCTTCAAAGTCCAAAAAGATTCTTAATTACTGGACACTATTCCAAGGCTGGTCCTGCATGAGATTAATGTCGACGACTTCCAAGATGGCTTTTCGTTGGCTCGACCTTTTTAGTAATCCACACAGACTCGCGACCCTGTTGCTAGGCATCGCTATCTGCCTCTCTTCATTGCATACGCTCCCGCCTTCGTCCGCCACATATTTTCTGCGAGCAGAGTATACCAAGAACAGCACCAATGCTGTAGGCTCGACAATATGGTTCAGCAGCTTGGGATACTGTAAATCGCATGCAAACAACGATGCCTTGTCAGTACACTAAACCGTAAACAACGCTTACAATATACTGACTCACGTTAGAAAACACACACCTTCAATCACTCAATGCTCTAATACGATGTTTGGATACCACATAAGGGACGCTCTGGACCTTGAGGGCATGGATATTTCCCTTCCCGACGAAAAAGATAACCGTTACGAAGTCTTCACCATGGGCTTCATTTTTACAAACACAATGGCCATCATACTCTCACTGGTTGGTGTGGCGGCCCACCAATCCGTCTTGCGCAAACCTACGGTCGTGGCATATACCACCTACATGGCAAGCTGCGTCGCTGCTATGATTTCGACCTTCGTAGCGTTGTTTTTCAAGCTTGCTGCAACCCCATATATCATGCTCGCTTATCCACCGGCCGGTGTCACGTTCATGGCAGTTGAAGGGCCTATAAACGTTCTCTGGGTGGCGGCCTTGATCTTCCAAATACTCGCCTCTACGGTTGGGTTCTATAGTTGCATTGGCGGTCAGCTCAAGTGCGAGGCTTATAAGCGAGGGGTAGACGAAGAGACTTTGCGATCGGGCGTAGATGAACGCCAGATTACGACTAGTCCTTACTCATCGCTAGAAGAGAAATGCCCCCTTTAGGGTCACCATATCATCTACTCCTCAATGATAGAAATACATACCGAGCCACACCGCTACACGAATTACACTATGTGCCTTACTGGTCAATATAGTATGCCATATTCCTCATCGTACCTTACCCTGCCTCGTCTTCCTCTTTGAGTGTATCCATCGCTCCCAGGAGAGACCCAACCAAGGCGTCCTTGGCTTTATGTTTCTCAAGAAGCCCCTGTCATAAAAGGTCCTAATGTCTCGAAATCTTCTATACGGATATGAAGCTATCCCATAAGCTCTACAGGTGATCTCACGGCGTCTAGCTCAGCAGGATAATCATGCCCGATCCTAGGGACAGAGAGTTCATGGGGAGCCCCTGGGTTATACCCGACCCCCGTCTCTGTAGCACCCAGCTCCGGTTTTCTGTATTCTGTCGACTCCTCGCCGTTTATTCGCCTTGTTGGGACTTTCCTCCAGGCCCAAAAATTCCAACTCTGAGCATGTGTCGAGCCACGTCTTCGCGCGATCGACTTTCGCATCGCCAGCCAGGTTAGGGTAACTTTACAGGCGCAAGTTAGCAAATTGTCACTCAACAAGGTATCTATGTATTTGAAGTACATGCAGAGGTACTCTACAGTCATTTCAGCTCGGTTTAGAGAGATATGCCTTCAATTTGGAAAAATTACGAATGAAATGTCCCCTGAGAGCACTCACGAAGAATCAACACGGCAGCCACCGCACCGATCACGCTTCCCAGTACGACGACGGTTAGAGTTCCCAGCCCCGTTGGTGAATCTCCAGAGACGTGGTCACTGGCTGACGAAGTTGGAGCTGGTGCTTCGGAGAGGTTGGAAGTACCGGATGATTCCGGTGCTCGGGAAGTTGTGGTCGCCGTGCTTGAGTGCGAAGAACTTGCTACAATAATTGTGGTACTTGAAAATCTTGGAGTGAAAGATGATGTCGGAGTGAAGGGTGACGTCGAAGAGAAAGATGTTGGAATGAGAGGTCTCCGATCGGTCGTCCAATCATCCCAGTCGTCTCCGCCATCGTTAGCGCGGTTGCATATTGCATGCCCGTAATGCCTGTTGCTACTCGCACTACTGGCTTCTTCTATCCTTCCTTGGTCTCCTCCTGCCCGTAAAGAACTCGAGGTATTAGACCGCGATCTCACAACTGGGCTTTCGTGGCGTTTGTAGCCGTCACGATTCATGACTTCGCGTTTGGTTGTGGAGTGTACGGGAAAGAGTGGTGAGTTCTTCGAATCAAATGACAGCATGTATAATGCCGATAGATGCCAAACTAGCTAGAGACAGAAACTTCGGCATGTTAGTTTCTGAGATACCATGTTGTTGGTGAGGGTTTCGATCTAGAAACTGTACAATCTTATTTCGCCCCCATAGTTCACGTGTAATGTTAGGTCACGGCTAAAACAGTCACACCAGGCCATGAGACAGCAGCGTGTAGTATTAGCCCCTTCGCCAACGGAGATATAAGATTAAGTACGCGCAAGAGGCCTATTGTGCGTCCGGTTAGGCGTACTTCTTAAGTTATCGACCGTTTAGTCTGGCAGTATAGGTCTTCTTGATAACACAGGTTTCTGATCCAAATCTCCTAGCCCCCAACGTCCCATAGCCTCAAAGTCCCTCAATGTTTCTGTGAAACGCGAATCCTGAGTATCTGCTGTGATGACAGCTGATACTGCGCGTCATATTCTTGGCATCCGAATTCGCGTACTCTAAATGTGACCCTACTCACATTATGTCTGTACAGCGACTTGTCTCCGGCGAGGCGAATTGAAATGCTGCTGAAACACGCAGTAGGTTCCGGCGATGAGATAAGGGCGAAGATACGGCGATATTACCTAGTATGCTCAGAGTCTGACCTGAGCTAGAGTTGGCTATACTGCAGTGACCATATAGACACAGCGCCATGTGGCTGATTTGCCCTCTACGCAGCCTCACTCCTCGGTTACGCTATTTCAAGGCCTAAGACATGAAGGTATCGAGAGAATAACATATGTCACAAGATACAATAGGTGAGGCTAAGTGTGGAATCAGCCGTCTCGTGGCGGAAAGGGGGGAAAAGGACACGGAGAGAAGGTTTACGCAGATCTTTTCGAAAAATTATAGCCGAATTGTGTGCTCTCTTCGATCGTTACGTTAATCATGTATTAAGTGAGAGTTAGCGAACGGGAGGGTTCAGGAGATGTAGGTTAAGCTCCTCTCGTGAAGCTCTGAGTCCCGTAGGCCGTGGGCTTCACTTTACTCTCGGAACCCTACTATTTATGGCTCTCTTCGCATCCTGTCAAAAGCTTGGGGGTAGATGATAAAAGTTAACAAGAAAAGTTGTCATTCATTTCGTCAGACAATGTTATGCATGCTGATTGAAATGGGATATGGTATGCTTTTCAAAGCGCATCATCCCGTGAAGGGGCTTGAACCGTCGACATATACAAGCGTGATACATGAATAACCTCCTCATTTGACTTTGAGTAGCTGCGTAATATCGCTCTGATCACTCTTATGATCTGAACTCGTTGAGGCCTGCTTGTTGCTGGTTCTGCCCATTGCTGCTGTTCATCACTTTACCATTAGGTATAAATTTCAACATTTATTTATATTTGGAGATCAACTACAAGGTTGAAATGTCTAAGCCGGCAACCTTGCCAAGGAAGTTCCCATTGGCCCCTCTAAGGAGTTCGTCGATATCAACGAGTCCGTTCGCAATATACTTCTCGCTCACACCGGCATTGACGCGCCTCGAGAGCAGATCCCGGAGTTCAGCGCGCATGGCGCCTAGCTCGGCTTTTGTCATCTCTCTAGCCTCTTGCTGCTTCTTCTTGCGACCGCCACCACGTCCGCCCCATTTACCAGCCTGTTCTAACTCGTCGCTATCGTACTCTACCCCGAGCTCTTCCGCCGCGTTGCGCATCCACTCGTCGTCCTTGCCGCCTTTCTCCTTCGCTAATGTCGAATCTGCGATCTTCTTGGCCAGTGTAACGCGTGGCTTCAGGCGACTAACTAGTTTCCGGTCCATGTCCAGAGTCTGCACGAACAAGCTTTTCCTGGACGTTTTTCTTTCCGAGTGCACCTTGGCGATCAGACGTCTCGTGGAAACCACTTCCTCGGGTGCACAGAGTAAGATGCTGAGGCCAGTCTTGTCTGCACGTGCTGTACGTCCTGATCGATGTACGTATGCAGCAGCATCGCGGGGTACGTGGTAGTGCACAACGAGGTCAACATTGGGGATATCAAGACCACGAGCGGCAACGTCTGTAGAAATTAAAACAGAAGACTGGCCGGCGGGTGTACTTGTGAAACGCTCAATGGATCGTAAGCGGGCTTTCTGCGCCATTTGCGAATGTAATGGATGTGAAGTTAGATTGAGATTCTGTAACATAGGTGAAATACGCCGTGCTGCGCTGATGGAGTTCGTAAATACTAGTGTGCGCACATTTGGGTATAAAAGGAGGAGTGCATAAAGATATAGATCCTGCAGCAACTATTAGCATATTGTGCCGACCACGGCGCGGAGAATGATGGCCTACTTTTTCCATGGCACCACATTCTACTAAACCCTCTTTCAGCCCCTCGGCCATCTGAGAGACGGGATTGACGTCGATGAACTTCGGTGTCTCCTCGCGAAAATTCAGTTTCTTCAGGAGATACTCCATTGAGTCCTCTTCGCTCATCAAGTTGAATTTGCCCTTACCCGCCAGCTTCTGCTGGAGGCCTTTATGGAATGTAGCTGAAAAAACGAGGGTCTGCCTAGGGGCAAGACTCACGTCTTCTTCCCCTTCATCCACCTCAGCCCGGTCCAGGGCACTCAAGATTTCCTCAGCCTCTTTAAAATGGCCTTCGGTTAAAAGCCTATCCGCCTCGTCAACCACCAGGTAACTCACGCCTCTGAAGGAGCTCATGATGTCAGAACTCGAGCTTAATACCTCCCACAGTCGACCAGGCGTGCCAACTATGATGTCAGCTTTGGCTAACTGGCGCTGCTGCTTCTGGACGGATAGTCCTCCAGTGATGGAGCAAACATAAGGTGAATTTGGTAGGCCGTTACAAAGGTTCTTGATGTGGTCCGTGAGCTGGTGGGCGAGCTCTCTCGTGGGTGAAAGGATCAGAGCCAGAGGAGTTTTTGTCGCCGTCTCAGCACTCTCTTCCCGTGCCAGCTCCAACCATTTCTCGACAATGGGTATCCCAAAAGCCAGGGTCTTGCCAGAGCCCGTAGAAGCCTTCCCTATCACGTCATGACCGGCCAGGATGTGGGGTATAGCGGCGGCCTGGATCGCCGTGGGCTTGGAGAACTTCAACTTGGCGAGCGACGACAGAATCTCCGCGGAAAGGTCCAGTTTCACCCATTCAGACAAGTCTATGTCATCCTGCGGCTCGTCCACGGCATCTAATCCTGCAAACACATTGGTTTCTAGCTCCTTGTCTTCTTTTACATTTGCCTTTTTGTTCTGCTTCTTCTTCGAATCTTGTTCGGACGTTTTAGGTGTTGGTTTCGGGCTTCCTGGAGACTGGGCGGCTTCGGGCTCAGTCGAAGTAGGAGGCTCGTCATCAAACCCTTCGAATTCGTCGCCCTCGGGTCCGCTAGTCTCGCTAGGCTCGTTGGTCTCGTTGGCTACATCGTTCTCGTCCTCATTCTCGTTCTCGGCTGCGACAGCTGTTCTCTGATGATGGTTAGAGCCCACGTCTACACAATCCGAAGTGGCGCGGACATACAAACTCGACGATGTTGCCGTCGCCTCGCACAACCTCAACGCCTTCAACCTCTTCTAGACCATAGAATCCCTCGGCATCGTTGAACATGTCTGGTAGCTTGGCCTTGGTCCATGGCAGCGATTCGATTCCGACAGATCGCTTGGCTCTCTTTTTGGATTTCTGTTTATGGGCGATAGACGATATTTTCGTTCGTTTCGCCGTTAGAGAAGTCCCCCCAGCCGTCAGCTTCCTCTTCTTGGCTCCGTTCATTGTGCAGATGTTGCGCGATCAGGGTTGGTGATAATGATCGTTATTAGTGTTCTATCATGACAAAGATACCGCCCAAGAAAAACAGAATTCTAGCTCTAGTTCAATTATCGGCAGGACCCTTGCAGCCACCCCACCATTAGTAGGTTGAAGTACCTCTTAGGTATATCATTGGACCAAGACACCACCCCTAGGTATGTCTACTGTTCTGGGTTAGGTATCTAAAATATACCCACGCTTCTGCTAGGGTCCACTAAAAAAAGGCTCCCTCCCACCTAAGCCAGTAACACCTAAACCCAGCTTATACCGACCGAGCTTCAAAATCAGTGCCCTCTTCTTGTTCTGCGCATTTATTCCCCATCTCGCTCACTTAAATAGTAGCATCACAAGCGCACTTATATAGGTAAATTGCTCAATATGGGGAAATCGTCAAAAGATAAGCGGGATGCATATTATAGACTCGCGAAAGAGCAGGGCTGGCGCGCAAGAAGCGCCTTCAAACTCTTACAGCTCGATGAAGGTATATCCCTGACTTCTCCCTCCTGATCGCAGCGAAAATATCCCGCGAGGCTAACGGATGTGCTAGAATTTGACCTGTTTGCTGATGTAACACGGGTCGTTGATCTTTGTGCTGCGCCGGGGAGTTGGTCACAGGTGCTTTCCAGGGTCTTGATCAAGGGTGAGAAATTCGGCCGCACTGCATGGGAAGACCGCGAGGCCAAGTTCCGCCAGCAGATGCTTGGTGTTTTCGGCTCGGTCAAGTCCCCTGTCTCATCGGCCGTGGCTGAGGTCGACCCCGAGACCGAGACCGACCAGTTGAAGCCGCGGGATAATGTCAAGATTGTGGCTATCGACCTACAACCAATTAGCCCTCTCCCCGGCATCGTCACGCTCAGAGCCGATATCACGCATCCGGCCACGGTGCCGCTCCTGCTAAAAGCCTTGGATCCCGACTATGATGCAAAGACGATGTCGCAGCAGGCCGCTCACCCAGTCGACTTGGTTCTTAGCGACGGTGCCCCTGATGTCACCGGCTTACACGACCTCGACATCTACGTGCAGTCGCAACTCCTCTTCGCTGCGCTGAATTTGGCCCTGTGCGTTCTCAAGCCAGGCGGCAAATTCGTCGCCAAGATATTCAGGGGCAAGAATGTCGATGTGCTGTATGCGCAGCTCAAGATATTCTTCGAGCAAGTCCATGTTGCCAAGCCTAGATCGTCACGGGCCAGCAGTGTCGAGGCATTTATAGTTTGCCTGAACTTCCAACCTCCGAAAGGGTTCTCCGCAAGCCTCGAGGAGCCCCTCGGTGTTGGATTCAGATTGAATAAGATGACTGAGCAGAGAATTTTGAGCCTCCCTATCACTGCACCTACTATATTACAAAACCAGGAAACTGGGGCTTGGGACAGCGCTCCCGATTGCACCCAGGTCACTGATGAACACGGCATTACGGAGATTGAGCCAGAAGATCATCGTGGTCACCAAGAGACAGATATAAGGTGGATTGCGCCGTTTATTGCATGTGGGGATCTATCGGCGTTCGACTCGGACGCTTCTTACCGGCTACCAGCAGACCATGTGTCGCTCGATCCCGTACAGCCACCAACTGCGCCGCCCTATAAACGTGCAATAGAGCTACGACGAGCTAATGGAGGCGCTTACGGAAGGACAAGCTCAAAAGTGCGAACTTGAACCTTTCAGTGCTCGCTGTTCGGCTAGTGTGATCGACGCAGAGCAGCTGGCCCTTCAACCATCCCGATGACCAGACCTCCATTGCCCTCGATCCAGTCATTTACCCCAAGGGTTTCCCTATACAGGTCCGTTGAGCGATTGGAAGTCAATAACATACAGCGGCGAAGATTTGGCCAGGCTTTAATGACCTCGTCCAGACACTTCAGCATCCAACGTCCCAATCCCTTGCCCTGGTACTCAGGCAGCACGTACACGTCAGTGAGATACGCGAACGTCACACCATCCGTAATAACCCTCATTAGCCCGATTTGCTTCGGGCTTCCCTGGCCTGAAGTGGTGAATTGTCAAACAAGAAGACAGGAGCTAGGTAGAGGGGATGCTTACCTGCGATCTGAGAGGTAGATTGAGGAAGCTCATATAACCCAAAACACAACGAATTTTTCAGTGCTTCCAGTAACGGCTCTTTCGAAATTGACTTCGTCCACCACATGAGCTCGGAGGCCGTTGCCTCTTGAATCGCGTCGGCTTGGAGGAGGCGATGCTCCGTCGAGACGAGGAACTGGTCGCGATACCAATTCTTAGCCTCTACCTCGAGAACCATTTTGAAGCCCCTTTATAAAAAGCCACTACAGACTCTATAACGAAACTGAGAGTAGTCGTATGAGGGGATATAACGATCAGACCTGGAATTATATTATTGGTATGGTTCGAGTCATCCAGGATGGTGAATCATGGTTAGTAGATACATGAACCGCGCTAGCTTCCCTCCGAAAATATGACTCCCCGATCTCGGTCGGTAACCCGCGCTGTTACGTGTTACGAATGTGCCAAGACCAGGCAGGTGTTGTCTCAGTCAGAGATAGTTCACAACAATACGAGAGGACACATCAAAATGACACAACATTTCATCAGAGGTACTCATAAAACTTACCTTTCTCAGCATCAGGCAAATGCATTACTGAACAGGCCATCTTAGTGTAGACATCCTCATAGTCAATGCACGAAAGCCCCAGTCTCTAGCTTCATGCAAGATGATTATCTGAACGCGCAACACCTAACTTGCGTCGGGATTGACTCACGTGGACCTCAATATATCTTTACTAAATGAGGATTGTTTGAGCCCAAATATTAGATGTAATACCTTGCTACAATACGTGCAGCCGAGACGTGATCTGTCCGCTGCATTTGTCGACTAGCTGCTGGTACAACGCGCAAAGGTGAGTTACTTTTGGATTAGCCGAATGGCTTTATCTTCAGAAAGTCAAATTCTCGTGGCAACTATTACTTGATTGACCATGAGAGCCGTACTTCGACTAGTGATGTATCAAAGCCTTCAGACACAGCAGAACAATGAGGATCGCAAATCATCGCCTGAGGGTTCAATCTCTTGGGTTTGCGTACAGCTCAGGCACGACATAGACCTGTATACTCAGTTCTTTCGTTGACGAGCTCTCTTTCCTGCCCATGCCTATGAAAGTCATGATCCCCGTCTTCTCTCCAAGTTTTCGATGAGTACTGTTGGTGTCAGGTTCGTGATAGACAAGATGCCACGAAGGAAAGACGGAAATACAATGCCGAAGGCGATTCACTTACAACACGGTTTTTATCCTATCTTCCATAGATACCCCACCTTCATTCAAGCTGTTCTTCCTCAGCCAAGAGTCCACTGGAATGTTTTGAATCAGTTACCGCCATTCGCATTACCATAATGAGTTTTGGAAAAAGGTTTGGATCATCGAACACGAGCTAGCGCCGAACCAAGTGCGTATGCTCTAGTGGTTGATAGGACTAAAAAGGGATCACTTTGAGAACGGCTTACAGTTACGGACGACAGACTCGTCGTTGGTAGCAAAATTGGGCGCATAGATGTTGATCTTGGGAGCCGGGCACGGACTATCAGCCGACAGGGAGAAATACAAGGTCGTAGTCTTGTGCCTAGCATTCTTATGGAACAGCATGGTGCCGTCTCTGGGCTCTGGCCCGATGATCAATTCAATGAGCTCACGAAACCTCTCCTTGTCCCCGTCGAGCCCGGTAATCCTCCCACCGAGCGTGTAATAGTCCCAAATATCATCGAACCTGCACCCTGCCATCTGGAAATATACTTTCAAGCGCGCCTTCGCCGGCTCTACGAAGTCAGTGGCTACGTATTGGGCTCCGTCCTCCCAGTCCGCCGGCTTTTCAGCGAGATACTCCTCGATCAAGCTGAGGCCATGCAGGAAATTAGGTTGCAACTCTACCCCCGGCAACTGGCGAATGGCAGATCGCACAACCTGCCACCTAGATTTGGATTCTAGCGCTGCGGCGAAGCAAGGCACGAAGTACACCTTACCCATCACAAGGAGCTCGCCGCGCGACGACGGCGTCCGGTGAATATCAAATCCTATCAGTACGGAGGACTGGTGGCCAGCTTTGGCGGCGAGCGCTTTCTGTTCTGCGGACGCAAGATCCGAGTGCGTGAACCGTTTGACAAGATGCCAATACCAAGTATCGTCGAATCCGGGGATCTTCCCCGCAAGCTCGTCTACGACCTCCCGAGTGTTGCTGATGCCGAGAGGATAATTGCTGTCGGGTGGCCGGAGTTGAGCCAAGTCGACCACGAACCGGACGGACGGCGTGCTCGATGAGCCTTTTAATTCAAAGCTGTATTCGAATGGGCTGCCGTCCCAAACCACTGCAATGCTTGTGATCAGTTACTGCAGTCTGAGACTCCCCGTATATGGACCGCAGCTGCGGCAAAAATTCAACTGAATGGAAATCATCTCTAAGAAAAGAAGCCTTTCGGCACTAAAGCCGCCACATGAGAGAAGCTGCTTAGAGGTTTACTTACTAAAGCTCCGACCCGACATACCGTCAGGACGGGCCCCAAGCCGCGGACTGAGAGTTCTACGAAAGAAGTCGAGGAATTGACGTTGAGTTTCCTCGGGATATTCTGCTGCGGACATCATCCGCGCGAGGTCACGTCCAGCGGTGGACCACCAGTACAGAGTATCCTCGGTGTTATGTAATTTGTCATTTCTGACCTCATAGTCTAGCCTTTGGAACACTCTGGATTCCGTTCGAGTTGTCATTATGACTCCTTTTTATAACGAATAGTCGGTTGTATTAGGCAAATGCAACTGCAACCAATGCTCTCGATCGAGATGGGTTAAGAGGCTGGAGTATCTTTTACTGTAGGTTTAAAAGCACCTGAAAATGACTAAATGGCAAAAGCAATGGGCCGCCGTAACACAACAGCCGGTATCGCCTGCATTTCAGCCTCAAGGCCCATAGTTCTCCTCGACCGCTTCTTTTCTAAGACACTATATCTTCGCGGCTGCTCACGTGATAAGTGAGTCGTATCACGCGCTTACAACACAGGTCATAAGGTGAGTAGAGCATTACAGGATGTTCCCTGAAGCCCCGAGTCAATTGCTTTGCGGAGGTCAAAGCGGCTTACATCTGCAGTTGCTGGTACTCTTAACAGTCGCAGGGTTTTATTCTTTCCTTGAGTTATGTGCCTCGTTTTCAGTTACGAATGACCTGGAATTCTTCTCGTTGCTATTTGACGTGTGGGATTGAGTTTAGTCCCCCTGCCATTTATAAGGACCCGCCACTGGATATTTTTGAGAGACCGATATACTTTCATGTCACTACTTTTCTAAATCATGTCAGCCTTAGTTCAATATTCCATTTTATCAAGAAATTTAAGTCAGCTTTCACGTTGTGAATCGTGGCATTGCTAAGCTGGGGTAACAGACAGTATTTGGATTTGGTCTAAAGATAAATTGGGAGTAACCAACGTCCGTGGGAGTTTGCTGTTCAGGGGAAAAAATGCAAGGACCTTCAGGTGGCTTATATTTGGGTACGAGTCAATTGCCCTTAGAATAGGAGCTGTAGCAACAGTACTGAACAACAAAGTGGCAGAAGGGAGGGAGATAGTTGACGCTGAAAATTCAGACATAGTAACCTGCCCCTCCTACTTCTAAATACATATTCACAATCCTATTCGGCGACACTAACACCCTTGGTGACTTCGCCAAAGACCTCCTTGGCATGCGCCAGCTGATCTTGTACGCCCGTCATGCGTGCTATCATTTCGGACCCAAGAGGAAGGATCTTTTCGCTCTCTTTGCCAGCGCCGAATCCCTCTCCGACAACGAGCTGGTAGAACGCCCTCATCGCCTTGTCTTTGTCTCCCTTGGGGACGATATTCCCCTTCTCGAGGAAATCGAGGAACTGGCCCGCAACAGTGCCCTTGTACTCCTCAGGAACGGGGTTCTGGCCAAGGACGTAGGCATTGGGCATGTTAGTGTTGAACGAGCCCAGAATCACCGTCAGGACTCGGATGTTGAAAGGCGCAACCTCCTTTGCGAGAACTTTGGTTAAGCCTTTTTTGACCAGTGACTCAAATCAGCAGCGAGCTTTCCAACTTTAAAAGGGGGGGAAGCTAGAAGAAGTTGTATGAAACATCGAAGGATTATGGCAAGCTAAATGCTCGGTAAATCACGTAAGAAGTCAATGAAATGTCGCTCACCGTCAAGACCTGCTTTAGCACCGGCATAAGCCCCCATGCTCCCCTGCCCTTCCAGCGCCGCCCCGCTACTAAAGTTGGCGATGACACCGAATTTGCGCTTGCGTTGATAGGGAAGCACGGCGCGGATGAGTCGCAGCGGACCGAAGTACATCGTCTCCATCTGGGCGCGAAGCTCATCCTCGGTGATAGTCTCTATCGGCGCGTGGATGGAGTAGCCAGCGTTGTTGACGAGCACGTCGACGCGCTCGCCAGACTTCTCGAGCCCGTTGATGATGTCGCCGCTAGACCGGTCGTTGACGTCAAGCTGTAGCCATCTGCCGCCCTTGGATTCGACCTCTTGGACGAGATCTGGGGTCCGAGACGGGTTTCGCGAGGTCGCTATCACCTTGTGCCCGTTGGCTTGGACGATGCGTACTAGCGATAGACCTAGACCGGACGAGGAGCCGGTTATTAACCAGGTGAGCTTATTGCCGGCTGCAGCCATCTCTACGTCGGTTAGGGAGCGTTATTTCGTCTTTCACGCTTTGACTTTCGCTTGGCTAAGATTGACGCGTAATGTATATCCGGCAAGACGACGAGGATGAGGTAGCCGCCATAGTATTCATCTCCTGGAGAAGGGCATCTCGCTATCTAGTTGGTTTTATAATCTACCGGCCGCTCTGATTCTTCATAAATGAAGATCATCAACCCATCAAGCAGGTAATAATTAGGCTTCCATCCGGTGATTACGGGGTTAGGCTGCATCGTCCGTATTATGCGGCCAGTAGGTCAAATATAATATCTGAGGTTGTGAAGCAGTTATTGCCGGTTTTTAGTTCTGGCCTCCTTTTCTAACAGCATATGTTCACAAAGCACACATGCCGACGCCCTGGTTGGCCAGAGCTGTACCTTCGGTTTTAAGGGGCTAAATCCCGGCATCCACCATGAAATACAAACCAACCCACCATCGCCAACTCAATTGGGCAGAATAGTTATATCACATGTCATATCCAATCGTTTATCGCATCAGATTTCCTCTTTTGCTCTTCAAGCGTAGGTGTCTTGATACGTCTTATCACGTCTATATTTATTCATCTGAATTGGCTCGACACATTACCCTACTGCGAGACCCTGAATATATTCAATCACTTGGAATGAAGCCGGCTGTCTCACTAGATCCCATGCTTGGACAGCACAAAACCCTTTAGCATATAGGAATGAAGGGAAGGATCATTGGGGTCTAATAGACGGTGACCGGTCTATGCGACGTGTTGTTTTCCGATTATCAGCCGGCAAGTCAACCGGTTAGATCAATAGATTCTCCATGTTGCTGATGAAATCTAGTCCTAACCCATCCTCTCGGTCCTTGTTCAAGTTCTCTTTATTCCTCTCCCGAGTAGAAGCCACAGCCTCTCTATCTACTGGCTTGTGGCTTTTGGTGTGTTCGAACACGCTAAGTTTTCGTCCACATTCCAGAGCTCTCTGATCATTTGCCTTCACGAATTCGGTTAATTCATCTGCGCTATTGAAACAGATGAAGTAATAGCCACACCGGCCATCTTTGCCTTCAGGATGACCATGCATGTGTTTTCCACCTTGGCCAATGGCCTTGATGGAGTATTCACTGAAATATTGCTGGAGCCTTAGTGGATTATATATCTCAAGCCCAGGGCACTTTAGATCTTGCATTCGAAGAACAGCCCTATTGCATTCCTAAGGGTTAGTAGCTACTCAGTAAGGGAGTCTGAATATTGAACCGAATTACTGAGGCGTTTTGTGCCCGCCATCAGCAAAGGTTTTATCTCAGGGATCTTTGAAGTAAGGAAATACCAAGGCCGTATGCTCACCTGAAGGGGCATTTCTCAATAAACGCCTCACGTCTATAGAGACTTCCTTTTCGGGCCTGTTTATGGCCATTGCCAGTGTGCCGAGTTTGTGGCCTCTCTTGACGCAATTGTTCCAGGCGTAGTCTGAAGCCAGAGGTAGGTGTATGTGCGAGGCATGCGAAGAGAGCCAAAATGCGGACGGCGTCGTTGCCCGCACAATGCCTGAAGGTTGTAGGCTGGTACCCTTTTCGAAACTCGAATCCCGCCATAGCGACGTCCATTGAGGGCAGATGAATGCGATGATGATTAATCTGGGATCCTGCTAGTTTGTCTACTTCCCATATAATAGGTTGAATGTCAACCCAGGCCGAGATATAATGGACGACAGAAGGCATCTGAAGGAGCAATGATCTGATTTCTGCGCCCATACCGAACCCAACGAAGATGAAGTTCTGAACTTGACAGGTTCCTCTGACGTACTCGAGGAATTCCATCATCTTGGCTTCGGCTGAATCAATATCAATTTGTTGTATCGTGGCTTCTTGGAAGCGCCACTTGAAATGCTCCTGATGCATTCTTGGCTCCCGGTGTCTTCGGGATTGGATAATCAGCCAACGAGGAAAGACTTCGCAGTCCTTGGCGAATTCTATGATGTCGACAGGTCTCTCAGACCCTACAGATGGCAGAAATGCCATGCCAATCTCGGTTATAGATCCGTCTGAGAGGGATTCGACATCGAGTGACACGAAGGCGGTCCCTGTCTGCAAGTGGCTCTTGAGTTCTGCGAAGTTGCCGATCCTTTTTGCCCACAAAGATCTGTATTTCTTTGTAATACCCCACGCGGGGGTTCTTGTGGACAACTTCGGTGAGCCAGCAGGCGCGGCTGTTGGTGTATTCAGCTGCATTGTTGCGACGGTCAACACGGGCGAAATGAAGGATGATATGAAAGTATTACTATAGGGCTGGCATGTCGTAGGGCTGAGAAGGGGAAAAACAATGCTTTATTTACGCGACCTGTTGATCTAAGTTGGGAAGTAAGTTGAGAGGTAGGTAAACTTTCCTGTTAGCGCCAAACTTGAAAGCCGGAAGCTTGGACTGACCTACCTACATGTAGGTAGGTAACTCACCGAGCTCACCTCCACATACCTGGGTACCCTAAGGTACCTAGGTACCTGCCACATAAATAAGAAGTACATACATAGTAGTACCTAGATATAGCGCTAGTGTGCGTCGAACTCTACCTCGCTCATATGCCTCCTCTGGTCACGACACGTACCTACCTACCTAGGTAGGTACTTAGGTAGCTGGGGATGGGTGGGCAGGCAGGTCTACCATCACTGGCCTTTACTAATGGACATTCATCCCACGTTTCCGCCCATATCTGCTCACATCTACCCTTTGGAAGATAACAGCTACGCTTGCACATTCTCCAACAACTACGTACTTGAGTAATCATGGTTTGGTATGCCATCAAGTTTCACGCGTACATAGAGCTAGATATTTTTCACACGCACATTGGGCTGTACGCTATGGTCGAGCTGCGCTAGTCTTCAAACGCAGCACATTGTTAACACCCCCTTGCCCACAGGAGTAATTATCGGGCGTTCTCTTAATTTGATGTACCGAGGATGGCGAGATGCGTTATGCAGACTGACGACAATGTTGCTCTGAGCGGTAATTTGGTGCGATGGGAGAGATCCTCTCTGGCACTATATCCATCATTATCTACCTACACAATGATTCGAATATCCCATCAAGTCCTACGTAATTACCCAACGCTTACCAGTATAATAATTCGTTTACTTTCTTGGCAAGATTCCGACTACCAGCACACATATAGTCATATATCCCCCTTGTACACATCATGTAAAGTACAATGCACAACAGCCCTGGAGGTGGGCAACCATAGATATTTGATACATTGAAGATATCGCTGCACCAATAGCTTACGCAGCTAGTAACAAATACATATCTTATATCATTTTCGTAAATTATGTCAGGTACAACTTGAAGATAGGCATCACTCGCCCGCATGTTGATAAACACCTACTCAACGACCGACAACTATGAAAGACATGTTAAAGAGGACAGGAAGAAAAAAAGACGATGCCAGGTGCAAGATTCGAACTCGCGCGGGTCGCCCCACCAGAAATCCTCAACCTCTCTCGCCCTAGGTCTCTCGGTGGTCTGGCGCCTTAGACCACTCGGCCAACCTAGCAGATAGGAGTTTCCTGCTTCAAGTCGATAGTATGCATGAGAGGTGGGTGTTATATAGGTGAGGAAGTAAGGTGGAAAGAATATGTCGAGAAGGAGCGCCGTATCAAGGAGGAAGGAGGAGGCATAAGGGGGCAGGTACGGACGAAAAGGGGAAGGGGAGGGGGGGGGGGGGGGGGGGGAGCCAATTGCACCAGTTAGACCGTTTTCGTGGAAACCAAATTCCCTAAAAATTAAATTATTATATTTAATTTACAAATAAAAGTTTATTAAAACTCTAAACGTTTTTTAATATGCTGT